>JAMPIV010021698.1:0-137500 GCA_024509875.1 Oreohelix idahoensis
TTCACCTTTCAAGTTTTCTGCTAATTGATTAGCGTATTGTGATTTATCCACATTATGTGTACGACAAGAACGTTCAAATCTATCCAGCCAGAATGTAATATCGTCACTGGACTGATTGAACGGTGGAACCTTAACCTTGTAAGTAGAAGGTTTACCATTACCACTAGATGCCTGATTAACATTACTCATAATTGTCAATCTCAATTTCTCTAACTCAAATTCATGTTCTCTTATTGCTTTTTTCTCTTCAGCATCTAATCTTTTTTGTTCAGCATCCCTGTCTAATCTTTTTTGTTCAGCTTCCCTGTCTAATCTTTTTTGTTCAGCTTCACTGTCTAATCTTTTTTGTTCAGCTTCCCTGTCTAATCTTTTTTGTTCAGCTTCACTGTCTAATCTTTTTTGTTCAGCAGCAGCTTCCCTTTCTAATTTTTTTTGTTCAGCTTCAAATCTCCTTTGCTCTACCTGCATCTGCAATTTCTTTTGTTCAGCAGCAGCCTCAGCTTCTCTTTCTAATCTTTTCTCTTCTGCCATAGCTCTTCTCTCTTCTGCAGCTAATGCTTTGTCATATTGAGCAACTGCCCATTGTTCTAATTGTTGACCAGTCTTATCAAGGGCTTTCCCTTGTATAATGAAGTATTCTAATGTAGACATGGTGTCTAACAATAATACTAATCACCTGAAATAATAATAATACCACAAGTTCTTAATGACTTGATTAATCAGTATACTATCCCAATATCTGTGGGTCCCAAGCCTTAATAAGGTCTTGTATGACAGTAATAATAATCAGGTACTGGTTTATACCATAATCCAAGTGCAGTGCACAGGCAATAGTGTCTTATGAAATATACCTATATAAAACATATGTCAACCAACAGAATACATAAAGTACAAATAGGACTGACAATACAAGAACGTTTGCAGAAATCAAAATAAATCAAATAGGGAAATCAATGAAAATAATCACTGAATCTGCAAAGAATAACAACACAAATGACGTCACAGTATATGAATATAAATTGTGAATAGAACTGAAAGATAGAAAAGGGTAGACCAACAAATTACAAACAACTCAAAACAAAACTAAAGAACAAAGAAATATTACAAAAATAACAATAATTACAGACTTCACAGCTAACACAAAAGCAACAGTTGTTGCAAGCAAATTTTCAATCAAGAAAATTGCACCTATAGAAAACGCCCACAACGGACCCTCTATGACGTGGGATATTCTGTTGTGAGGACTCCGCCCAACCTTAAACACAACCCGCTGACATAGAAACTAACATACTATACAAACAAATAACATGTAAACATAAATATATATAAATTATGTGTATGATAGTATGTGTTGCAAAATAGGCTCAGTTTTACAGTAATGGCAAAGTTATTTTTATGAAAATAAACAAACTGCCACTTTATTCAATTAAACATTCTGGCCTTAAATATTAAAGTTCATATATAGAAAACAAGAAGATCCATCGATGAAAATAGGACTTCTTAGTTCACTAATACTGTCTTCCTGTTAATATTGACAAGAATTGATCCAACTGTTCTGTGAAACTCTGTAATGTCTAATGTAAAAATGTCAACAACGCTGACCTACATACTGCATTCACTTGACAGGTCACGTGACGAAGTGTTGACAAAGAGCAAACCAATACTGCAAGTGTGTCGTATCAGCCACAGGAAACGGTCTGGTATCGGTAATCTGTTGACTTCTGAACTTCTGCGAGGTCAAACCCAGAAAGCTGGTCCACCAGTTGATAACGTCTCTTTTTCTTGGAAGACAGACATCATCATCATCAGTTGATAAGATCTCTATGGTGTTGTTTGCTCCACTGTAGTGTATGGAATGTCAACTTGACCTACGCAGTGGTGTGTAGACATGGATTGAGTGTATAATGTGCGAATGATAATAAGGGTTCGTGGTGTTGACAAATGTTCTTTTCTCACACTCATGTATGGCTGGAAGTCATCGACACCAACGACTGTGTACCTTTCTACAGTTTAATTGGACGTATACACTCGACAGCACAGATAGTGACAAATCACAGGTTGGCATAATACATCATGGTACAGTGGATAAATGGTCTTGCAATGTTACATGGGCACTCATGTAGAATAATTGTATAATGGACTGTCAGTAGCCAAGCACTCAGTATCGCCCATACATATATATCATCTGACTTCACTGACTGAGCACGTCAGCTTATAAATAATATTTCAGATGGCTTCTAGACCTAATCTCGTCTAGCGACGATTCTTTAACATCATGTTCAGCACATATTTTTCCATATAATAATATTGAACCGCTAATAAAGGGTTCTCATGTGTAGCAGTGATCTCTGGACTAATCAAGCGATAATACGGGCATCCCTTTTCTCTTCTTGAAAGTCACTACATGTTTGGTTCCAAGATGGCTTCACTCGTGAGCTGTCACTCACGTTTGGATACAGATAATGAATCTGTCCTAAAGTTAGTCATTCATTAAACTTTCATTGCTCTGTAGATTTGATCATGAACAATTGACTGCATTCTACAGGATATAGTGCTGCTAGGAATCGAAGTCGTTTTTCATCGAGTCAAATATATTCTCTTAGACATACAAATCGTACCTATCGAAAATGGTGGCTTCGTACGAGAGTTCATAAGAGTATCTTTGATTACCTTGGTATCAGAAATATGATTCTGCCATTCCTTGGCAATACGAATAAACACTGGGGTAAAGCATACACGATAGGTCTAGACGACTATCACTTTCCCCACAAATACTGAGATCACTTTTTTCCGGCGACAAGCCGACATAGAAAAAACACAGTCCCCATCAGGACGAAGCCAAATCACACCACACTCTAGCGGCACATCCGCCGAATAGCCTTTGACCTCTCTAGAGACAACAGAACATATAGTTCGACTTAGATATGTAAAGATATACAGATATAAGACAAACTCGTCCTACTCAGACAAACAATACACATAAATTCAGGCCATAGATATTCTGAAGCAAGAACAATCTATTACCACCCAAACAACGAATAAATCGCAGTAAAATGGATTCATCCGCGGAGTTCGATCGAAGAGACGGCACAACTTTCAAGGGAAGTAACTCAATAATGACTTTCCCTTAAGCACTAAAAAATTACCTATTTTGTTTACAAAATATTTCGGCGGGTCATTTTTTTAAAGCATTTCCACTGCACAAAAGGCAGCGCTCTACTGGCGTCGAAGATGAAAATAGTCAGACACCTGAGGGCTGGTGTATTTATTATCATAGGACTATAATATTACTGAAATAAGCGATTATCTCACAGATTTCGCTACACACCTCCCTTCCTAAAACATGCATCCATTGCAGGTTACAATCTGTGAGATAACTTAGCACAAATGAAGTCCTACATTTCTTTCTGACTTTCATCACACGGATGTCTACTTAAAAAATCTGCATCGACGTTCTGAGAGCCAGGAATATATTCAATCAGAAATGAATATGGCTGTAATAATAATGACCATCTCAATAATCTGGCATTTTCATGCTTTGCCTGTGATAGGAATACAAGAGGTAAATGATCTGTTTGGACCACAAATGTCCTGCCATATAGATAAATCTGAAATTTTTTTATAGCCCATATTAACGCCAAACATTCTTTCTCACTTGTTGAATAATTTTTTTCCACCTTGTTAAACTTGCGGCTTGCATAAGCGACTGGGTTCAATTCCCCATTTTGTGAGGAGGACCTTTGCAACAATGTAGCGCCCAGGCCCACATTGCTTGCGTCACTTCTCACGACAAATTCTTGATTCAAGTCAGGCAATTGCAATACTGGCCTGCTTTTGAGTTTTTTTTTTAACTCCTGGTAAGCCCATTCACACTGTGCTGACCAATTTATTGTATCAGGTTGTCCCTTTCGAGTTAAATCCGTCAGAGGAGCACATATAGAGTTAAAATGTTTAATGTACTTTTGGTAAAAACCACACAACGACACAAAAGATCGCACATCTTTCTTTCTTTGTGGCCTAGGTGCTATTTTCAGTTTCTCCAGATTCTTGGGGTCAGGGGTCATGCTACCCTGATGTACGGTATGTCCCAAGAATTCCAACTGTTTACACCCAATACAACATTTTGTTGGTCTAGCAGTCAAGTTAGCCTCTCTGAGTCTATCAAACAGCATACTCAAAGAGTTAACATGTTCCTCAAAAGTTTCAGTAGCAATGAGGATATCATCCATGAAATTCGAGATACATCAATTTTTCAGGGGATCCAGCAATTTTCGCATCATCCTAGAAAACACACTCGGGGCATTTTTCAACCCAAACGGTAGCCTGTTGAACTCATAATGACCTTCCGAGGTACTAAATGCTAAGTAAGGTCGAACCTCAGGCTTTTCTGGAATTTGATAATAGCCTTTGCTAAGATCCACCTTGGAAAAATATTTTGCCTTGTTCAGCCTGGCAAAAAGTTGAGTAGTATCAGGTAATGGATCTACCTGATCTTCTGTGACAGCATTCAGTTTCCTGTAATCGATGCACAGTCTATGTTCTCCCGATGGTTTCCGCAACAAAACCACACAGGAACTATAAGGAGACTCACTGTGAAAAATAATCCCTTCTTGTAACAGATAATCTATCTCCTCTTGCAAAGCCTTTTCCTTAGCGAAAGGAATAGAATAAGGCCTCATACAGATGGGTGTTGGGTCTAGTAGTTTCATATCATATTCCAACAAATTTGTGTGCCCCGGCTTATCCGTTAACACGTCTGTATGTTTCTCCAGGACCTTTTGAATTCTCTCCCTCTGTCCTTTTGTCAGGTGATTACTGATCTTCACCTGTTCAAACGTTTCACTGGGCTTCAGTGGATATTCAACTGAGGTGAGAGGTTTATTTTTCATTTCGGTTGCAATTGACAAGGCCATTAAGTGTGTTCCTTCCTGGATTTGTCTGTCCAGATATTTCTTCAAAAGGTTCACATGATAGAGTTTTTCCTTTCCCTTCTTGTCTATCTTATAATTTGTTCTGGATACCTTTTCCAAAACTGTATATGGACCTTGCCATCCGATCTGAAGTTTATTGTTGCTGCCTGGTAATAGAAGAAGCACCTTCTCCCCTACAGCAAGCTCTCTATCCTTCGCTTTTTTGTTATTTATAATAAGCGCAGCATGCTTTTTCCTGGCTTGTCTCAAATTTTTCATTTGCCAGTTTTCCAACTAGTATTTAAATGAGTGGTCAGTTCGTTCACATATTGGTATGATGAGGTAACAGTCTCTTCTGCCTTCTCATCTGTCCACGTCCTTAACAAGGTTACATATGGACTTTTACAAGGGGATTGACATAAGTCTTGGGCCTGACCATGAAGGACATGTCACAGAGAGCTGAAATTTTGTATAGTGTTTATTCCTTTTCAATATAGCCACCGTCTGAATTGACACACTTCTGCCATCTCTGCTTGACCTTGAAAAGATCTTGGGAGTAGAACACCCTATGTTTCAAACTAAACCAGTCATCACATGCCAGTATAACCTCTTCATCGCTGTCAAAATGATTTCCTTTTAGCTGTTTTTTAAGATTTGGGAATAGAAAAAAGTCTGATGGAGCCAAATATGGTGGGTGTGGAAGAATTTCAATATTCAAATCGTTGGCTGCTAGCTGCACAAGCCGTGCTTTGTGAGGATGTGCGTTGTCTTGAAGCAAAGGAAGATTTTGAGTGCGCGTTATCCCTCGTTTCCTGGTCACAACCTTTCTTAGTTTTGTGAGAAGATCTGCATAGTACTGTCCATTAACTGTGTTACCACGAGGCAGATAATCTTTCAAAAGGACACCTTTGCCATCCCAAAAAAACAGTCAGCATCAGTTTTCCTGCAGATTTCTGCGCCCTTGGCTTGACAGGTGTTGGGGAGCCCGGGGTTTTCCATTGCATGCTGGCAATTTTGGATTCGGGGTCATAATGGTGTACCCAAGTCTCATCTACTGTCACCATGGTCTCCAAAAAATGTAGGTGTTTTTCCCTGAAACATCAGAAATTTTATCACAGCTCTGGCCTCCTTCATTTCCATTGTTTTGTCAAATCTTTGGAGCAGCAGATCCGGTCAATAGGGTACATTGCGCCGTGCACTGTAGCAGGAAAACCCATTGAAGAAACAAACGTGTACTTTACACATTCAGTGCAAATATGATGAACTTTAAATGTGCCAAGTTTCATCTTCCTCCTGTGACTCCTTCATGGTCAGGCCCAATACTTATGTAAATCCCCTTGTAATTTTTCTGACATATTTTTCATAATATTGGAAGCCTTGTGTTGAGGACGTTTCTTCCTTTTGTCATCACACAAGAATCTACCACTACCTATTCGTTTCCTGAGGTTTTCTCCCCACTTTAAGTTCCTTGTGAGAGATCTTCTCTCTCTTTTACCTTCACCCAGTTCACATAATTCCGACCAAGGGACTGTCGGCTTATTCTGGGGTAAACCCACTTTTTGTACTCGACAGAGAGTTGTCATTTTAATACATTCAAGTGAAGACTGTGTGTGAAAAGGGGGTTCCCATTCCACGTTGTCTACTTTATTACAATTATTTTTATTTCCAGGCCTAAGTTTGCCCCGTGGCGTGTCTAGGTCCTGAACAGTTTTCCCACGTGTGGGTGTTCCCTCGTGAAATTGGCCGCAGTTCTCCACAAAATTCTCAATAACTATCTTTATATCTGGCCAATAATAATATTTAGAAACGTTTTGGCAGATGGTACCTATTTTCTCATGGTCACCATCTTTCCCAACATGTAAGCTCCTTATTACATCTGCCCTATATGCCTTAGGAAGTACCAACTGTCAGTGACCATTGGATCCAGTTCCGGCCTTCCTATATAACAATTTGTTCTTCATATAATAATCCCCTTTGCTTGGAGGTGTGTGGCATTTAGGTAATTTCTTAAAGCAAGGCTTGAGTGTCCTATCTTCAGCCTGTGCCTTCCTCATCTCCTCTGGATGAGTATTTATTGGCTCATCTTCCTTTCTGGATTGTGAACGGGTCTGGGCTGCTGCCAGGACCACAGGTCTCTTGGGATTCCCCAAGAAGACATAACGACATCCCAATATCAGAGGGTAAATGGGTGCGTCTATCACTGCTGCTCTGATTATCCCTTCCACATAGCGAGTTTTCACTGTTATCCTTGCAATGGGAAGTTTCATGAGTGGTAGGTCCTTGGTTGCCCCTTGTATCTCCACTGTGTCTGTGGTATACTGATCCGGGTTCACCAAGTGCTTACTCACAACGGAATCAAAATCCAAACCGGTATCGTAAAGGCACCTAATTGTGACTCCATTACATACCACGTCCTCACATACTGGGGGATGATAAGGTTCCTGCTGTCCAGTAGGTTTTACCTTTACTTCCTTTTCCCACAACTTCATAGCAGCACATCCAGAAGGTTTCCTTGTACAAAATTTGGTGTCGTGACCCTCTCTCTTACACCATTTACAATAGTATCTACTTTGATAAAGGGGTTTTCTTTCCTCATATTTCCTATCATTGAACTGTGGGTTTTTATGTTTATTATCATTGCGTGGCCTATCAAAGTTTTGCTTAAACTTGTTTCCCTGATCTTTATTCTCAAATCTATTTGAGTTTTGTGGGGCCCTATAATTATCTATGTGCTTCTTTTTGGTGCCAGCTACCTCTGCCTGGGCTGCCTGATACCTCTCAGCGACATTAAATAACTCCCCCAGCCTCTCTGCACACTGTTCCATGAGAAACTTTCTCAAGTCTGGAGCCATGGACTCTCTCAATTGCTCAATAAGGATCATTTCTTTAAGATCTTGGGTTTTCCCCAGAGCAGTCCATTTCTCCAAGTAAGTCTCTAACCGTGCAGAGAACTGGTGATAAGTCTCACCCGACAGTAGCTTGGCATTTCTAAACTTCTTCCTGTAAAATTCACCATTCTTTTCGTATCTTAACAATAGAGCCTGCTTTAACAAGTCATAATTGTCTTGGTCGTCCCTGCCCATTTTGGAAAAAAACATCATAAGCTGTTCCCCGAAGACCTTGGGATAACTTCAATCTCCATCTTTCTTTTTCTAGCCCATAAGTTGTAGCTAATACCTCATACCTACTTAGATATGATTCAATATCATCATCTCTCTCAACAAAATAATCTAAGTGAAACCCCATAGCTGAGTTGGAGGCCCCCTGACTAGCAGTCGTATCAGAGGTAGAGGGGCTGTGACCATTTTCAGGAGCATGGTTTTGCAACTCCAACTCCCTTAGTCGCAACTCATGCTCCCTCTGCAACCTTTTATCTTCTGCCTCTGCTTCCCTTTGCAGTCGTTTTTCTTCTGCTTCCCTTTCTAATCTTTTCTCCTCAAACTGGAGCCTCTTGATCTCAGCCTCTCTATCAGCCTCTAATTTTTTCAACTCTCTAGCATCTTCTAACTGCATTCTCCTCTCTTCAGCTAACCTATGTTCTTCCCTAGCAATAAACTTATCACATTCTGAGGTGACATAGTCAATCAAACTTTGACCCTCCATGTTCATCTCTTTCGCAGTCTGCACAGCAGCAGAGCGAAACTTGGCCAAATCCGCCATCTGATAAATACTAAATGTTCTACCTCAATTTCTAAAACAAGTACAACTTTAATCAATTATTCCAGGCTCTGACACTTCATCAATTCCCAAATCTTGGGCAGTATTAATAATGGGGATTCCTGGGTAAATAGAAATGTTGTTACAGCTAAATCCCAGAACAGGACCCTAAATAATGTAGTACTAGAAGTTCCAATCCCGGACAAGCCTACCAATTTATGTAGCAAGTGTAATTTGCTGGGGAGGTTAAGATGTTATACCTAACAAGAAAGATAGCTGTGTCTGTGTCAACTGTGTGAGGTCAAGCACATGTAGGTCCCTGACTCTAAAAAAGATGATGATGATAATGATATATATTATCAGGGAACCTAACGCTACCTCCCTAGATCTCACACAGTCCGTATTTTGATTCTAGTGGCTGGTGTATGATGTCTCTAGTGTCTAGGGGTGAAATGAAAATGATGGTACATCAACACAATACACTTTAACTCACTATAAGAAAATGAATAAGACTGTGGTTAAAGTTTTCTTTAAAATTGGAATGTTTTTTCTTTGTACAATTTAATCTGCCTGTCCCGCCATCTCTTTTGGACAGGTCTTTGAAAATGAGGAAATATATTTACATATAATGCTTTAACTAAAAGTATGGACTCTTGGTCCTATGAATATAATGTTATTATAGAGTTCCTGTAGGTGTATTCACAGACTAAAACTTTAATAGTTGCTAGTGATTGTCATTGGTTATAAGGAGCTGTTGTTTTCTTCATGCCCCATATAATTCTGTTTTATTTTGATAAGAACCAGTTTATTCGGATGAAGTGTCAGATGTCCCAGCTGTTAACGTGTCACCTGGGATTCTTGGTATGACGATCATAAGTCAGTATAGATCAGCACACACACACAAGCTCCTTCAGGCTATCTGATGACAGCATAAACTTTATAATGGAGACTTCTCTCTTCTCACTCACTCATCAGGTTTCCTGTCACCGGATGGTAACAAGAAATAAAAACCCTGTAATAAAAAGACACCCTGGCCTTTTCATATCTGATCACATCTTCTTATCCCTATGTATACATGATGGTATGGGGTCAGCCTCGTGTGCATTCATGTGCATCAGCCCCTAATTTATGACTCTCACCTTTCTGTGACCACACCTTAGGTCCCTATGGCAGATACGCCACTGTACTTTTACATAGTTTGCTTCAATCCAATAACGTGGAGTAACCACATCTCCTTTTATATGATTTTTCTTTTTCTAAATTATAAACGCTCTAGGCATGTTGAAGAGTGTTCATGGAACACTGAGGCTTACTAACATCTTCCAATACAAAATTATTAATATAAAATCATAATAATATGCAACAGTCAAATACAGTTCAATGTGAGGACTCAATAATGTTTGCTCCCGGCATGTCCTTCACTTTTCCACAGCAGTATCTAACTTTGGCAGTTTTAATCAAGCATGTAAATACATAAAGCATTCTTACCACTAATTCAAAGAAATATGTTACAAATAACGTTGACTGGCAAAGAATATGGCCTCAGTTTTGCTCTGCCCCGTCCAGATAGTGAATTTAGTAGTTAATTTTACAATGATCACATCTGCTCTCAACGTAGTTGTTTGTATAAAATTTTCTAGTCAAATGGCCATGAGACCACTATGCCTCTTGCCAATATCTATTAGAGCCGACCAATGAAAGCAGGCACTACTAAATCTTTTTGAATTTAGTTTGAAAAAACAAAACCAAAACTCCAAACAAACTATGTGCCTCGTAGTCTATTGGTCAGTCTGCGTTAGTTATGCCAATAGAAAAAGATGTTTAGTTTTAGTTAACCTTTTTCCTATCTCCCCCTTTTACTCCTATACTCTTATACCAACCAATAGGATTTGAATTACTACCATGCCTCTTTTTTAAACTAGCGTCCCCAATAACGTTATGTGTAACGAGCAAGAACAACAGTCTGTCCGTCCAAGCGTTCTTAGACATCTAGTATTTTCTCAATAACTTGGCTAATACTTGGACTACCATATTTTTAAAAACATTTTTGCTCAGGGGACACTAAGCTATCCTACTATATGATTTTTATGGTCAGTTTCCTTATGGTTTAGATTTTCACTTTTGTCCTTGTCAATCGTCAAATATAACTTTTACACAAGTCGGCCCCCCCCCCCCCCGTCTCTATCATTTCTTTCATTATTCAAATAACCAACTAGTTTGAGTGACGTCAGAATTTTACCGCTAGGAGGAAATGGAAAACTGTCTGTGTGTTTGTCTCTGCTGGCTTTGCCCACAGCGTGTATATATTAAAGAGACCGCGTGCAGAGCGAAGAGGGGTTTTTCAAAACATTGGTAGTGTTGGCGTTAATTATTACAATCGTCTCGTTCTTACTACTGAGAAATGTCCGAATTATTACAAATTTTAGTGTTAAAGTTAACATATTACGTTAATTCAAACGCCAATTTGGTCACACAGTTCTGGCAATTCGTTAATTATAAGCTTTTCCCCGTTTCATGCAGCAGATCGGCGAGATGTTAAAATGTTTATTGTACGTTTCGAAACCGAAACTAAAAGCGTGTTAGATTTTTACGGCGGGTCATTTTTTTTAAGCATTTCCACTGCACAAAAGGCAGTGCTCTACTGGCGTCGAAGATGAAAATAGTCAGACACCTGAGGGCTGGTGTATTTATTATCATAGGACTATAATATTACTGAAATAAGCGATTATCTCACAGATTTCGCTACAATAAAGTTACGGAGAAGGTCTCCGTGGCCAAAGTATATACTAGGGGATAGTCAAACAACACGAATCAGCATAACTGCAGTGAGCTGACAAACACCTCCTTCGCAATTCACAAATACAAAGCTCCATGAAATCAGTTCTCGCCCAAAGGCAACTGCAGTAATAAGTAGTTGTCCAGTCCGTTCACAATCAAACGCTGGTCAATGGCAATCATACAAACTTTATTATTCATAGTCCCATGGACCTCTTCATGAATAGATATAATTTTCCTGAATATAATAAACCAGGGACACCTCAACTATGTATATTGATGTCCTGGTGATGGAATGATGCAGGAAAAACACAGTATACTGCAGGAGCTCAATACACATATGTCCGCTCACATTCAGACACAAGCCGCATCTCTTCTTGCAGATGATCACCTCACTTCTGCCTCAAAATGTTCGTGTCTGCCTCTACACCATATCGGCATGACATCACTTCCTTTATTAATAAATAAGTCTGTATAAAATTATCAGAAAAGGAGCCCTGTCGAGCCAACTATTATACCGACATAATTGTTATGAATTTTAATCATAACACTAGGTCATCAGCGTAAAGAGCTTTTTCGGCTTTGATCTGGTCAGCTAAGTCATTGATATAGATGAGAAATAGAGTGCAGCTTAATGGTGAGCCTTGTGGTAAGCCCTCCTCTAAGACTTCTTTAGATGAGACTGCATCATTTATTATTGTCTGGATTGTTCAATCAATCAAAAAATACTTATCCAGTTGTATAATTTGCCATATATTCCTATGCCAATCATCTTCATTAGGAGGCCTTTCTCCATACAAGATCATAGGCCTGCTGGAGGTCAAAGAAGATGGCCACAGTATGTTTCTTATTCTGAAAGTCATCATGAATTCTTTGCGTCAACCAAAAAAGCTGGTCTTCTGTGCAGCTGCTTGTTCTGAAGCCTGCCTTTTCATGACACAGAATACTGGAACTCTCAAGGAACCAGTAGAGATGTGTGTTTATCATTCTTTCAGCAATTTTGCCCAGGCATGATGTTAGAGATATCGGGCTATAGCTTTTTGGTTCATCTGGGGGTTTGTGGGTTTTTAAAATGGGAACAATATGTGCATTATGTAGGAGAATTAAAATATAGTTTAAAGCAGGATTTCTCAACCTGTTCGGTGTGCCTTACCAAAGCACGTGCAGAGGGGATACTGCGTAGGTGTGAGGGGCATACAGAAAATTTACTGCAAATGCTTTCTCAGTAGATAATATTCTTAAGTTTAAAATCAAGCTACCATATATACTCGAGTATAACTTGACCCCTGCCATCACAGGTGTCAATACCTTGTCGAGGTATGGCGGCTTGCATACCCTGATTACCCCCAGAGCTATGCCAGCGGGTGTTTTACTCCTGGAAGGTTCTACCAAGCTGGACAGGTTTGCGCGGGTAGGGGTCAGACTAAAGCAGACACCCTGGTCCTCCAGGTTGGGGATTTTAGCATAGGGCTGACACCCCTGTCTATGTAAAAAAAAACGAAGTTGCGGAAACGACAACAAATGAACAAACTTTGCTGCGGGATGGACATCCGGAGTCTGAGGCTCGTATAATCGTCAGTGGTGAAAGCCAAAAGGAAGCCACTGACACGAAAACAGACGTCCTGACCGCAAAACGTGAAACAAGAATAGGATTTTGGAATGTCAGAACAATGAACGAGACGGGAAAACTAAAACAGATCACAGCAAAAATGAAAAACTATAGATTACACACTCTAGGGATAAGCAAGAGCAGATGGACAGGGACAGGAAAAGTTAAAACAGGAGAAAGAGTACTTTACTCAGGCAGAGAGGATGGACAGCACAATGAAGGTGTAGCCATTATTCTATAGAAAGGTCATTACTGGAAAGGAAACCCATCAACAACAGACTGATAAGAATAAGATTGAGAGGGAGATTCACCAACACTACAATAATACAATGCTATTCACCAACAAATGACAGCGACAAAAAAGGTCAAAGATGATTTCTATCAACAATAGAGTAATGGGGAAATGCGGCAGTGAAACAGCAAACGAAAATGGGGATAAATTAATAAGTTTCTGTAGCATTAACAACCTGGTCATTGGAGGAACACTTTTCCCACACAAAGAAATTCACAAATTAACATGGGAATCACCAAATGGCCGGGACAGAAACCAGATAGACCACATGGTGATTAATGGTAGATGGAGACATGCATTACAAGATGTGAAGGTAAGAAGAGGTGTAGATGTGGGAAGTGACCACCATTTAGTCGTAGCAAAACTGAAGGTGAAAATCAGAACTGCTGGACCAACTGTAACTACACAGAAAAGGTTTGACATCAGCAAATTGAAGGACCCCCTTACCAGAAAAGCTTTTGCGGCTGATATAAAGAAACGATATCAAATTGCCAAAAGTCAGGAAATCGACTGATGATATAGACCAGAAATTCAACACCATTTCAACAATATATAAGGAAAGCAGCAAATCATGCTTGGGATTCCAGGAAAGGAAGAAGCAAGACTGGATAACACCAGAAACATTAAACACCATAGCGATGAGAAAGGAAATGAAAAGAAAGAAAACAGAAGCGAAGTTCCCCAGGTTAAAGCAACTATATAGCGTATCTAACTATATAGATACTGCTCAAAATCATACAGGAAAGAATAAAAAGTAAAGTAGACAGCGAAATCCAAGAAGAACAGTTTGGTTTTAGACGGAACAGTGGAACAAGAGAGGCAATATTTTGCCTAAGAAGATTAGCAGAAAAATATACAGAGGTCCAAAAAAGTATGTATATGTGCTTCATTGACTATAAGAAGGCTTTTGACAGAATCCATCATGAGAAAATAATTGAATGCCTCAAAGACATAGGTATTGATGGAAAAGATATAAGAATACTCAGTAACCTTTATTGGGAGCAAACTGCCACAGTAAGATCGGGAAGGAATTATTCACCATACATAGACATAAAAAGAGGTGTCAGACAAGGTTGTGTGCTGTCCCTGTTGCGTGCATATTTTGACGCACATATTACAAAAATCGATATGGCTATTTAATATGGAAAAAATATAGACATTCATTCATTTGTGTATGAAAATGCTGTCTATAGTAAAAGCGAGAGAATCCATGTTTGATTCACACTTTTGATTATAGGAGTAATCGTTCTGGATATTGATCCGGCGCAAGGATATTGCGCTTACGTTTGTACTTATTTTTTAGGGCCAGAAAATATATTAATTTGCTTATTGTGTTTATGGCCTGAATTCATATGTATTACATATTATTAGTACAAGTAGAATCAGTCCTATATTGTATATTTTGGATGGGTAGGCGGGACTAGATTCTTATTATTCCGGTCTAGCGGAAGTATGAGTTGTCTTGACAAGTCGTGATGAGTTCCGATGTACCGTGATAATGGCGGGTACACATTTTTCAAAGGGCTGGTAGATTCTTAAGGAAATATAATTCATGAAGTGGTTTTCTTCTAAAGGAGATGGTATCTCTACTATAGTTTATGTTAGAGACTCTCCTAAGGTACGGTACCATGTATAATTCGGACTCCATGTATTGCCAGACCCTATTTTGATGATCTCATGTCGATTCGACCTAGATGGAACATTGTGCTTCGTATCGCTAGGGTCGTGTTTTGTATCGACAAAGATGACAGACTTTCCTACAGCGGTTATGGCTACGTGAATTAACCTGATCACCGTAGAGCTGTATGGAAACATTTATGAAATCATTTATATACCCATTATAAATTAACTCTGGCTTATATTCTCCTTCCTATGAATGAGTGAACGACAACTCAGGGAGGCAGCCATGTTAGATTTCGGTCATCATATGTTTTGATCACTGCCAAGAGAACAGATTATTTATCCTATTATCGGACAGTGACAGGGAGATCTCAATCTTGCTAGAAACCCTCTTTCGTGGTTTCATAATATATACTACAAACTATGGACGTCAAGTAACTTTAGTTATTTACCGATCTGCCTTCACTGACGCGTTTAGTCAGATAGGGGGATGCGGCCATAATGTATCATGACATTGAATTTTTGATGTACTGCCCATTATTTCTGAATGTGTCATGACTTCAGATCTGCTATGTATACCTACAAATTGATATGTCAACATACCATGATGTACTCGTATGTCCCAGTGTGTACGTCTGAATAAATTGAGTAAACAAAGATTTCAGCAGTCTGCATTGGTGCCTTGTAGACACATGTGTATGAGTGGTTATATTGGTCAGCACACGAACAGTACACCATTCGCGGTAATCACACTCTACACTTCTACTTCATACATACACCATCCTGCGTCGGTTGAAGTGACCAAGTTTAGGGCCTGCTTCCCCTGGAGCCTTTGCCTTCCCTAACTCAGGACTAGGGTGAGTTACCCATTTACAGCTGGGTAGACTGGAGCATGCCTGATCTCAACAACACACCACTCTTCCTTACAGAGCATACAGACTGACACTTTACAGAGTGGAAAGAAGAAGAGAAACTTTACAGTGGCGAGCCAGATTCCTGGGTCCAGCTTACGCAGTTTTGTGTTGAGAATCACAGTTTACAGCTAAAAGAACATTTGTTTGCCCACATCAACACCAGTAGGACAGCTATACAGTCGATGTCAGCTTGACCTGTATTACCGATAGGATGCTGTATCTAGGTCAGCGCTTGTTGACAGTTTTTCGCTGTACAGACAGTATTACACAGGACAGTGGTATCAAGTGTAGAAAATATCTGGAGCAGTATTGTTGACATTTCTCAACGTACAGAAGAATCACAGTGTTGTTGAACATAAAGTGCATAGTTCATCGTTGGATCTTCATATGCTCAACAGAGAAAAATTGACAGTGTAATAGTTTAAAATTAAATCTATTACTGAATAAAGTGGCAAGTTATTAGTATTAAAATAAACTGTGCCTGCTTTACAACACTATACCTGCAACACATTCCATTCATGACATAAATTATGTTGTATGCTATATGCTATTTATGCTTACATGTTATTTGTTATGTATTAAATTAGTTTATGTTCTGTGTGACTAGTACAAGGTATGCCGAGTGACATTGGTCTGGACTAGTATTCTATAGGTACACATTTTCTTAATTGGAAATTTGTTAGCAACAATTTGCTGCTATTTCTGTTAGTTGTGATGAGGTGTTCTTTTCTTCGTTGTTTTTGGTAATAATTTTGTGTTCCTTAGTTTTGTTTGATTTGTTTGTATAATTGTAGGTCTCATCTTTCCTTTCATTTCAGTTTTTTACACCCTTATGTTTATACACTGTGGCGTTATTTGTCTTGTTATATTATGGCAGTTATCATCACGGTTTCTGTGATCATTTTTTTTCATTCCTCCTATTTAATTTAATTTGATCTCTGCAAATGTGTTCATATTGTCTTTTCTTGTTTGTCCTTTGTAATGTCTTTAGTTGACATATGACGTATAGTGGTATACACTGATAGTATAGTACAGATCAGTACTTTATGATTGTTATTGTTATAAAACAAAATGTACAAGACCTTTGTAAGGCTTGTCTCCCAAAGTGATTGGTAAAGGGAAATATTTTTTCCACAGGTACTCAAGTGATCTTTGATTACATTGAGGTATACAAGACCTTTGTAAGGCTTGTCCCCACAGTATTTGAGATACAGTTATTGTTGTCCACAGGTACTCAAGTTATCATTGGTTATTATAAACCATACAAGTTTGGACTAAGACTAAGTCTATGGTATAGACTTGTCTCCCATTAAAGTAAAATAGGGTAATTTATTTACTTTTTCAGGTTTCTGATTTAAGAAGACAATATGTCTACATTAGATTATTTCATTGCACAAGGAAAATCTCTTGATAAGACTGGAAAAGACTTAGAACAATGGGCTGTTGCTCAATATGACAAAGCATTAGCTGCAGAAGAGAAAAAAAACTGCTGCTGCTGTTGAAGAAAGAAAAGCTGCTGCTGAGGAAAAAAAAGCTGCGGCTGAGGAGAGAAAACTTCAAATAGAAGAAAAAAAAGCTCTGGCTGAAGAAAAAAGATTAGAAAGAGAAGCTGCTGCTGAAGAAAAAAAAGCTCTGGCTGAAGAAAAAAGATTAGAAAAAGAAGCTGATACTGCTGCTGAACTAAAGAAATTGCAGATGCAAGTGGAGGAAAGGAGATTTGAGGCAGAACAGAAAAAATTAGAAGTTGCTGCAGAACAGAAGAAATTAGAAGCTGCTGCAGAACAGAAAAAATTAGAAGTTGCTGCTGCTGCAGAACAGAAAAAATTAGAAGTTGCTGCTGCTGCAGAACAGAAAAAATTAGAAGCTGCTGCAGAACAGAGAAGATTAGATAGAGAAGCTGAAGAGAGAAAAGCAATAAGAGAACATGAGTTTGAATTAGAGAAATTAAAATTGACATGTATGAGTAATGTTAATCAGGCATCTGGTGGTAATGGTAAACCCTTTGTGTACAAGGTCAAGGTACCAGCGTTTAACCCTACCAGTGATGACATAACATTTTGGCTTTCTAGATTTGAACGGGCTTGTCGATCTCATAATGTTGACAAATCACAGTATGTGAATCAGTTGTCTGAAAATCTAAAAGGGGAGTCCCTAAGTAAGTTATATTTTGTTGAAGAGGCCGACAAAGATAATTATGATGCTGTTAGGGCAGCTTTGATAAAGAGATATCAGCTGTCTGAGGAAGGTTACCGTCTTTTGTTTAAAACAATGAGACCTGAGGTAGGTGTAGAATTCTCAGATTTCATCTCAAAAGCACGAATTACACTTTCACGATGGATTGAATTATCCAAAACAGAGAAAACATTTGATGGTCTTACGGATTTATTGCTAAGAGACAAGGTCATGTCTTCTGTAAATAAATCATTCCTAGAGTTCTTACATGAGCGTAAACCTGGTACAATAAAGCAAATGGAAGAATATTGTGACCAGTATGCCACGGCACACCCTGACATGATTCTTAGTAACTCTAACATTAAAGAGAGTATGCCAGTTGCTTCGGCAACAGAGTATAATCAGAATTACTCACATAAATTCCAAGGAGCTAAAAATAAATTTGATAAAAAGGTTAATTGGAATAAGTATCAAAACCAAGATAACCACTCAAATCAGGGTTCTTCTTTGAAGAACTGGAATCGGGCTGATAGTCCTCGACATGCGAGGGGTACCCATAATGTTAGAAATTCTCGGAAAGGGAGTAGCTATAGGAACTACCCAAGTGCTTCATGGAGACAAAAGAAACAATATTACAGGGATACTCAATATAATGAGCATGATGATTATGATCATGAATATTATGATTCAAACCCAAATAGGGGTTATAACAGAGGCAATAATAATTATAGAGACAATTATAACCGAGGTAGATCACAACACAAAAGACATGGTAAATCTTATTACCAGGCTAACTCTGCACAACAGGAGTTCCACGACACCGATAATCAGAATAATGATAAAAAAGACTCCAACAGTGTAGCAAATTCCGCTTTCGATTTTGCTAGAGCATCTGAGTGTTCGCAATGCAAAACATTATTCGATCCAACCACAGTGTCTACTTTAAGCTGCGGTCACCCGCTTCCCGCTCTCCATGCGTCAATTGCGCATAATGGAAGGGGTGCTCTTGTCTTTAATAGGGGCCTAATAGATGGTACTCCGGTATCAATTCTTTTCGATTCGGGGTGCACTACCATTGGAGTGAGGCAATCACTCGTAAATCCTTCTCGAGCTACAGGCAATATAGTCAAATGTGTAACATTTGGTGGCACATTGGAGAAGTACTCCACTGCCATTATCAATATTGCTACGCCTTTCTTTACAGGAGAGGTGCAAGCATGTCTCTTGCCGAATCCGATCGCTGATCTTATCATCGGTCGCATTCATGGGGTGAAAGAATGCACTCCACAGCAAATTTCTAATTGGGAAAATGTTAATATGCAATCGGCTAATGCAGTAATCACTAGGGCTCAAGCTCTTAATATGCCACAATCTTCACATTCTGAAGATAATGATGCGCAGATCCAAGATGATCCCTTGGAGATTTCCCACGATTCCTTTATCAAACAGCAGGAAGATGATCCTACTCTAAAGAAATTCTTTACTCTGGCAACAAAAGGTGATCCGAATAAGGATACTAATCGTAAATCTTGGATTACGATGAAGAATGGCGTACTTGTACGTATGGTACAAGACTCCGCTAAGTCCATTCATTCTCAAATCCTTGTGCCTAAAAATATGAGAGTTAAAATCCTACAGCACGCTCATGATTCGCAGTGTGCTGGACATATGGGTTTTTCCCGTACTAAAGCTAGAGTTCTTCAATCTTTCTTTTGGCCTGCTGTGAATAAGGACATACGAATCTATTGTCGATCTTGTAAAGTATGTCAAGAGATTAAATCCAGAGGTCCACGCCATGATGCACCTATTCAGGCTGCAGACATTCCCATTCGGCCATTTCAAAAAATGGCGATAGACATCATTGGTCCATTTAAGATAAAGTCTGCGAGAGGACACCAATTTATTTTGACGTGTGTTGATATGTGCACACGTTGGCCGGAGGCTGTTCCTCTAAAGAGCATAACTACTGCTGATGTCGCAGATGCTCTTTGGTTAATATTTTCTCGTCTGGGGTTTCCAGCAGAAATATCCGACCATGGTACCCAACTCATATCGGATACCATGTCTCAAGTAATGTCGACTCTGAAGATAGAGAGATCGCTGAGTAGTATTTATCATCCTATGTCCAATGGGATGGTGGAACGTTTGAATAGAACTCTGAAAAACCTACTAGGTAAGATAACAGAAGATCATCCTCAGGATTGGGATAGGGTTTTACCCGTGGCTCTCTTTGCATATAGAGAGGTCGCCAACGAACATACAGGATTTTCTCCCTTTGAACTTGTCTTTGGCGCGAAACCGCGAGGTCCTATGTCCTTACTTCATGATCTTATAACTGCTGATAATATTGTCGATGACACAAAATCCTCTTATGAATATGTCATCGCACTTAGACACAAGATTATTGAAGCATGCAAATTGGCAACTGCTTCTTCTGAATTTGCGAAACAGAAGGCAAGGGAATTTGCCAATAAAAAGAGATGTTTGCGTCAACTTTGTCCAGGTGACAAAGCATTTGTCTTGCTACCTTGTAGGGAAAATAGACTTCTCATTTCTTGGAAAGGTCCGTACGATATAATATCAAAAGTTTCCGATGTTGACTATATCGTCGATATTGACGGGAAGCGTAAAACCTTCCACATCAACATGCTCACGGAATTCCATGAACGTCCTGATTATTTACAACCTGTTTTCCAGGCAACGGACGATTTTCCAGTCCAACATGGACAGTACTCATCTCTGTCAGTAATACAGGATGAGGAAACGAGTTTCTCGGATGTAAATTTACCTTTTCCAATGATTCCTCTTCACTCTAATGAATCATGGAAAGATGTTGCAATTTCTCCAGAATTATCTCCAGGAGAGCAGAAACAAGTTTCTACTTTGTTAGAACAATTTCAGGATGTCCTTACTGACATTCCTGGTCAAACGGATGTCATTCAACATGACATTATTCTTACTGACCATAGTCCTATAAGAGTCAGACCATATCCTATCCCGATACATTTTCAAGCACAGGTAGAGAAAGAGTTAGATGAGATGATAGAGTTAAAAATTATTGAACCATCCACATCAGCATATTCTTCGCCGATGGTTATAGTACGGAAAAAAGACAATAACATACGTCTTTGCGTGGATTATCGCAAATTGAATCAAGTGACTAAATTTGATGCGGAACCTATGCCTTTACTAGAAGAGCTACTTTCGAGACTATCGAATTCTCACTTCTTTACTAAACTCGATTTGTCTAAGGGATATTGGCAAGTTCCACTATCCGAACATGCCAAACCGTTTACTGCTTTTTCGACGCCTAGGGGTCTATTCCAATGGAATTTCATGCCTTTCGGTCTTATGAACGCCCCTGCAACATTTGTACGCATGATGCGTCGAATCCTATCTCATCGCTCAGATGTCATTGCGTATCTTGATGACATCTGTCTTTTCAGTGATACTTGGAACGATCACTATAATGGTATAAATGAACTATTGTCTATCTTACGCGAGCATAACCTGACAGCGAAACCATCAAAAGCATGTATTGGTTTTAGCGAAATATCTTTCTTAGGACACCGTGTTGGTCATGGGTTCCTAAAAACAGAAGACCATAATACAAGTAAGATACTTAACATTTCTATTCCTAAGACTAAAAAGCAAGTACGAAGTCTCTTAGGTCTAATACAATTTTATGGACGATTCATCCCGAATCTGTCCTCCATTATGTCACCTCTTTCTTCCTTGCTAAAGAAAGGGTCTCCTAATGTAGTCCATTGGACTCAAGAATGTCAATCCTCTTTGGATAAGGTTAAAACTATGTTTTCTACTTCACCTATCCTAGTATTGCCTTCTAAGGATAAGACATTTATTCTTCGTAGTGACGCTTCATCCACCGGGATTGGAGCTGCACTAATGCAAGAGTACTCTGGAACTCTGCATCCTGTGATGTATATTTCTCGGAAATTAAATGCCGCAGAGAAGAATTACTCGGTCCTAGACCGTGAATTATTGGCTATGGTTTGGTCAATCCTTAAACTGCAAAGATTTCTTCTGGGCGCGCATTTCATTGTGGAAACTGACCAGAAAGCTCTTAGGCTATTCAGAGTAAAAATCTGAAGAGCGCGAGATCAACGCGATACGCGATTGCTCTACAGCCATTTCATTTTTCGGTGCGAGCTATCCGTGGGTCAGAAAATGTGATGGCAGATATTTTGTCTAGATGCCCACATGATTCATAACTGTTATACAACTTTGATACAGTTGTTTCTATGTTGAAATGTGTACACATATGTAATATATCATATATTGATTGTAACACTACTTAGCGGTTCATTGATATTTATTCACCGCTGATCTTTCAATGTTTTTCTTCTTTGATGATCATGATGTTAAGATATCTTAGATCAAATTTATGTATAAACTAATGTGGAAATTGTGTCATTGCTAATATTGTAGTATGCGTTGGTGACACCTCTCTGGAAATATTTATACTTAGAGAAGTACTTTCTCTAAGGTCATAAAACTTATGCTTATCATCTGCGCATTGTATTGGTGCGTTGTGAGCCTATTGTATGTTGCTCCTAGATGGATTTCCAAAAAAAAAATGTACCATTTTTTTTTCCCGAGGGGTGTGGTAATCTGTTGCGTGCATATTTTGACGCACATATTACAAAAATCGATATGGCTATTTAATATGGAAAAAATATAGACATTCATTCATTTGTGTATGAAAATGCTGTCTATAGTAAAAGCGAGAGAATCCATGTTTGATTCACACTTTTGATTATAGGAGTAATCGTTCTGGATATTGATCCGGCGCAAGGATATTGCGCTTACGTTTGTACTTATTTTTTAGGGCCAGAAAATATATTAATTTGCTTATTGTGTTTATGGCCTGAATTCATATGTATTACATATTATTAGTACAAGTAGAATCAGTCCTATATTGTATATTTTGGATGGGTAGGCGGGACTAGATTCTTATTATTCCGGTCTAGCGGAAGTATGAGTTGTCTTGACAAGTCGTGATGAGTTCCGATGTACCGTGATAATGGCGGGTACGCATTTTTCAAAGGGCTGGTAGATTCTTAAGGAAATATAATTCATGAAGTGGTTTTCTTCTAAAGGAGATGGTATCTCTACTATAGTTTATGTTAGAGACTCTCCTAAGGTACGGTACCATGTATAATTCGGACTCCATGTATTGCCAGACCCTATTTTGATGATCTCATGTCGATTCGACCTAGATGGAACATTGTGCTTCGTATCGCTAGGGTCGTGTTTTGTATCGACAAAGATGACAGACTTTCCTACAGCGGTTATGGCTACGTGAATTAACCTGATCACCGTAGAGCTGTATGGAAACATTTATGAAATCATTTATATACCCATTATAAATTAACTCTGGCTTATATTCTCCTTCCTATAAATGAGTGAACGACAACTCAGGGAGGCAGCCATGTTAGATTTCGGTCATCATATGTTTTGATCACTGCCAAGAGAACAGATTATTTATCCTATTATCGGACAGTGACAGGGAGATCTCAATCTTGCTAGAAACCCTCTTTCGTGGTTTCATAATATATACTACAAACTATGGACGTCAAGTAACTAGTTATTTACCGATCTGCCTTCACTGACGCGTTTAGTCAGATAGGGGGATGCGGCCATAATGTATCATGACATTGAACTTTTGATGTACTGCCCATTATTTCTGAATGTGTCATGACTTCAGATCTGCTATGTATACCTACAAATTGATATGTCAACATACCATGATGTACTCGTATGTCCCAGTGTGTACGTCTGAATAAATTGAGTAAACAAAGATTCCAGCAGTCTGCATTGGTGCCTTGTAGACACATGTGTATGAGTGGTTATATTGGTCAGCACACGAACAGTACACCATTCGCGGTAATCACACTCTACACTTCTACTTCATACATACACCATCCTGCGTCGGTTGAAGTGACCAAGTTTAGGGCCTGCTTCCCCCTGGAGCCTTTGCCTTCCCTAACTCAGGACTAGGGTGAGTTACCCATTTACAGCTGGGTAGACTGGAGCATGCCTGATCTCAACAACACACCACTCTTCCTTACAGAGCATACAGACTGACACTTTACAGAGTGGAAAGAAGAAGAGAAACTTTACAGTCCCCCTGCCTATTTAATTTATACACCGAAAAAATTTTCAAACAGATACAGGAAATACCAGGACTGAACATCAGTGGAAGATCAATAAACAACCTTAGATATGCAGATGATACCGTGTTGTTAGCTGAAAGTGAACAGGAGTTACAAGAACTAGTGAAGCAAGTGAACAGTATAAGTCATGAATATGGACTCGACATTAATATTGAGAAAACTAAAACTATGATAATTAGCAAAACAGACGATAAACCCACATTAAAGATAAGCGTAAATGGGAAAATCCTGGAACAAGTCAAGAGCTACGTATATCTTGGTCATATAATAACAGAAGATGGCAGATGTGAAACAGAAATCAAGAAGAGAATAGGAATGGCCAAAGCTACATTCAACAACATGAAACATATACTGACATCCAAACAGTTATCTCATAAATTAAAACTGAGAATCATAAAGTGTTATATATATTCTGCATTTCTGTATGGTGCAGAAACATGGACGATGAATAAGCATTTGGAAGAAAGAATTGAGGCTCTTGAAATGTGGATATATAGAAGAATGGGGCGTATCTCATGGAAAGAGATGAAAACAAATAAGGAGGTCCTAGAAAATCTAGGTATGAAAAGAGAACTAATGAGAGAGGTCAAAGTTCGGCAGCTAAAATACTTTGGCCACATAAAAAGGCATAACACCTTGCAGAAGACCATAACAGAAGGGAGAGTTGAAGGTAAACGTGCAAGGGGAAGACAGCGCTATAAGTGGGAAGATAACATCAAGAGATGGACGGGAAAGAGTCTATCAGAGTGTACCACCAAGACAAGAGACAGAAGACGTTGGAGATCCATTACAGCCAACCTCCATTGTGGAGATGGCAACTGATGATGATGATAGCGTACAGTACAGTACAGTCAGCTGGACAAGGAAGTTAAACGCCAAACCCGAGCCAACAAAAGGAATTTCCTAGACGATCTTGCAAGACAGGCAGAAGAGGCAGCACTGAGAAATAAACAAAGCACAGTATACAAAATAACTAAAACCATCAGCGGAAAATGAGGTGCAAACAATATTACATTAGTAAGAGATAAGCAAGGAAATCTCATCACGACAGCAAAGGGACAGGAAACAAGATGGGCAGAGCATTTCAGAGAAACTCTGAACAAGGAACCACCAGAGACACAGTTGAATGTTCCTGAGGCTGAAAACGATCTGGATGTTAATACAGACATTCCACGGAAGGAAGAAATCATCACAGCAATCAAAGGGTTAAAGAATGGAAAAGCTCCTGGCCACGATAACTTAAATGCAGAGCTATTTAAGACAGACCCTGAGCTAGCAGCAGAACTACTAGAACCACTATTTGCACAAGTCTGGAAAACAGGGACAACACCAACGGAGTGGAACAAAGGAATAATTGTCAAATTGCCCAAGAAGGGAGACCTTGCAGACTGCAATAATTGGAGAGGAATCACTCTTCTCTCAGTTCCCAGCAAAATATTAGGCAGGATAATTATACAGAGAATTTCAAAAGCAGTAGACCACAAACTGAGGAAAGAACAAGCAGGATTTAGAAAGAACAGAAGATGTGCAGATCATATATTTACCCTCAGGAACATTATAGAGCAGTGCTCAGAATGGCAGAGACAGCTGTACATTAATTTCGTTGATTTTGAAAAGGCTTTTGACAGTATACATAGGGACAGTCTATGGAAAATACTGAGGGAGTATGGAATTCCAAGCTGCATAGTGTCAATCATAAAAAGCCTCTATGCCAACTTTACGTTTAGCGTAGGGCAGAGCAACCTAACCTTTGAGGTGAAGACAGGAGTACGACAGGGATGCCCCTTATCAACCACTCTATTTTTAACAGTCATAGACTGGGTGATGTGACAGACAACAGAGGGCAGTCCAAGAGGAATAAGATGGACTGCGTTTTCTACATTGGAAGATCTGGAATATGCAGATGACATTGCACTACTAGCACATTCACATCAACACATCCAGGAAAAAATGGATAGACTTAATAAGTATAGTCAGCAGGTGGGCCTGAACATCAGTCTAAAGAAGACAGAGGTCATGACACTCAATGTGAGCAACCCCGAGCCCATAACAGTAAGGAATCAACTGGAACAGACAGAGACCTTCACATACCTAGGATGCATAGTAACACCAGATGGCGGAGCAAGCAAAGACACCAACAACAGAATGAACAAAGCAAGAACACATTTTTTTATTCTAAACAACATCTGGAAGTCCTCTCAGTACAGCACAAGCACAAAATTAAGATTATATCAGAGCTGTGTGCTTCTCTAAGGCGCGGAATGCTGGAGATTAACAGAAGGAAATGTCGAAATTGTCCTCTTTCCACACAACCCTTCTAAGAAAAATTCTCCTAATCTTTTGGCCAAATACCATCACCAACCAAGATCTGCTTACTCGGAGCAAGCAAGAGGACATGCACACCATCATAGCTGGCAGACGCTGGAGTTGGGGGTTGGCCATGTCCTCAGAAGAGACCCCGATGCCATCACAAGAACAGCTATGCTATGGACCCCTGAAGGAAAATGAAAGAGAGGCCGACCAAAAACAACTTGGCGAAGGACAGTAGAGGCTGAGATGCAAAAAATGAACCAGAGTTGGGGCACTGAATGAAGGATGGCCACTGACCGAGCAAAGTGGAATCAATTTGTTGCTGCCCTACAAGACGCCACCAGGCATGATGGCCACTGACTGCTTTGACGGTCGGTGGCTAAGGATCGAAGGAGAAGAATAACTTGACCCCTAGTCTTTTGGACCTAAATAGCGTCCAAAATGAATAACTCGATTATAGGTCGAAATAAAAAAAAAAGGATGCTTCAGTGATGAATTTATGAAAAGCTAGAATGTTTTTCCTATAAAGAAGAATCCAATACTACTAGATGGGCACTGGCCTGGAACTAATATGGCCGACAGTCAAGGGAAACACCATCAGCGAGCTCTGGACATCAACTGGAATTAAATGGAGGAAAGCTATAACAATTTTCTCAAGAATGATGAGCTGCAATGAAGGCCCCTGAACGCACTAGGTCACAAGTCAAGATATGACTGAAACAAAACAACAAATAATTCATTTTTTCTGTATCTTCTTGTCCTTCAACTCATCCTAACATGTCCACCATATATTGAGTCTCTTATTACCAACAAAACTCTTGTTACCTTAACTATTTCAAGCTTCATTCTTTGAAGGAATCTTGTATGCATTTATTTCATTATCCACCACAAACTACTATTGTTTACGGCATCAGATTTAAAGTAATCTTACTTCTCTATCAATGCTGATTATGTTATTACCATCTAGTTTTCATTTCTATACACAGTTGTATTCTATACATAACATTTCAAAATCTGTGTTCTTAATTCAAGGTTTAATTTCATATTTACGGTACAAACCCACAAGACATATTCTGAGTTCTTTTTCTTTTCTACAAACCTACTTTTTGCTTTAAATCAGGGATTTTTAACCCTTTTGCCCTCACACCTCTCCTGAGAGTACTTTATGTTCACACCTCCCATCTTTTCCTAAATTAATCAATGAACCAATAAAGACATACTTAAGATGTTACTATAGGAATTTTATTTCTAAACCATTCCTCATATACACAAAGAAATTTTCTACTGCATCATCTAGCAGCACATTCTGAGACCAAAGTGTTACACACAGACACTTGCCAGGTTACCCATAGGTCACTGAAAGGTGATGCTGCAGAGCATTACACATTGGCACTTGACCCAGCAAGTCATCGAAATTGTTTGATTTCATACAAACATGCAAAGAAAACTGTATACTGTATATACTCAAGTATAAGTCGAGAAATTTGTGCCCATTTTTTGACCTTAAAAAACTTAACCCCTATTATAGTAGAGTACAAAAAATAAAAATTCATGAAACTGGTGGGTTGTAATACAGCGGCAAAACTGCTGCATTGTTACTCAAGCATGTCATAAAAGGTGACCCCTAATATGAGGTTATATATAGGGCTGGGCAGCCTTGTGTAAAACACATTGCTACAGAAACCACTGCTACAAGTGAATATGGGTGATTGGTGCAGGTTTCCTGCAGGGGAGCTAGCTGTAGTGGTGGCTCCATGCTCCATAAGGAGCATACAGGAAATTAATGATGAAGTAACCTGTGACGAGTAGGGTGTATGTGGGTGGATGTAGAAGATCAGACAACACTCATACACCGCCCGTCTAGCTCACTGTCTAAGGATTAATACACCAACTCCAAGAACCATATCAATCTCTGTGAATGTATATTATATCACAAATAAGTCACAATGGGCGCAGGGCCATTACAATCATTGGAGACATAACAAATCCCGAGTATTCTACAATCACTCTGATTCTCAGAATATCTACAGCCACAGAATAGGATACTTCATAAATCCACTGCACAACTCTGGCCCTCTTCTCGCGCACTACTATGGACACCCACCCTTCTCTTCTCTATGCTCTTCGATGTCTCCTGTCTACTCTCTACTGACTCAACTCTCTACTAACCCAACACACATCTCTCTCTGACTGACCCCTTTCATTCGTATTCATCAAACACGTGAAAACCTTCCACACTGCACTAGCTTCATTCACGCATAACTATAGCTAACAGCTTGTCTTAAGCAATGCTCACAACATTGCTTGTAACTAAAATATTACAACTCAAGCATACCCAACTCATAACAACTCGAATGACTAATATTGATATTTTGTCATCAAATAATACTCGTAGGAGGGATGCAAACACGTCAGATATCTCAGTTTTAGCTGATAATTGGGTGTTGCCCTAGCCTGACCTGTTGAATAGCAGCAGAACTAGATCTATAGTTACACCTGATGGCTGGTCAAGGGTAGAAGATGAAGCTAGAGATATGTTGGAAACTTCAAATAACTGTAAAATAAAGTTTTTGTGTGATATTGTTCTAGTTTATTAGCAGGAAAATAATGTAATACAAAACTTTAAATATTTTGCACTTTTATAAAGTGACCATAATGTAAATGCTGTGAATTCCTAAGTGTATTAAATGTGGCTGGGTTCAATCTTATATCTCGTCATAAATGGGTTACCTTGATGTTTCAGAGCTAAATTCCAAGTGTAAATTGTCTTTGACTAGTTTGCATTCTACTGTTAACTCTTTTGCTGTCTCTCAAATTTCATTGAGAGTGTATTTATGTATATCATCTGCACTTGTGTTAATACTAGTAAACACGTTACAAATGTTGGTTCTCTGTTCATTAACCTTCAGTTTAATATATATATATTATGTGCATGTTTTCAGAAACAATTCACATAAAATTTACACTAAAAAATGGTATGCTCCAATCTTTATCATTCTTTAAAAAAAAAAAAAAAAATTACCAGTGCAGTGTGAGAACTCCAGAATGAAAGAGTTAATTTGGGATATCTTTCTGATATGGGCTGCTCACTATGTCATAAGCAGGTTTTGTTATAATGCTTAGTTTAAAATAGTGCATTGACATTACTCTTAATGTAGATTCCCTTTTTAAATCTTGCTACTTTCACAAACATGAATATTTGAAATAGTGAAAATTCAGTGATGGTAACAGCATATCAGGACAGCTCGCTCAGCTCCCTCTTCCCAAATAATTTGAACTTCAGCATTAAATGACACCTTGTGGGATAGTAGGATAGATGTTTGGACAACTGTAACCATAAAAAAAAAAAAAAGGAAAAGGATCCCGTTACACGCCCATTGAGGCATATTGGGAATATGGTGTTAGGCCCATATTTTCTTGACCATCGGCACACTAGGCGTGATGTGTTCAGCATCACGCTGGCCGCCTTAACCTTCCCAGAGTTGCGCTACCGCAGCTCTTAACTTAAACCATTCTTGCAAAAAAATAAGAAAACACATGTTTTGTATGCTATGATATGTGACTGTGAAACCTGTAGGTATCATAAAAGAAAATCAATAAAAACTCTAGCAAAGGGAGGATACTGTGACATGCCATACATTTATGCGCATAAAGAGAAATGATTGGCAAGCTTTGAAACAAAGTTACTTTAAAAAAATAAATGCAGGCTCAGAATTGCAGTAATAACACACATTACCCACATAATGAGCATCTGAGTGGCAGAGTGGTTAGAGCACTTCTCGAGGCAAAGAAACGGTTCAAAAGCACATCGCTTCATGTTCCACTCTACTTATTTGTAAAAATGGGTAACTGATTCTGTACTCGAGTTACAGAAGACAAAGGCAGAGTGGAAGGGAATGGTTCACCCCAACCTCATAAAGCTGAAACCTAGTAAAGGTCTCATCCTCTCACAACATTATCTTCTAAGGGACTGTGGTTACCTCTTATCCATATCTCTACAGACAGAGTTGATGAACTTACCTAATAAACATATATTTTATCCCCTGTACATTCTTACAGTGAATCCAAGCGTGAAAGGGGCAACTATTTATTTGGAAGAACAGATTACACTGGAGCTATAAATTCTTACAACAAGTAAGTAAAGTATGATCTGTTGTCACTTTATTGTGATTGTCATTTCTAAGATAACATTTATTTTATTTGGATGTTATCATTTCCAGAAAGGTAAATAATGTAACATCTCAATAACATCTGGAAATCTTCCCAGTGCAGCACAGACACCAAACTAAGACTATATGAGAGTTGCATACTTTCTGCCCTTGCGGAATGCTGGAGAGTAACAGAAAAGAAATGCCCGAATTGTTCTTCTTTTACACAACCTGCCTAAGGAAAATTCACTGAATTGTTTGGCCTGGATACCATCACTCACCAAGAACTGCTTACTTGGAGCAATCAAGAAGATATGACACCATCACAGTGGATAGACACTGGAATGGGGTTGGCTATGCCCCTAGAAGAGAACCTGATACCATCACCAGAATTGCAAAGCTATTGACACCAATATATAAATTAAAAAATAATATGGTATGAAATCAGTTTTACAAGTAAACGGTACACATGAGACAAGGGACGTTTCGGGTTTTACCCTTCATCAGCCACAGTTACGAACAGGTGACAAGGACAAGAACTACATATAGGTACTACAAAGGTCTGTGATGATGAGGAAAATGTCAAATGAGCGATACAAGCAGATGAAGCCACAGTGATGAGCGAAACGATAACAGTAATAATGCAAGAAAATCGTGAAACCAGAAAGACATGTCGAAACAAGAAAGTAAATAATCAACGAAACGAAGACAGGAATGAACAACACTAATAAAATGCGTAAAAAATCACTTAGCTGTGTCGAGGAAGGAAACATTCAAAATGGCTGAAAAACCAACCTATAGGAAGGCAAAAGAGAGGCAGAACAAAAGCAACTTGGCAGAGGACTGTGGAGGCTGAGATGAAAAGCATGAATCATTATTGGGACACAGTATTAAGGATGGCCACCAATGGAGCAAAGTAGAAAGAATTTAGTGCTGCCCTACAAGATGTCACTTGGCGTGATGGTTACTGATTGCTTTGTCACTTAGTGGCTAAGGATCCAAGAAGACATGTCTTGTCAAGTCTTTGATCCACCATCACTGAGTGTTAGCTCTTAGTGATTCCCAGAAGGCAAAGAAAAATCATGTAATAAAATTTAACTGCAGACTACAGTAGAAATAAACAGCCTGTTTATTTATGAGTAACTTGTAACAATATTTTATTAGCAGTAAACAGTTTTTCTCTGTCGTGTAATATTTTATCCAGGGCTGTGAAGTTGCTGGATAACCCAGAGCTCAATGACAAAATTGATGAAAGCTCTCGTGCTGTTATCACTGAGTCGTGGGTCAAGTGTTACAACAACTTAGCAGCGTGCCAGTTAAAGGTAAAAATCCGTGTTTGTACATATATTTAATTTCCTAGTCCAGTTCTGAATGGATGAAAGTTGGTTGTTCATGGCAAAGGTAAAATATTTAAATTCGGGGGAAAGTGCACAATTGGTGTTACATTTTATGATATAGATGTGAACATTAGTGGACAAATTTACATCATGATATGAATTCATTCATTCATTGGTTGATTATGCTTAACTTAGTTGATGGCACATGCCTTCAATAAACTCACACTAAAGCCTTCCTGTCCTGTGCCCTTCCATATCTTGTTTATGCTTTTCATGTCAGTTTCCAGTTTCCTTCTTCATGTGTTTTTTTTGTTTCCCTCTGTTTTCTTATCTTGGGGGTTCCAGAATAAGGACTGCCTTACAATGCAGTCTACTGGTTTCCTAAATGAGTGCTAATCAACATCAGGATCTTTTTCTCAACTCTTGTTCCACTGGTAGTTGCCTGGTTCTTTCCATGAGTTTCACCTTTATGATCTTGGCGTGTGTTCCACTGGTAGTTTTCTGGTTCTTTCCATGAAAATTTCACCTTTTGTGATCTTGGCATTTGTTCCACTGGTAGTTGTCTGGTTCTTTCCATGAAAATTTCACCTTTTGTGATCTTGGCATTTGTTCCACTGGTAGTTGTCTGGCTCTTTCCATGAAAATTTCACCTTGGTTATCTTTGGCATACCATTTCAATCCTTATACCTTGCACAAGCAGCCATTTATGAAAATCTTCTTCTTCTGCGTTCGTCCTGAAAAGGACGTTGGTTACGTTGTGTCGCCGTTTACAGCGAAGCTGCGATATTTTCGCCTTTTGGCCCAACACATCCATTTTCAGCATGGCATTTTATTTGGACCGGGCTTGCCTTCCCTCTTGGATCCCTACTCTCTTGGCCAGACTGCAGTGATGCAGCCTGTTTCCAGGACCACCACTTGGAGGTGGAGCAGGGTTTTGGTCAACTCTGGTTCGCTGACCCTGACGCAAGCAGTCAAGCTATGAGTCACTGACTGCATTCATCTCTGTTGCTGCGTCTTCAGTCCCATGAAAATCTGTAACATGGGGTTGTTGTTTGTCTCTTGATGTGAGTTCGTGCCAGGGATCTCTGGGAAGGTGAAGAAAGAATAGGACTGCTGCTACCTCAGGCATGTCATAAGAGATGACTAATATGTGGTTGTGTACGGGATGACTGTTAAAGAAGATTATAATGTATTTTACATGTTGACCACACTTAGTTTTGTTAGCAGTTTAATCTACGCGGTAACAATTCTATCTGGGGCCAACATGATGTATTTTGCACCATTTTAATTGTAAGTGAACGCGATATAAGGTTTACGTCACTAGGTGATTATGACGTAATAAGTTCTGCACTAATTTATGCAGACCGTTAGCTCGAAGCCTTCTGTTAGAATTATTCGTCCTAGTCAGACGTGTTTTATGAGCTCCCATTTTTGGTAGAGGATTCAAGTACTTTGTCAAGTGGCATATATTTTGGAGGCCGCCACTTTATTTATGATGACACCGGACTTATGGAGAAGTTCCGTGAATTGTAGAAAGTAAGTCTACTATCAACGTTTAGCATCGTCACCTCTAGCCCACATTACTTAGATGTTAACCTCTTTAGGCCATCTCTAGTACAGCGGCTAGATTTGTACAGATGAATTGAACTGACTGAGACGTTCTATGCCTTGCTGATGATTATTAATGCATGTACTACTATGAAATGAATATCGTGTCGTCTGAATAAACATGTCATGTTATGTGGACCCATCCACGAAAGATCTTATCAAGTTTATATACAATTGAATGCACTGCCTTGACACCCATGTCATTCACCTCCGTATCAGCACGATTATACCAACATATCTTAAACTCAAAAAACTCCAACGTAACTGACAATGTCATCATGTCAAACAAATTATTATAGAAACTGCTGCTACAAGAGCACATGGTGGTCCAGGCTTCCTTGGGACCAGCTGGAGTGCCATATGCTCCATATGGAACACAAGGGGAAATGATGAGTGAAAACTTATATTTATCCATTATACAGCTGAAAGATGGGTTTTTGTACTTGAATGAAGAAATAATTGCAATCAAATAGTTGACCCTCATGTAGCAAACCCACACATTACCCTCATGTAACAGCTGAAACCTGATATTAAAAATATAATGTAAAAACTAAACTTTTATATTGTTGATTAATAATAAAATGTAGTACAATTTGAAAGAAAAAAATGATAATGTATGATCTGAAATAAAATCTAAAAGTGACAAAGAATTGGAATTTTTTTGGTGATAATTTACAGTAATGGTATGACGTGAAATAGCTGGAAATATAATAGCCAGTGAAAAACAAACTTTAATGTTTAAGGAACAGAGACAGATGTTGATTTGACAACATTTGAGAATAAACATTATTAAATTATGAAGATTTTAAGAGAGTCATTTAAAGGTAAAGGATCCCGTTACACGCCCATTGAGGCATATTGGGAATATGGTGTTAGTCCCATATTTTCTTGACCATCAGCACACTAGGGGTGATGTGGTCAGCATCACGCCGGCCGTCTTAACCTTTAGCACGCTGCATTCTTTTCCAGAAAATGTGCCCTGCAGCTGCATTCTTTTTCACAACACCCCCTTTTTTATAGTGGATGACTTGTACGAGGGACAGTCAAAAAGTAATGCCTCGTAATTTTTAATTTCATTCAATAGGTAAGAAAACATAAAATTCACATTGAAATGTAGCCCCAAGTCTAAACTTCAAAAATTTATTTCTCAATGTAGTCTCCGTTATTTGTTACAGTTTTTGTCCATCTTCTCACAAGGGCATGTATCCCCGCGTGGTAAAAATTTGTGTCCTTTTTCCTAAACCACTGGCGTATGGCGCATTTAAGGGTCTCGGTGTCCTCAAAGTGATGTCCGCGAAGATCTTCTTTCAGTGGTCCGAACAGATGGAAGTCAGAAGGTGCAAGATCGGGACTGTAAGGGGGATGTGGTAATAATGTCCAGCCAAATTCTGCAATCGCATCAATGGTGCGTTTAGCGTGTGTGGCGTGGCATTATCGTGCAACAGTAGTGCAGTTCTCTGATCTTTTAATGGGTAAAGTCGCCAAAGATGACCTCTAAGCTTCTTCAAAGTTTCAATGTAACGGTCAGCATTCACCGTGTTTCCCTGTTCCAAGAAGTCGAGAAGAATCACACCCTTCTCATCCCAAAACACGGAGGCCATAACTTTCCCTACAGATGGTGAACTTTTGAACTTCTTTCTTGTCGGCGATGTTGTGTGATGCCATTCCATTGACTGCCTCTTGGATTCTGGTTCAAAAAAATGAAACCAAGTCTCATCTCCTATCACAATATTCGATAAAAACTCTTCTCCTTCAGTTTCGTAATGGTGCAGAAGGTTGATGGCTATGGTCTCGCCTTCAGCATTGAGGAATTCTATGACATAACGTTGTTTTAACCGAACGTCTTTGGCAGCCATTTTTAAACTGTTACAGTGGTGCCACCTGTTACTAAAACAGGTTGGTAATGCTATACTGTGCAGAAGAGTGTTTGAGGAATCCTGCTAAATTTACAAATTGCACACCGATGCAGTATTTACATACATAAAAAACAGGAGGCAAGAAGAAGCTTACTGCTCCCACAATCTTATCAGAAGTGGGGAGGTTGTAACAAGTTGACTAATTTGAGGGTGTCCTTGAGACTGGCAACCTTGTCATGTTAAACTAATTGTTACAGAAATTATCACTGCAAGAGCACATGAGTGCTTTGGTGCAAGCTTCCAGGGGACCAGCTGCAGTAGTAATGGTTCCATTCTCCATAGGGAGCGAACATAGATATGATAAATGATGTTGATTTTGTTACTGTTATTTTGAAAATGAATTCTGTTTTTTTCTTTGTGAAACCTTGCTGTATAGTTTTAATTAATTTTTTTTATTTATTTACATAATGTGGCATTATGTCCTATATCATAAGGGGGTAAGGTAAAGGATCCCATTACATGCCCATTGAGGCATATTGGGAATATGGTGTTAGGCCCATATTTTCTTGATCATCGGCACACCAGGGGTGATGTGGTCAGCATCACGCCAGCCGCCTTAACCTTCCCAGAGTTGCTCTGGTACCCAATTCATGAGTCTGGGTTGCCCTCGGAGCCGTTTGCGGTCTAAAAAATCCCACAACTGGGGATCGAACCATGGACCACTGAGCTAGGAAGCCAATGCACTAACCACTGTGCTACAGCGGCTCCTGTCCTATATCATATTTATTATAATTTAATACTTTAACAATTTTAAAATCTGGATTGTAAGTTTAAAGAAAAAAAAAAGGACTTTGTTTTTGGTGAAGTGGTAAATTGTTAATCTTTGTATCCGCAGATTGATGCCCTGGATTCTGCCATAAAGTCATGTGAGAAGGTTCTGTCAGAACAAAAAGATAATGTTAAGGCTTTGTTTAGACTGGGAAAGGTATGGAATATTTAAACTGAAAATTTTATAGTTGATAAATTTATGTGGTGAGGAAGACCTTTAAGCTTTTGGGCTTAGGAATGGAGGATGTACATTTATATGTGAAAATGTCACAGTCTGCAGATTTGTAGATCAGTGAAAAGTATTAAGTCTTTAATATTGTGCACGAAATAATCTCAAGATATAGATGCTAGAAACAATGTAGGGGCATTTATATTCATTATGTCACAATTTTTATTCTGTGCTTGCTAAGTATGAGTTGATCTGTATTGAATTTGTCACATTTTCTGGATTATTTGTTGGAAATTTGGGGAAATGAGTTTTATTCTGTATGTAAGTCAAAGAATTTACATAGAGAAGAAACATTTATATGCCATAGTGGGACCTAAGACGCACCAACAGTGATAAATGCAGTCAGCGACCCATAGCTTGACTGCTTGCGTCAGGGTCAGCGAACCAGAGCTGACCAAGACCCTACTCCACCTCCAAGTGGTGGTCCTGGAAACAGGCTGCATCACTGCAGTCTGGCTGAGAAAGTAGGGATCGAAGTGGGAAGGCTAACCCGGTCCCAAAAAATGCCGTGTTGAAGTCAGATGTGTCGGCCGAAAGGCGCAAAATGGACAAAATGCAACAAATGTCCTTTTCAGGACGAACGAAGAAGAAGATATGCCATAGTGATGTTTAATATAAGTTTAGCATATTGCACCTTGCCCCATGAAGTGATAAAAGAAAGAATAGAATTATTACACCTTTTGTGCAGGCTTTTTGAAACAGGACGAGCTGCAGTGGTGGTGTCATTGATGATGATAATACACGTTGGTCAGTTTTCTGGATAATGTTTATATGGATGATTACTTTGAGTGCTCTCGTTTATGCATTATTTTAATCAAAATTTCTTGAATATCCAAAAAAAAAAAAATATATATATAGTCATCATCATCAGCTGCCATCTCCACAACGAAAGTTGGCTGTAATGGATCTCCAACGTCTTATGTCTCTTGTCTTGGTGGTGCACTCTGACAGACTCTTTCCTGTCCATCTCTTGAGGTTATCTTCCCACTTAAAGCGCTGTCTTCCCCTTGCACGTTTGCCTTCAACTCTCCCTTCTGTTATGGTCTTCAGCAAGGTGTTATACCATTTTATGTGGCCAAAGTATTTTAACTGCCTAACTTTGATCTCCCTCATTAGTTCTCTTTTCATACCTAGATTTTGTAGGACCTCCTTATTTGTTTTCTTCTCTTTTCATGAGATGCGCCCCATTCTTCTATATATCCACATCACAAGAGTCTCTATTCGTTCTTCAACTTGCTTATTCATTGTCCATGTTTCTACACCATACAGTAGTGCAGAATATATATAACATTTTATGATTCTCAGTTTTAATTTGTGAGTTAACTGTTTAGATGTCAGTATATGTTTCATGTTGTTGAATGTAACTTTGGCCATTCCTATTCTCTTCTTGATTTCTGTTTCACATCTGCCATCTTCTGTTATTGTATGACCAAGATATGAGTAGCTCTTGACTTGTTCCAGGATTTTCCCATTAATGCAAATCTTTAATGTGGGCTTATCGTCTGTTTTGCTACTTATCATTATAGTTTTTGTTTTCTCAATATTAATGTCGAGTCCATATTCATGACTTATACTGTTCACTTGCTTCACTAGTTCTTGCAAATCCTGTTCACTTTCAGCTAACATCATGGTATCATCTGCATATCTAAGGTTGTTTATTGACCTTCCATTGATGTTCAGTCCTGGCATTTCCTTTATCTGTTTGAAAATTTTTTTGGTGTATAGATTAAATAGGCAGGGGGACAGCACACAACCTTGTCTGACACCCCTTTTTATATCTATGTTTGGTGAATAATTCCTTCCAGATCTTACTCTAGCAGTTTGCTCCCAATAAAGGTTACTGAGTATTCTTATGTCTTTTCCATCAATACCTATGTCTTCGAGGCATTCAATTATTTTCTCATGATGGACTCTTGTCAAAAGCCTTCTTATAGTCAATGAAGCACATGTACATACTTTTTTGGACCTCTGTATATTTTTCTGCTAATATTCTTAGGCAAAATATTGCCTCTCTTGTTCCGCTGTTCCGTCTAAAACCAAACTGCTCTTCTTGGATTTCGCTGTCTACCTTACTTTTTATTATTTTCTAAATGATTTTGAGCAGTATTTTAATTGCATGACTCATCAGGCTGATTGTTCTGAACATTCTGTTGCATTAGGTTTTTTGGGCAGTGTTATAAAGACTGATGTCTTCATGTCATGTAGTATATATCCTGTATTGTATATATCGTTGCATAGATCTGTGATTGTATCTATACAGAGCTCTCCACGGCTTCTATCATTTCAATTTTTAGGTTGTCCATGCCTGCTGATTTTCCTTTTTGTATCATATGTATTGCATTGTCTACTTCTAATCTGAGAATTTTGGGCCTTCATTAGAATCTGGTGATGGTTTTTTTACCTCTGTTGTCCTTGAATAGTTCTTTTACGTACTCTACCCATCTGTTTGATATGTCTTTCTCATCAAGTAAGATTACACCATTTTTGTTCTTGATATAGCCTCCTCCTTGGGCAAACCGCGACCTATTTGATAATTTCTTTATTTCTTCATGCATATCTCTTGTCATGTGCTTTGCTTCCATGTCTTCTATTTCCTTGCATTTTGTTTCTATCCACTGTTCCTTTGCTTGTCTTCACATAGTACATATGTCGTTGTCTATTGTTTTATATTCTGGAGTGTTTTTTTGCTCTCTTTCTTTCTGCCAACAAATATGAAACTTGATATACTGAGAGTTGCAAAGGCAAGATTATTGGGTACAGGCTACGTAAAAAGAGACCAATACACGCTTATACACTCAGGGGGAGAAAAAACACGAAAGAGGAATAGGAATGTTAATAAAGAAGGAATTAGAAAAATATGTATGTGGATACTGGACACACAATGACAGAATGATGTTACTGAAAATGAGAGCAAAGCAATTTGACATATCAATCTTACAAACATACGTGCCAACTAAAGAACACAGTGAAGAAGAAATAGAGGAATACTATGAAGACCTACAACACACACTTAAACCAGTCAAATCTACAGATGTGTTGATAGTAATGGGTGATATGAATGCAAAAATAGGAAAAGGAAAATACATGAAAATAGTAGGACAGTATGAACTAGGGAAAAGAAATGATAGGAGACAGACTTATCCAGTTCTGTGAAGAAAACCAACTGGTTATATGTAATACCTTTTTTGAACACCACCCAAGGAAACTATACACATGGAAAAGCCCAGGCAATGTAACAAGAAATCAAATTGACTTTATTATGATAAAACATAGATTTAAAAACAGTGTCACAAGCGCAAAGACACATCCTGGCGCTGACAAATTCAGATCACAATCCGGTCATCATCAAAGTAAATATAAAGCTAAAAAGAGCAGGAAACAGAAGAAAGGAGGAACCCCAGATAGAAATATCAGCACTGAAACAACCAGATATAAAACAAAAATATCTTGTCGATGTCAAAAATAAATATGAACAGTTACTGACAGAAAGCATGGAACAGTACAGAAGAGAAAACCCGGAAGAAAAAGTAGCCGCAAAATGGGAATGTTTAAAAACAAGCATACAATCAGCAAATGCAAATTTACCTAAAAAGGGAGCCTAAGAAAAATCAAATTTGGATGACAGATGACATCTTTAATAAAATGGCAGAAAGAAAGAGAGCAAAAATTACTCCAGAATATATAGTGCAGTCCACTTAAGCGGAAGTTGCTTAAATCGAATTCTGCTTAAGTAGAAGCATTTCTGAAGGTCCCGGTCAAAAATCTTCTTTGGCTTTGCTAAAAAAAACTCTGGTTAATTTGAATTCTGATATCTAGAATTTTCAGATAAATTGGGGTAATTTTTCAGTCCCAACTCAAATTGTCTTGCTTAAGCAGAAGTTCTGTCTTTACCCCTCTCAGAAGACCAAGTTATAAATATATGCGACAGAGCATAATCTGTTGACAAAGAAGGCGATTGTAAAAATATCTCTCTTACTACAGTCTCTTGTAATGGATATAGTGCCACCGCTGTAAAGAAGTTGTTTTCTCACTACACCTGTAGTACACCACTGTAAAGTTCTGTTGTTTGCGACTCCACTGTAAAGAATCGAGTGTGGTGTATAGAACCTCACTGTAAAGTATGATGGCTGGTAGTACTGTTGTATTCAAAGAGGTGCTGTCACCGTGAAGACAGACACAGGTCAACTCGACCTACACAGGGTAGTGTAAACATTGAAGTGAGAGTACATTGTACGCGAATGGTAGAATGGTTCTGAAGAGTTGACAACTTGGTAACAATATATTCATACTCTCACATGTAGAAGTCAAGGATTACTGGAACTACTGTGTTCTTTTTATAATATTTAATGAGACGCACACTGGAACAGTACGTGTATGGTTACAGGAACACATGACGACATAAACAGCATGGTGTTGATCAATGGTGTATCATCTTAAGTTAGCATACATGCTGGATAACCTCATACTGGAACATTTGTAGACAAGCATTCAGAGTTCTATAGTTAGTCCACATCTATATATATATATATATATCAGGTTGTACTGACAGATCACGTCAGTTTATACATAATGTTCATAGTGACTCTTGTACAGAATCTCTCTTAGCATGAGTGTAGCTTGTACTCTAGCGTAGATTCTTTCAAATAGCATTCAGCACATATCTTCGGAGTAAATGCTAAATCTCCCATAATAGATCTTTCTTTCATAACTGTGATCTCTGGATCATTATCGGGTAGTAAGGGACAACCCTGTTCTCTGATGAATGATTGACAATAATTCGGATTCCAAGATGGCTTCCTTGGTCCTTAACATCGCTCACACAACGGTGAGATGACAAAACTTCTAGAAAGATTCACTTCATAAGGATATCAAAGTTTCCACCAATATCAGCATTATCTGTCTGTTGCTGAGTTATTTGCCGGTTGAAGATCATGTGCTGAGTATAGTCATTTTAATGATTTCTTGTTGATCGTGCTTGTTTTATCATTACGCGAATTAGGGTGAAGCGTTCATACAACTCAGTAGCATGATATGAAGAAGTAACATGTAATCCTGGAACTCAGCAACATTAATGAAGTAATTAATGCCTTCAGGTTGAGTCCGTAATATTTAATCACATGTACACACAGGATGATCATTTCAAATATGAGCAGAACATAAGTCCGTATAAGTCATGCATAAATTAATCAATAACGTAGACTGCTGGTTTACGTGTCAGTGTCCGTTTAAGGATACAATGCAGTATTGTCGTCAGAACATCACAGCTATATGCACGCGCAGATAGACATGGCTACCTGCCGACAGTGAGACTGCGAGTCTGAATATTTCATACGAATTGGACGATTATTCTCCTCCTTCTGAGGATTCTAGTTAAACACTAACCTCCGTAAGTTTCCTCTCATATAGAGTTCTAGGACTGACCCTGGTCCATCATAAATGCACATATAAATGGCTATATCATGCCATTGAATTGGAAGGTTAGAAAACGCAGCTATTCAGCTTGGCGGTCAAGTAACAAAGGGTAGCGTCTCCTAGTTACCGACTGTGACCCAAACAACGCTAGACACGTCATAATCGATCGTGTATGGAGCGTTCAATAATTGAAACATCTATCGCAATATATTAAATGTCTTAACCTTTACAATTGCACGTCTGCTAACCTTTAGCAGACGGCGTTAATAACATATACCGTAACACTGTCCTCATAATTGCTGTGTAGAAACATTCTTAGTGCTGCTAAACGATATGTCGTTCTGACATCTGAACATAAGTAGATTCATGTAGGCCTAAACATAACCCATCGTAAGCCTAGGAACGAAGTCAGTAAAAGTACGTTTACCTTGGCCAAGAATCAATAGCAAGCACAAAAACACTTTTCTGGCGTAATAGAAACAATACTGGGGAACACATAGACTAAAACAGTCCTAGAAGACACACTCTTCTTCCCCATGATAACTTGAGATCACAAAACTTTGGACCGCCCGACATTGGCGTCCCGCCAGACTCCATAACCGAAGAACACACTCCTTTATCTTCATCCGCTCAGAGTGTAAGAAGAAATAATCCAGCCCAGACACACAAAGATAACATGATATAAGACCGAATCGTCTCAAACAGACAAACAGTAAACCTAGATTCGGACTTTCAATATTCCTGCAAAACCTTAAGCGAGAACAATCTGTTTCCAGCTATAATATAAAATCTAGATTCCTCCGCTTGTTCAATCCACGGAAACAAAACAGGAACCGATAACTCAAAGAATAAATACACATTGCCTATTCTGAGTTATTCCCCTTTCTTAAAAGTTGTAAGTTCATAAATAAATATCCTTTTATCAAACAGATAGTTACATTTTCATTTGTAATCGTATCAACTGTAATCTGTGCGACATATAAAAAATATGTACGCAACAGCGATACATTACTAACAATTGTTTGATGTCTGGCACCAGTCTTTAGATGTTTGTGACTGACTAGACTCGGGGAACATTAAAGGGTTATTGCCAAAAGCATTATGACAATCGGAGATGTGCCGTTAACTTGATGAAAGAAATTGACATGGTTTTATGACAGCGAACGAAGTAGAAATGGAATACAAAGACATAATGACGAGCGCATATATATATATATATATATATATATAATATATAATATATATATATATATATATATATATATATAATATATATATATATATATATATAATATATATATATATATATATATATATATATATATATATATATATCCGCTCGTCATGATGTCTTTGTATTCTATTTCTACTATAATATATATTATATAACAGTATAATTATATTATATATATATATTATATACATATTATTCTCATTTAGAAAGGTCACCAGTTTCAGATTGAGAAAGGTCTAACAAGTTTTCTTGAGTAAATTTCAACATGGTTCTATCCTTTATTATTTGAGATGATTGTAAAGTAAGCCACATTTATGTTTTAAGGCTTATGGTGCAAGAGGTGAAATTGATCAAGCTCTCGCATATCTCCGCCGTGCAATCAAACTGGATCCAGAATCAAAACTTATGCAGCAAGAAATGCTGAATTTAACAAGACGGAAAAACAAAGAGACAGCAACAGAAAAGGAACTGTATCAACGGATGTTGGGAGTTAAGCCTGGAGAAAGACCTTCCATGACAGACGATAAGAGGAAGAACAATTCAAATAAGGTTGGTGTTTTATTTGTTCTTTTTTTTTTGTCCTTACAAGGACTTACACTTGTGTAGACTTTAATTGTTTTAGAAAATTGAAGTTGGAAGGTTGATCATTTGTATTGTTAAGTACAATTGACGTCTATAGAATATTAAAATAACAACAAAGAGAAAAATTAATTGTGCAGTGGAAACTGCATTTGTGTCCCCTGATTTAATTTTAAATTATCTTATTCGCTGCTTAGGGAGCACGAAGCCATCACTTCAGATCTTGAGGAATCCTATGTCAAAGCACTTGCTTTTGCATTGATGGTTTTTTTGTGGCATGATGAGGTTGCCAGTTCCATTGACTATCTTATATTAGTGTTACGTGTGTTCTGTATTATATGATATTGGTACTGTTCATGATGGTAACAACTGGAACGCACGACCAAGGCAACATATAAAATACAAATGAGTGAGGTTCACAACGAGGTAAATTTCATAAATTTAATCGACACTTGACAAACAATGAGCTCCACGTTGATGAAATATGATGACATGCAATTTCATATTAGCAGTTATCAAACACAATGACTGGTAGGCAAAGATACTGTCATTAGTCATACTGTCCACGAATTAAACTGCACAGCGACCTCGTCGAAATAGTCATTTATAATACTGAAAATACTCTTTTTTATTTGTATTTATGAGGTGGTTTCACATACACCGTTCTCTGTCCGTCCTTGAGCATAAAAATGAGCCGGCAACCTAGCCGTCAGTAATGCTGAGAGTCCATGAATAAGATTATCTACATCGTTGTAAATCTTGACGGAATAAATGTCAGAAAACTTCTCTATAAAGTGCCGTCCATCGCTGGCATATATTAAGCTGCAGCCATCAGCAAATCATTGATTAATCTAGTGGACTTTAACACGTCAGATGCGCACAAATACACAACCTTCCACCTTGACGGACACCAGCCAAAAGAGAACGTTACTTTTCTCAAGCAGATGTGCATACGTAATATTTTAATTAAAATTGACGTCACTTTTAAATTCAATGGTGTGGTTTCAGTAGTGGTGCGTTTTTGTGCTACTTCCTTTGTGCACAGCACTGCCTTCCCTAGAGAACGTACCGCTGTATACAAATAGAAGCATAACAATTAGTCACCATGTACGATGTGCCTAAGGGAGCAGTGGCCTTACTATTTCTTTGTCTCCCTAGAGACCTCCGTGAACCACGCAGGGCTGTTGGCTGATACTTCTTCTTAACCTTTCAACTTCCCCAGGAGCATAGGCCTTCAACAAACTTATGCTAAGTCTTCCTGTCCCATGCCATCAGCTCACGGTCTTTCTATGTCTTCTTCATCCCTTTCTTGTCTGTCTCCATTTCTTTTATCCACATGTTCTTTGGTCTTCCTGTACGTATTTTACCCTGGAGATTCCAGAACAAGGGTTGTCTGGCAAAGCTATCACAGGTTTTCTTAGTGTGTGTCCTATCCATCTCCAGATTGGAGAATGTTGGCTGATGGCTGGAACAAAAATTCCTTAAAATGCATAGTGCCTTACGTCAGCTCCTATTGCCACTGAGCGACTAAGAACGTGTGTTTAACTAATATTATTGAATGTATTCTTATTTAAAAAGGATCAAACCAGCCTCTAGAAGAAAAAGTCATCATGAGGTTTCTAGTTTGCCTTTGCAGCAAACATTCTTGTAATGGCATGTTGCTTTTGTATCTTATCTAGTCAGTTGCTAGAGTTGACTAGTGGCAAATTAGATTGATGACATAGGGGAGTCCAGTGATGTAAAGGCTCACGAGACTATGACACATGATGATGAATTTTTTGTTAGAGTGTGTGCAGATGTTTCATCATCATCCTTCAGCTGTCTACAGATCAAATCATTCAGTCAGTTCTTGCTAAACTTTCCTGTCCTGTACCATTTGTTCAAAGTTCTCACTGTCTTCCCTGTCCTTTTCAAGTCTATCTCCAGTTCTCTTCTCCTTGTGTTTTTGGATGCGCGTTCCATTCCCCCCCCCCCCGTTTCTTTTACATTGAGGATTAAGAACAAGAACTGCCCTGTAATTGTCATCGATGTCATTTCCTCACCTTTCATTACACTGGTATTTGTCTGTTCTTCCAGTCACTTCCACATTGGTAATCTTGTCATACTGTTTTAATTTTAATCTTTCATGTGCAATCACCTATTTGTAAAAGTCTGTAATCTCCTGGCTGTAAGTTGTGTTTTGTTCTCCATGATTCACAACAATACAATAGTACATCTTCATCATCATTTTCCTTTGCTCTTCTTAAGGAGCATGGAACCACCACTGGAGCTAGTCCCGCAGGTAGCCTGCACCAAACATTCACAAATTTTTGTGTTTTTAGTGCATGTGGTAACATTCATAACATTAGATTGCTAAATCATGTTTCTTTCCTGTACTTGTTAAACATACTCTTGGAATTTTCAGGACATATGTTGTTGTGGGAGGTTTTAAAACTAATAAATCCATAAGAAAAAATTAATAATGGGTGTATATCATAATGCTGTAAAAATACAAGTACTTTTTAAAAAAAAGTATATATTTTCTTTATTCTGCAGCTGATAAAGTGGACACTGGTGGTTGGTGGTATAGCAGCTGTGCTGATTTCAGTTGGTATCAACTGGTACAGAGCCTCGTGAGAACCTGTGGCATACAGCCATTTAGCATTGTGAATAAGTGGATTTTATGAGTGTATTTTTAATGCTGGTGTAATGCAGCCTGTCAGCATCCTCTTCTTTACTCATCATCTGGCAGGGGAGCATTGGCCTTCAGTTAATGCATGTTTGCCTTGAGTTAATGCATGTTTGCCTTCAGTTATTGCATGTTTGTCTTGAGTTAATGCATGTTTGCCTTCTTGTTCTGTGCTGTCCTCTCAATGTCTTCTTTATCCCATTCATGTCTATCTCTAGTTGTTTGTGATCTGCAGCATGTTGCAGCCTGTAGTCATCAGTATTTAATTTCTGTGTACTGCTTGTGTGTTATTAAGTTGACAATGGAATCCAGCGTGTCCCATTGGGTGTAATGTGCATAAGCAGACAGTTTTACAACTGCAGGCTGTTGACTTCCTTTTCAGCTGTCTGGATAGCGTGTTTAATCTCTGTAGTATGTGCCTTGTAAATCCATGATGAAATGTGGATGCCTTGTAGATCATAGATGAATGTTTCATATGTTACTATGTCTCTGGCCATCGCTATGGTTAATGATTCATATGCTGTAATGTGTGTGAATGCTTTATGTATCAGTTGTCATCATTACCCAGTAGATCCCTGTGTCAGTCCTTCAGTCAGGTCATGCCGAGCTTTTCTGGCTTGTACCAACCATTCAAGTTATTTTCATGCGTTCTTTATCCTTGTTAAGTCTGTCCATTGCACCCTCACACATATAAGAGGCAATAATGTGAAGTTGTGCATGGGACTGTCAGCCTCATCATGTAAAACACATTACTGCAGAACCACCAGTGCAAAAGCACATGCAGTATTTTGGTGCAGACTTCCTAAAAAAGGAACCAGCTACTTTGGTGGCTCCATGCTCCTTATAAGGAGCAAGAAATGAGGAAAAGATGGAAGTCATCTAAGATCTGATGTACACATCATGTGTTGCTAATGATGAAGTCATCTCATATCTCGTGTACACATCATGTGTTGCTAATGATGAAGTCATCTCACATCTGATGTACACATCATGTGTTGCTAATGATGAAGTTCTCTCTCATTTCTATTTTTGTTCTCTATGGAGCATGGGATCATCACTACAGCTAATCCCCAAGAAGCCGGCAACCACAGCATTCATATACTCTCAACGGTGGTTTCTGTAGCAGTTTATTGACATCATGAAGTTGCCAGTCTCATCCAAAACCTCGCTAATTGCCTCTTTTATGACGTGCCTATGGTTCGCAGTGATTCTGTTCTTTCTATCCCTGTTAATTACCTGTCTTCTTCTTCTTCCGTCCTTAGCCACCGACCGTCAAAGCAGTCAGTGGCCATTACGCCTAGTGGCGTCTTAGGGCAACGGCAGATAGGTTTTCTTTGCCATTGTTTCCCATCACGCCTATTGGCGTCTTTAGGGCAACGGCAAATCAATCCATCTGCTGTTGTTTCCGTAATCGAAGTGACTGGCAAACGGGTGATCAGCCCGTTGGTGTTAATTACCTGTGACAGTGACAAATTTACACCTTTAATATCAGTATTGCTTATCTGTGTCTGATGTTGTATTAAATTATTTCAAAAGTTATTAGTGCTTAGTTGAGGCCTCAAATGTCAATGTTGTATGTCTATGCTTTTTTTTTTCTTTCTTTTTTTAAAGACAAAGAACATTTTCAACAAAGAGAATGTGTATTACTTTTTATACAGTGTGACTGTTAAGTTTAGCCATCGCATGTGTGCTTTGAGTTAATTTCTTTTAGCCTGAAAATTATGTCAAAGAAACTGTGTTGCTTGAAATGCTACCTAATGTGTTTAGCTTTAGAAAACTGGTGTATTTAATGTGTGTGCTGTAGTTTTTTTAAAAACTGAAATTAATTTTCAAAGATTTTATACGCACGCACACACGCACGCACGCACGCACGCACGCACGCACGCACGCATGCACGCACGCACACATCTCTGAAAATTTATTTTTATATATGTATTTTTTTTTTGGGATGAATATAGTAGTGACGATACATGTCAACCCCTGGAAATGAAAAAACCTGTTCACAAAATAAAAAACCATACAAAGGCAGAAAAAAGCCATACAATGACCATTTTGTTCTTCGAGAAAGTAAAAGTACATTTTTTCGCCCATGCCTTTGCATAAGTTATTGTTTTCTGCTTTTTCCTTGTTTGTATTGAGCACATTTGGTACAATTCTTCATGTATGATAAAATAGGAAACTCAATACAGAGCATTACAACAGGAGGCAATCTGATCATTATAAGGATTCCCTCTGTCGGTTTATTCTTTAGACCCTTTAATAAATTTTACACTCTAGAGGGAAAGTGGAGGGGGGCAGGTGGGTGGGTTAAATCAGGCTCGTATTGAGTATCCACGTCTGATTCGGCTGCATCTTTATCATCCTGATCAAATACTAAGTCACCTCTCAGCTCTCAAAGTAAAGATTCCACTACCTGGAAAGCCATGACTTTTAAAAAATCATGAAAAATCAAAATATTGATTGATTCAGAAAACGAAAGTTTTACATGTATCATAAATCTGTTTATAACTGAAGTCTCTCTAAATACTAAAATCTCGTTGCTATATGGCAACGGCAGACAACAGTGTTTATTTTCTTTCGTTTTGGACATGACGTTAGACTTTGCGTGCTGGCTTTTTTGGGCAAATGAAACTGTAAAGGGCTATTAATGAGGGGAAAAACCTATTTAGAAATTATGTAAAGCTGTACAAATCTGAAAACAAAAGAAACCTGTACAGAATACAGATAACCTATACTAGTTGGCATATATGTGTGACTTTCTTCATGTAAACTGGCCAAGACTCTACTAATGTGCCTAGAAATTTTCACGCAGACATTGTTCCCAGATGTATCTGAAAACCATTGGATCCTGAAAATATCAGTTTCTAAGGTTAAGGTTAAAGCTGTTATAAAAGGTAAATTGGTTCCTGAGAAGACTGGATGTCAATGTGAACAAAAGTGGAGGCCCCACTACATATATAGATGAGTGAGAATTTATGAAAGATAGTAAAAGTACACTGGGAATATACATATTTCATTGAAATTACAGTCTTCTCTGTTGAGAAAGATGAATTGCTAATTAACTAGACCACAAGGTCTTTTGTGTTTGGACATGCGCCCTAATATAACCGACTGTTGAAGGGGTTGCGCCTCGCCAAAATGAGGCAAATTTTTATTTTAAGAAGGTGAATTGTGAGAAACTTAAATAGATGAAAAGCAAATAAATGATGCAGTCTTAAAAAAATATATATATAATCTGAAGTTATAAATTGAGAATGTAATATTGTGTAAAAATTTGTGAGCACTGACTTTTTAAGATATTTAAAACACTTACATAATTAGAATGTTTAGTTAGCTGGTTTTCAGTATTGAGAAGATGCTGATGATGGATAGGTCACACATTGAGGAAAGCTCTTGATAGCAGTCCTCGTTCTGAAATCCCAAGGGTTAAGATAGAGGGAGACCAACGAGAATACATAGAGAAGACAACTGGAGATGGACACAATGTGGTTGAAAAAGGCATGAAAAAACCTTGAGCTGTTGACACGTGACAAGAAGACTTGGCATACGTTTGTTGAAGGCCTGGACACAATGTGGTTGAAAAAGGCATGAAAAAACCTTGAGCTGTTGACACGTGACAAGAAGACTTGGCATACGTTTATTGAAGGCCTATGCTACTTGGCGAGCTGAAGGGTGATGATGAAGATGCTGGTTTTCAGTATGGAAGAGTTGACTTATGTTATCACTATGCAGGTGGTGGCACTTTAATATGTTTGTAACTATGGACACCATATTTCCTAATTATAACCCATCACAGGTTGAACAGCATGTTTTTGACCTTTAATTTAAAACCTACAAAATCAAAGACAGCATGTTATGTCACGTTTTGTCAGATGTGATTAATGATGAATGTTCAGACCATACTCAGTGACGTCTTAAATTTTTAATGTTTATTTGTATAGGTCACAGATAAGGCCTTGGCAGATATTTTGTTTAATGTTTGGTTGTGTAGGTCAAAGACACGGCCTCACCAGGTATTTCACTGCTTGATTTTTATTTCTACATCTGATGAAAACTCGATTTCACTGTGATGTGTTTAATCAGGAATATCAGTGTGGTGTGTGTGTGTATATATATACACACACACTCTAGGGCCCTGCTGTTTGGTGTTCCGCTAATACACCGGTTTTCAGTTATATACATGTTCATTATGTTTGGCGCTTGTTCTGCTGTTTCTGCATTTTAGGCATGATGTGCTCAGCAGCTGAGTCAGAGAATTGCTTCGGCTCTATTTTATTGTTGGTAATTCAGTCTGTTTACAGCATTTGTGTGCTCAGCATCTCTCTGTATTCTGGCAGTTTTTCAAACTTTCAAAAAATTATATTATATATTTGATAATTTCATTTTATTTATTAATTGCAATAGTGTAGTAGTGATAAAAAGGGGAGCTGTAAGCAGTGGTGGTTCTAGGGGGTTGCCATTGGGGGTGCTGCACTGTTCATTCATTTAAAATACGGTACTTATACATAATACTCACAAATTGTGACCACGATGTGAAATATCAACCCAGACACAAATGATTAGTGTCTTTTCTCATCTAAAATCTGTCAAGAAGTTCTGAAAAGTTATTTTAAAAGTTTACTGCAACTAGAAGTAATCATTGTCAGTCATAGCAGCTTCCCGAGTCTCAAACCGGTTACACGGACATGTATGCTGCTATTTCTCGTGTTTAAAATTGTCATTGTAACTTCCCTTTAATTTGCTCATTGCACTTGAGCTGTGGTTGGCTGCAGCTCTGGTTAAAAAATTCAAACCAATCGTAGTTCGCCTCTAGTGCATTCGCTTATAAGAGGTCAAGGTCACTTGAGCTGTAATCGTTTGCAGCACTTTCCCCAATACGGTGTTAGATAAATTTTTTTTTTTTTTTGGTATTTAACCCTTCCGGTGTAACCTCAATTTTTTGGTCTGTCCGTATTATGTATTATAATGTAGTAGAGACAGCAGTATGCAGTCCTTTTCTTAGGGAGTGCTGCAGCTCAACAGCTCATTAAAGAAAGCCGCCACTGGCTGTAAGCCTCATACTTGAAATGTTGTATATTTATTTTACTTTCGTTTCGTTTTTAGGCCTAGCTCTATTGCACACTAAATATATGATAGTGTAAGCATGTTAGTAGGATTTTATATGCATTTGCAAGTTAACTCTTTAAGTCCCAACAGCCAGTATACTGTACTTCCTTCTAGTCCCATTTGGCCCGATCAACAGTATACTGGCTTTCGTATCTCTTGATCCTTTCTAGGGCTTTTTTCTAATTTTGACAACTCAAAAATGCTATTTTCTTAAAGTATAGCCATCCATTTCGGACTTTTGGTTATTTATGCATATGAACATTTAAAAATTTTTTTTCCAAACAACAACAATAAAAACGCACTGGGGTGGCCATTTTTGCTTGGGCCAAACCCATTTTTTTGCTTGGGACTGAAAGAGTTAAAAAAGGCTATTTTCTGCTTTTCAGCATGGGTCTAGAACCTAACCCGCCTGATGAGTGGGGCCCTACTGTATATATGGTTTGATTTTATTAGAATTTTTGTTAAAAGGCAAAGTATTTTCAAAGAAAATATGTTTTATATTATATTTTTTCAGGTGTGATTAATTGTGGATTTAATCTAAGAATATCAGTTTTGTGTGTACACTTTTTATTTCATAATAAGAAAGAAGGTGGAAATTATAATCACAGAGAGATAACTGTGTCATGTATTCGTAGCTGTTATGTGTGTTTTCAGTCAGATAATTGTCCGCAGTTTCATATTGAGGTCTCCTTTTTATAATATGCATATTTCACCGTAAAATGTCTGGTCTTGGAAAGTAAAAATGAACTGAGTGTACAAATTTTATGTGAAATGAAAGTATGTAACTTGGCTATGATCAGAATGAGTTCAATTCAACCATTTGTTAATAAAGATGGCCTCAGATAAATTTATGCAGTTTGAAGTTTTGTTTCTGTGTCTATATTGTAGGATATTGTAACAGCATGAAGGAGGGCATTACTGATTCTAACATCATGAAGTAGGAGATTGCCGATTCTGACAGCATGAAGGAGGAGACTGCTTGTTGTAACAGCATAAAGGAGGGGATTGCTGCTTGTAACAGCATGAAGGAGGAGATTGCAGGTTGTAACAGCATAAAGGAGGAGATTGCTTGTAACAGCATAAAGGAGGGGATTGCTGCTTGTAACAGCATGAAGGAGGAGATTGCTTGTTGTAACAGCATGAAGGAGGAGATTGCTAGTTGTAACACCATGAAGTAGGAGACTGCTGATTGTAACAGCATACAGGAGGGGGATAGCCAAATCAGGGGAGATATGGTAATGTCCTGAAAAGTGGTGGCCAAAGGGACTGAATAAATGGTGAACAAGGGGAAAAACTGGCATAATCAGAAACATGGAAACATTAACCTTTAGCAGTAGCATTTTTCATAGTTCTATGCCGTCTAAAAGTACATTTTTTAAGGTTTTAGTTTTTATTTACTGTTCTTATGTGACTTATTTTTGTTCAGTTTGTTTTGTTGAGTCGTTACAGGTTTTGGAAAAAAAAAAAGTTTTCAGTTTTAAAAATATTTTTGAGTTTATTTTCCCTGTTTATTCTGTTATTATGAAATTATTTCCATATTTATTTTTTCTCCTTTCTTTTGTTTCATTCAGAAGTATGTGCTTTTGTTCACGATGTTCAAGTTGTAAAGCCTGTTTTTAAGTCATCTAAGTCATCTTACCATCTATTCCATTCTTAGAACATCACACAACACGCATCCCTATAGGCATTGTTTCTTCTCACTAGTTAAAGCATTGTCCTTTGGTATAGGACGCTATGCAGATGTAACACATTCCAAATAAGGCCAGAAAATGTAGGTCACAGGCTATTAATTCAATCTATTTTTAGCAATTTTGTTCTATTTTTAGTAACAAGTCACTCTGCTGTCAGCATGATTTTTTTAGCATACCTTGTAATGGTGAAAGTGTATCCAGGCAATGCTAACATGGGGGTTACCAATTTGAATGTATCTTATGCACCTCAAATAGTGCTTGGGCTAACCAATGAAAAATTTAATAAACATAGTTTAAATAGTGACTTTTAAAATTCAGGTTGGAAAAATATAAAACCTGTTGTAGAGAATGGGACACATCTCAAGGACAGAATAAAACAAAGGTCCTAGAAAACCAATGTGTATCTGTTGTAGCCTCTCATTGAGAATTTTCATTCTTGCATCTGATTATGGTTATACACAGGGAAAAGAGAAAGATTATGAGAATAAATGCAAGATATGATAACAAGATTGAACTTGAAGAAACGCCACTAAAAGATGTAGAATCGTACACATATCTTGGCAGTAATATAGACAGAGTTGGAGGGACAGACAGTGATATCAAAATAAGAATACAAAAAGCAAGAGGATCTTTCATTGCATTGGGAAATATATGGAGAACAAGAGAAATCAAGTCCAACATGAAAATAAGAATCCTCAACTCAAATGTCAAATCAGTCCTATTGTATGGCTCTGAGACATGGAGAGCAACAAAAACAACCAAAAAGCTACAGACTTTTATAAACAGGTGCTTGCATAGAATAGGACTGAAATGGTATGGCAAAGTCACAAATATGGAATTGATGACAAGAACCAGACAAGTGCCAGTGGAACAAGAGTTGAGAAGTATACACTGGCGATTGATAGGACACACATTGAGGAAACCTGTTGATAGCATTACAAGGCAGTCCTTGTTCTGGAATCCACAGGGAAAGAAAAGCAGAGGTAGACCAAAAAACACATGGAGAAGAGAACTGGATACAGAGGTGAAAATGATGAGGAAAACATGGAAAGAACTTGGGTGGATGGCACAGGACAGGAAGACTTGGCATGTGTTTGTTGAAGGCCTATGCTCCTCGGGGAGTTAACGGGTATTAATGATTGATTGAGAAAACCTAAGAATGAAAAGAGAATTAAAGATCAAAATTAGACAGCTACAATATACGATCAAGACAAGAGACAGAAGACATTGGAGATCCATTATAACTGACATTCGATGTGAAGACGGCACCTGATGATGATGAGTAGAGCCTCATTTAAGGTTTGGCCAAAATGGTTTCAGTCTGTTTGCAGAAAGCCTCTTGCATAGACTTAAAAAACTATCCAAGAACATAGATGTACGCAGTAAAACACGAGGGATATTTAAATAATGAGGGGAAACCCGAGGCCTGTAAACAGTAAATAAATAAATATTATACACATAAAGGTATGTTTCAGGTGTTACATGCTGTGGAATCGCGCTAATGACCCCTGTATTTGAAGCACTATTTTTGTGGTGCCTAAGCTGGCAGGGAGGATACTGTGATTTGCTTCTGTAGCTAGGCGGGGGTGCAGTTTGGAAGGTCCTGGGTTCGATTCTCCGGTAAGCCACTCACTTCTGTTGTTTTTCTGTTGTCTAGTTTTCTGCTTCTTTATTTCCCATGAGCGCCTGAAACACGTGACCTTTATTTGTGTAATATTTATTTATTTACATGAGGGATAGCAGGAAGGTGGCTGGACAGTTCTGAAGAGATAATTGTTCTACTGGCTCACTCAAGTGCTTTATTTATATTTATTTATGTGAAATCACAGAGATCCAACATGGGCTCACACCAGCCAGTGTGACACACTGAAAATTTCATATATCCGTGATGCTTCATTGTAGAACTGAACCAAAAAAAAATGAAGTCTCCTTATCATATTGTTGTAGAAAGAAAACAAAAGTGATGTTAGGTTTCACATTCCAAGAAAGAGAAGCAGACAGTATATATACAGTGACCATTCTTAAAATATACTGTTTATTTAAACAGTTTACTAATTTTCTACTGAAAGATTTGTATTTTTCTAACATTGGAAGTCTTTCTTTTAAAAATTCAATTATATTTTTGTGCTTGAGAATGTGTTAAAATATGTAATTGTGTGTTGACAGTTTTGAACAATTTATGACAATTATTTAAATTGTCATTATGTCACTGAGATAGCCAGACCTTACATTGACATGTTACATGTGTCTTCGTGAAGATTAATATTTCCTCAAAAAATGTTTCTGTTTACATTTTTATCACTGCTTTGTGGGAGCAAAAAAAGCCTATATTTTTCATGAAAGAATTTAGTTACATGTGTAAACAAGTATGGAAGAATTATTTTATCTGTTCTGAAATATTTATGCCATCAGAGGTCAAGAGTTTTTCCAGAATCTTTTATACTTGAAGTGTTTGGAAGCTTTAAGTTCCATAGTACATTTATTTTATGACACTAAGCAGAGCTTGATCTGATTGTTGTATTCTAAGTTTCTTTAAAATAAAAATTTAAACTAATATATGTATTCTTTTAAAAAACATTTTCTTGACCACTGTTTGTAGTTATGCATCATCGGGAAAGTGAGTGGTGTTCTAAAGCAAGTTTATTATTTTCTTTCATGTTTCATTAGCTGTTTCTTCCTTGGACATCCTTGTTCCTTTTGTCTGAATGTCCTTATGAATAGGATTGCTCTGAATTCTTGTGAAACACATGCATGCCAGAATGATAGTGGAGAGTGAGAGAGATCAGTTACAATACACACATGACATTTTCACGTTGGTCCTGTTGCTTTACTTGGAAACATGGAGAACAACAGCAAATTATTTGCAGCGTAATAACAAATTTTTGTTTTCTTTTTGCCTCATTAAAGAACATGGGGCTAGAAGGTTGTTACTTTTGTCCCTCAGATAAGAACATGGGCCTAGAAATGTTGTTACTTTTTTCCCTCAGATAAGAACATTGGGGCTAGAATGTTGTTACTTTTTTCCACAGTAAAGAGCATGGGGCTAGAATGTTGTTACTTTTTCCCACAGTAAAGAGCATGGGGCTAGAATGTTACTTTTTAGCACAGTAAAAAGCATGGGGCTAGAATGTTACTTTTTCCCACAGTAAAAAGCATGGGGCTAGAATGTTACTTTTTAGCACAGTAAAAAGCATGGGGCTAGAATGTTACTTTTTCCCACAGTAAAAAAGCATGGGGCTAGAATGTTACTTTTTACCACAGTAAAAAGCATGGGGCTAGAATGTTACTTTTTCCCACAGTAAAAAGCATGGGGCTAGAATGTTACTTTTTCCCACAGTAAAAAGCATGGGGCTAGAATGTTACTTTTTCCCACAGTAAAAAGCATGGGGCTAGAATGTTACTTTTTAGCACAGTAAAGACATGGGGCTAGAATGTTGTTACTTTTTCCCTCCTTAAAGGACATGGGGCTAGAGTTGGACTGCTGTTTTGCTTCTTAAGGAGTAGGGACAAACATTTTGATTCTTTTTCCCTCCTTCAGAAGCAAGGGGCTACTACAGCAGTTGGTGGCTTGTAAGATCCTATAGTAGTGGTTTCTGTAGCAATTAGGTTTCCTGATGAGGCACTTGATCAGTAAATGGTAATGGACAATTGTTGGCAAAAGTTCTACATTTTACACTGCCAACACTTTAAGTCACTGTTGGATGCAGTATTATGCACTATAACTCAATATATTTCCCCAGATCACCTCTTCAGAGTGGCAAATATCCACACATTTGGTGGATGAAAGTAAACATGCATCAGGCTACAGACTTCTTTATGAGCTTATTCTGCCATTAATGGACACATATCTGACCAGCTCTGTTTTCTACACTGAATGCATCAACATTCTTTATGAGCATTCTAGTGATTCAAACAAAGCAGCCACACAATAACTTCACTGTCTGAAGAAATATACTTCATTAGAATGAGGGTTATTAAGTATTCTGATTCGCTAGGCTTGATCAGTTACCATAGTTGTGAGGTTGAGCATGTGAAAATACTCAGCCAATAAAAAGACATTACAATGAGGGTTATTAAGTATTCTGATTCGCTAGACTTGATCAGTTACCATAGGTGTGAGGTTGAGCATGTGAAAATACTCGGCCAATAAAAAGACATTAGAATGAGGGTTATTAAGTATTCTGATTTGCTAGACTTGATCAGTTACCATAGTTGTGAGGTTGAGCATGTGAAAATACTCGGCCAATAAAAAGACATTAGAATGAGGGTTATTAAGTATTCTGATTCGCTAGACTTGATCAGTTACCACAGGTGTGAGGTTGAGCATGTGAAAATACTCGGCCAATAAAAAGACATTAGAATGAGGGTTATAAAGTATTCTGATTCGCTAGACATGATCAGTTACCATAGGTGTGAGGTTGAGCATGTGAAAATACTCGGCCAATAAAAAGACATTAGAATGAGGGTTATTAAGTATTCTGATTCGCTAGACTTGATCAGTTACCATAGGTGTGAAGTTGAGCATGTGAAAATTCTCAGCCAATAAACAGACATTAAAATGAGGGTTATTAAGTATTCTGATTCGCTAGACATGATCAGTTACCATAGGTGTGAGGTTGAGCATGTGAAAATACTCGGCCAATAAAAAGACATTAGAATGAGGGTTATTAAGTATTCTGAATCGCTAGACTTGATCAGTTACCATAAGTGTGAGGTTGAGCATGTGAAAATACTCGGCCAATAAAAAGACATTAGAATGAGGGTTATTAAGTATTCTGATTCGCTAGACTTGATCAGTTACCATAGGTGTGAGGTTGAGCTAGTGAAAATACTCGGCCAATAAAAAGACATTAGAATGAGGGTTATTAAGTATTCCGATTCGCTAGACATGATCAGTTACCATAGGTGTAAGGTTGAGCATGTGAAAATACTCGGCCAATAAAAAGACATTAGAATGAGGGTTATTAAGTATTCTGATTCGCTAGACTTGATCAGTTACCATAGGTGTGAGGTTGAGCATGTGAAAATACTCGGCCAATAAAAAGACATTAGAATGAGGGTTATTAAGTATTCTGATTCGCTAGACATGATCAGTTACCATAGGTGTGAGGTTGAGCATGTGAAAATACTCGGCCAATAAAAAGACATTAGAATGAGGGTTATTAAGTATTCTGATTCGCTAGACTTGATCAGTTACCATAGGTGTGAAGTTGAGCATGTGAAAATTCTCAGCCAATAAACAGACATTAAAATGAGGGTTATTAAGTATTCTGATTCGCTAGACATGATCAGTTACCATAGTTGTGAGGTTGAGCATGTGAAAATACTCGGCCAGTAAAAAGACATTAGAATGAGGGTTATTAAGTATTCTGATTTGCTAGACATGATCAGTTACCATAGGTGTGAGGTTGAGCATGTGAAAATACTCGGCCAATAAAAAAGACATTAGAATGAGGGTTATTAAGTATTCTGAATCGCTAGACTTGATCAGTTACCATAAGTGTGAGGTTGAGCATGTGAAAATACTCGGCCAATAAAAAGACATTAGAATGAGGGTTATTAAGTATTCTGATTCGCTAGACATGATCAGTTACCATAGTTGTGAGGTTGAGCATGTGAAAATACTCGGCCAATAAAAATACATTAGAATGAGGGTTATTAAGTATTCTGATTCGCTAGACTTGATCAGTTACCATAGGTGTGAGGTTGAGCATGTGAAAATACTCGGCCAATAAAAAGACATTAGAATGAGGGTTATTAAGTATTCTGATTCGCTAGACTTGATTAGTTACCATAGGTGTGAAGTTGAGCATGTGAAAATACTCAGCCAATAAAAAGACATTAGAATGAGGGTTATTAAGTATTTGACATATGGATGCGAGTCGTGGGCAATGACTACAACCCACAAAAGCCAGATCCAAACCTCAGAAATGAGGTATCTGAGGAAAGTGGTTGAAGTAACAAGAAGAGACATGGTCCGCAACCAGATGATCCGTCAAGGCCTAAAATCCCATCCGCTGCAGACCCAAATAGAACAGTCCCAATTAAGATGGTTTGGCCATGTCTGCAGAATGGGAGAAGATCGGCTACCACGACAAGCATGGGAAACAAAGAGCCAGGGATCCAGACCTCCAGGACGACCCAGAGTCCGCTGGGAGGACAACATTAGACAATCTTTGAAGGACCGAGGACTAGAATAGAACCAGGTCAGGAAGAAGACAGCTGATAGAATGGTCTGGCGCTCTCTCTTCCAAACCTCTACACCTCACGGTAGAAGGGGAACGACTAAGTAAGTAAGTTATTAAGTATTCTGATTCGCTAGACTTGATCAGTTACCATAGGTGTGAGGTTGAGCATGTGAAAATACTCGGCCAATAAAAAGACATTAGAATGAGGGTTATTAAGTATTCTGATTCGCTAGACATGATCAGTTACCATAGGTGTGAAGTTGAGCATGTGAAAATACTCAGCCAATAAAAAGACATTAGAATGAGGGTTATTAAGTATTCTGATTTGCCAGACATGATCAGTTACCATAGGTGTGAGGTTGAGCTAGTGAAAATACTCGGCCAATAAAAAAGACATTTGATATGCTGTGACCCCTGCAGTTCCAAGGGGTCTCTTAGGAGACATAACATAGGGCTAATGCACCACGCTCAGGTATGTCGTAAGAGATGACTAATTTGAGCTTGTGCATGGGGGTGGGCAACTTCATCATGTAAAACATCTGCTACAGAAACCACTGCTGTAAGAGCATATGAATGTTTTGGCACAAGCTTCCTGGAGACCAGCTGCAGATGTGACTCCTTGTTCCAGACGGAGTGACGAGAATGAATGTGCTATAGTTGGTTGAGTGTGACTTAGTATGTTCTGATGATGAGACAATGTGATAAGGAGTTGTAGTGTTTGTGGTTTGGTGTGTTGTTATTGTTATTGAGTGTCTGATTGATAGAGTGGTTAGAGTGCTAGCCTCTTAAGGCAAAGGTACCGGGTTTAAAGTACAGTATCGTCATGCTCCAGTCTACTCAGCTATTAATGGGTTCCTGCCTGATCAGGAGTTGGGGAAGGCAAAGGGATCGAGTAATGGAACTGGTCGCTCCATCTCTTGAAGCTGAACCTAGTATAGTGAAGCCCCCTAATACTTCACTCCCTTTGGCAGTATCTGCTATGGGACTGCCTTTACTGTTATCTATTGATACTTACTGTGCTCTTTGTCTCTTGTATTATTATATTGTGTATCTACTGGATGCTGGTAATTGTATTTACTAAAGCAAATACAGGTCACTACAGGCATACCTCGGAGATATTGCGGGTTCAGTTCCAGACCACCGCAATAAAGCGAATATCGCAATAAATTGGGTCATGCCCATTTTTTTTTTTGCTTTTCGGTGCATATAAAAGCCTAAAATCATGTTTACACTATGTCTATTAAGTGCGCAATAGTGTTAGGTCTAAAAAGAAAAATGTACTGTAAAATTAAATACTTTATTGCTAAAAAAAATGCTAATCTTCATCATCTGAGTCTTCAGCGAATCATAATCTGGTGTAGAGCCAAAATCTATCGGAAGAAGAAGGCACGTTCTAATAAATAAACATTAATAATTTGAAGAAAAAAACGCAATATCTGCGAATCACAATAAAGTAAGGTATGCCTGTATATGTATTCTGAGATTGACAGCTTCAGAATGTCACAATGACAGCTTCAGAGTGTCACAGTCGTTTCTCATTTGTCACTAAGATGTTTGAGAATTGATTGTAACGTTGAAAAGATAGGAATACTTTTTTTGCTCTGTCTAAAGTTTACTTTCAAGATTTGCAACTTCTATGAGGATGCTGATGTCATATTTGAATTCACTGATCTGTGTGATATATTATCCTTCGGCGTTCTCCACTTGTTTGACTAAACCTTCATCACTGCTGTCATTTTGTCTTTGTTTTGATTGATTATATAAGCTATATAAAGCTTGTAATGAATTCACAGTTTATTATCATCATCATTCAGTTTGTTTGTTACATGTGTGTTTATGACAGATTTTGCGCCATATTCTTTAGCTGCGCTAACAAGATTGTCACTGCATTGATTTACAGCTATCAAATTTGTGCTCTAGTGTTTTTTTATTGTGGTGTTTTTTTGCTTTGTTTTTAGCAGGTGTTCTAGGCTGGGAATCTGCAAATAGCTTATCTTTATGTTCTTCTGAAAGTATGGTGTTTTGTTATTATTAGAATTACACAGGGTATTCAAAATGAAACTAATCACATAAATAATGTGATGTTTTTAAAACCTATTGCATCTCATCTTGAACACTTATAATGAATGCATGTTTATTAGTAAAGGCAACAACGAATATTATTTTTTGAAATGTTATCACCTTTTTCATGAAATTGAAGGTAAATCAATGAGTTTCAGTATTATATACATCATCAGTGGGTTGTGTTTCTTGTTGAACTCCCTGTATTTAGTTAGTAATTCATTATTAACCTGCAGCACCTGTTTTTTTATTTTTTTTTATTGCTGTAGTTATTTGTTGAGATCATCAGACAGTCTCAGAAACCATGTACACCTTCATAACCGTATCTTTGTTGCAGTATGTTATCAGCAGTTGCCAAATCTGCATTTTTCCTTGCAGTGTTTCCCAAACTTCATTTATTCACGTATTACATCCATAATTTTTTTGTCCATATCCAGATAATTTCTACAATGTTTGCCTTCTTGTGTACAGCTGCAAACTACAGGTCCTAATCCCCTTTCTAAAACCCTTGGGACCAGATGTGTTTCAGAATTCTCACTTTTTCTAATTTCAGAATGGTAGTTTGATACATGTACTGTATGTATTATTTAACACCCTAGGCAAACATGTTAAATACTGCATTTCTAAAATTCATGTTTATATTAAAAATAATGTTGATTATTTATTATCGTCTAACATTGAAAACTGGAACATGTTATAATGAATAAAACTATTTTTATCTCGAACATTTTTACATTTTAGAAGAGTCACAAATGTACTATTCTCTAAAATCAATTTTTAATAAATATATGAACATTTTACAAATTCATCATCATAATATGACGAAAAAGTAAAATGCAAATTTATGCTTCTTCTTCTTCTTCTTCTTTGATCCTTAGCCGCCGACCGTCAAAGCAGTCAGTGGCCATCACGCCTAGTGGCGTCTTGTAGGGCAACAACAAATTGATTCCACTTTGCTCGGTCGGCGGCCATCCTTCGTACAGTGCCCCAACTCTGGTTCATTCTTTGCATCTCAGCCTCCACATCCTCCGCCAGGTTGTTTTTGGTCGGCCTCTCTTTCGTTTTACTTCAGGGGTCCATAGCATAGCTGTTCTTGTGATGGCATCGGGGTCTCTTCTGAGGACATGGCCAACCCAGCTCCAGCGTCTGCCAGCTATGATGGTGTGCATGTCCTCTTGCTTGCTCCGAGCAAGCAGATCTTGGTTGGTGATGGTATTCGGCCAAAAGATTCTGTGAATTTTTCTTAGGCATGTTGTGTGAAAAGAGGACAATTTCGACATTTCCTTCTCTGTAACTCTCCAGCATTCTGCACCATAGAGAAGCACAGAAAGCACACAGCTCTGATATAATCTTAATTTTGTGCTTGTGCTGTATTGAGAGGACTTCCAGATGTTGTTTAGGCTAAAAAAGGCTGTTCTTGCCTTATTCATTCTGATGTTGATGTCTTTGCCTGCCCCGCCGTCTGGTGTTACTATGCATACTAGGTATGTGAAGGTGTCTGTCTATTCATTCTGATGTTGATGTCTTTGCCTGCCCCGCCGTCTAGTGTTACTATGCATACTAGGTATGTGAAGGTGTCTGTCTGTACCAGTTGCTGATTCCTTACTGATATGGGCTCAGGGTTGCTCACATTGAGCGTCATGACCTCTGACTTCTTTAAATTGATGTTCAAGCCCACCTGCTGGCTAAACTTATTAAGTCTCCGTTTTTTCCTGGATATGTTGATGTGAATGTGCTAGTAGTGCAATGTCATCTGCATATTCCAGATCTTCCAATGTAGAAAATGTAGTCCATCTTATTGCTCTTGGACTGCCTTCTGTTGTCTGGTGCATCACCCAGTCTATGACTGTTAAAAATAGAGTGGTTGATAAGGGGCATCCCTGTCGTACTCTTGTCTTTACCTCAAAGGTTAGGTTGCTCTGCCCAACACTACATGTAAAGTTGGCATAGAGGCTTTTTATGATTAACACTATGCAGCTTGGAATTCCATAAGCCCTCAGTATTTTCCATAAACTGTCCCTATGTATGCTGTCAAAAGCCTTTTCAAAATCAACAAAGTTAATGTACAGCTGTCTTTGCCATTCTGAGCACTGCTCTATAATGTTCCTGAGAGTGAATATATGATCTACACATCTTCTGTTCTTTCTAAATCCTGCTTGTTCTTTCCTCAGTTTGTGGTCTACTGCTTTTGAAATTCTCTGTATAATTATCCTGCCTAGTATTTTGCTGGGAACTGAGAGAAGAGTGATTCCTCTCCAATTATTGCAGTCTGCAAGATCTCCCTTCTTGGGCAATTTGACAATTATTCCTTTGTTCCACTCTGATGGTGTTGTCCCTGTTTTCCATACTTGTGCAAATAGTGGTTCTAATAGTTCTGCTGCTAGCTCAGGGTCTGTCTTAAATAGCTCTGCATTTAAGTTATCATGGCCAGGAGCTTTTCCGTTCTTTAACCCTTTGATTGCTGTGATGATTTCTTCTTTTTGTGGAATGTCTGTATTTACATCTAGATCGTTTTCAGCCTCAGGAACATTCAATTGTGTCTCTGGTGGTTCCCTGTTCAGAGTTTCTCTGAAGTGCTCTGCCCATCTTGTTTCCTGTCCCTCTGCTGTCGTGATGAGATTTCCTTGCTTATCTCTTACTAATATAATATTGTTTGCACCTCGTTTTCCGCTGATGAATTTAGTTATTTTGTATACTGTGCTTTGTTCATTTCTCAGTGCTGCCTCTTCTGCCTGTCTTGCAAGATCGTCTAGGAAATTCCTTTTGTTGGCTCGGGTTTGGCGTTTAACTTCCTTGTCCAGCTGACTATACTGTTTGCTATATAATTGCTTTAACCTGGGGGACTTCGCTTCTGTTTTCTTTCTTTTCATTTCCTTTCTCAGTGTTATGGTGTTTAATGTTTCTGGTGTTATCCAGTCTTGCTTCTTCCTTTCCTGGAATCCCAAGCACGATTTGCTGCTTTCCTTATATATTGTTGAAATGGTGTTGAATATCTGGTCTATATCATCAGTCAATGTCTTTTCCTGACTTTTGGCAAATTGATATTGTTTCTTTATGTCAGCCGCAAAAGCTTTTCTGGTAAGGGGGTCCTTTAATTTGCTGATGTCAAACCTTTTCTGTGTAGTTACAATTGGTCCAGCCCTTCTTAGTTTCACTTTCAGTTTTGCTACTACTAAGTGGTGATCACTTCCCACATCTGCACCTCTTCTTACCTTCACATCTTGTAATGCATGTCTCCATCTACCATTAATCATGATGTGGTCTATCTGGTTTCTGTCCCGACCATTTGTTGATTCCCATGTTAATTTGTGAATTTCTTTATGTGGGAAAAGTGTTCCACCAATGACCAGGTTGTTAATACTACAGAAACTTATTAATTTATCCCCATTTTCGTTTGCTGTTCCGCTGCCACATTTCCCCATTACTCTTTCATTATATGTATTGTGTGTACCAACTTTCGCATTGAGGTCTCCCATTACTATAATAAGATCATATCTAGGTGTGTCTTCCATTTCTTTCTGCAGTTGTTGATAGAATTCATCCTTGACCTCTTCATCGCTGTCATTCGTTGGTGCGTAGCATTGTATTATTGTAGTATTGGTGAATCTACCTCTCAATCTTAATCTTATCAGTCTGTTGTTGTTGGGTTTCCATTCCAGTAATGTCCTTTCTATTCCTTTCTGTAAAATAATGGCTACACCTTCGTTGTGCTGTCCATCCTCTCTTCCAGAGTAAAGTACTGTTTCTCCTGTTGCTGTTTTAACTTTTCTTGCCCCTGTCCATCTGCTCTCGCTTATCCCTAGAAAGTGTAACCTATAGTTTCTCATTTCTGCCGTGACCTGTTTTAGTTTACCTATCTCATTCATTGTCCTGATATTCCAAAATTCTATTCTTGTATCATGTTTTGTGGTCAGGACGTCCGTTCTCATGTCAGTGGCTTCCTTTCGGCTTTCACCACTGACAGTCATACGAGCCTCAGACTCTGGATGTCCGTCCCGCAGCAAAGTTTGTTTATTTGTTATCGTTTCCGTAACTTCAATTTTTTTTTTACATAGACAGGGGTGTCAGCCCTATGCTAAAATCCCCAACCTGGAGGACCAGGGTGTCTGCTTTAGTCTGACCCCTACCCGCGCAAACCTGTCCAGCTTGGTAGAACCTTCCAGGAGTAAAACTCCCGCTGGCATAGCTCTGGGGGTAATCAGGGTACACAAGCCACCATACCTCGACAAGGTATTGACACCGGTGATGGCAAAAATATATGCTTGACTGGGTTATTATATTGCAGTGGTCCATCTATATAGAGTGTTAAGTATCTTTGTCTATTCTACTGAGGCTTCACTTGCTTGGGTCATGTTGTGCACACGATTGACGTTGCACGAAAAATTCTTTCACTTTTCAGAGCTTCTCAAATTTTGTAATTTCAGATGAGGTATTTAGGACCTGCGTTAGTTATTTAATGTTTATAAAATGGAAATATCAAATATACACCTGTGTGTCACTAAAATTATCTTGAATATCGCCAATGGTTACCAGCACCACACAGTGGGTAACACTGCTTTAATTGAATAAGCCACTTTATATAATTTATAATTTTGTACTGGAATACAACTAAACATTAGCTTGAGTTACATTTTTGGAAAGGAATAAGGAATACTCTTTGACATATATAGTGATCATGTATTTTGATGACATGCCATAGTGTTTCTCACTTTGTTCTAGCTATTTTTCATATTCGTTAATCATACCATTTTACTTTAATCTTCTAAATGAAGGAAATATTTTAAAATAACATCAGTTCTAGTTGTTTGCATATTGTTTATCTTGGAAACAAATTTTGTTCTGATGTGTCCTGTCTTAGAAAATACACTGTTAATGTTGTATACGTGTTGCAAGTTTGCTTTGTGTAGGAAGATTTGTATTTTAAAAGATTTAACCACTTTTGCTATGCATGCAGTTTGTTATCAGGTGACATTAAACAGATATCTAGCATATTTTAGTATTGTCGATTTCATTTTTGGTAAACTATTGATAACGAAATGGAAGATGAACGTTAGTAGACAGGATATTGTTTGCAAAGTGTGATGTAGGAGGAGTAAAGAACATGTTTACGTGCCTGTGTAATCTGTCCTCTATCTGGAGAAATTTTTTATTTGGCTCCTTTTTTTTACTGGGAGTATGGAGCCATTGTTGTTGCTGCTGGCCTCCTGTCAAGAAACCTGTATTCAGGCACATGCTCCTTCATTGGTGGTTTCTTGAGCAATTTGTTTGACATGTTGAGGTTGCAGCCTCGTGTACAACCTGACATTAGTTGCCTTTTACAATTTGTTTCAGTTGTCAGTAGCCCTATTATTTCTTCTTGTCCTCACAGATCCCTAGAAACCTGTGCAAGCTTCCAGAGAAATTAGGTTGAATGGGTTTTTTTGTTGTGGGGGGTGAGAGAAAGAAGTTATCAAGAAATACCCAATGCTGAAAAGTTTAAAAAAAAAAACAGGTTGTGCCAAAGGGTATTGCGTGTTTATATCAGGCATACCAATAGTGACAAGTGACTTCACCTATAATTTCTAGAGTCTACAATTCCATGTCAAAACTTGATTTACAATTACGATAACTGAAGAAAGGACGCATGGAACAAATCCAGAAGAGAAAGAGAAATGAAATTGCATGGCCAACGAGTAAGTAAACAAATGGAATCGCAACAATGTGCATCAATTTCTAACTAAATGGGAGATAAACAAGAAAAATAAATGTAGAGGTTGTCCCATAGCAGACCTTGCCGTAGAGGAATGAAGTATTGGAAACTTCCGTCATACTATGTCCAGCTGTACAAAAGGGGGGGGGGGGGATCGCTGCCTTTTCCTTCCCTAACTAAAAGAGATAAAAATGGATCTGACCGTATCTCCCCCTACAGCGAATATATGAGAAATATAGAAGATATGCATGCCAGAAATGTCAGTTACTGTGATACGACGTAAATAATATAGATATGCAGGTGACATCGTTTTGACAGCTAAAAATGAACTAAAAGTGTAGTAGTAAAGACAAGTAACATCAAATTACCAAGCTAATAAAAAAAATATAGTCAAAATGGTCATCTCAAATTTAAACAAAGGATATTGGGAGTGCAGCATAAAGATAAAGGGTACACATAGAAAACAAGTTGACGCACTGAGTGCCGTATTGACATCACATGGAAGATACTTCAGAGAGATTAACTCTTTTAGTGGCAGCAGACGTTATGTCGGCCTCGATAATTTTTTTTTCATAACAGACCGATATTCCGCTTCTCCTGTTTTTTGTTTTGCATGGTGCTGAAAGAATTAAGAACAGAATAGCGCAGAGAAAAACAGCAGTCCAGAAAATGAGGAACATATTCATAAGCGAAGATCATATTCATAAGTGAATCATTACCAATGAAAGTAAGAACAAAGGTCCTCAAGTGCTAAGTAAACCAATACTTTTTTGTGGAAGCGAGGAATGGGCAGTGGATAAACGGAAGCGAGGAATGGGCAGTGGATAATTTTTTATCATAACAGACCGATATTCCGCTTCTCCTGTTTTTTGTTTTGCATGGTGCTGAAAGAATTAAGAACAGAATAGCGCAGAGAAAAACAGCAGTCCAGAAAATGAGGAACATATTCATAAGCGAAGATCATATTCATAAGTGAATCATTACCAATGAAAGTAAGAACAAAGGTCCTCAAGTGCTAAGTAAACCAATACTTTTTTGTGGAAGCGAGGAATGGGCAGTGGATAAACGGAAGCGAGGAATGGGCAGTGGATAAACGGAAGCGAGGAATGGGCAGTGGATAAATGGAAGCGAGGAATGGGCAGTGGATAAATGGAAGCGAGGAATGGGCAGTGGATAAATGGAAGCGAGGAATGGGCAGTGGATAAACGGAAGCGAGGAATGGGCAGTGGATAAATGGAAGCGAGGAATGGGCAGTGGATAAATGGAAGCGAGGAATGGGCAGTGGATAAACGGAAGCGAGGAATGGGCAGTGGATAAACGGAAGCGAAGAATGGGCATTGGATAAATGGAAGCGAGGAATGGGCAGTGGATAAATGGAAGCGAGGAATGGGCAGTGGATAAACGGAAGCGAGGAATGGGCAGTGGATAAATGGAAGCGAGGAATGGGCATTGGATAAATGGAAGCGAGGAATGGGCAGTGGATAAATGGAAGCGAGGAATGGGCAGTGGATAAACGGAAGCGAGGAATGGGCAGTGGATAAATGGAAGCGAGGAATTGGCAGTGGATAAACGGAAGCGAGGAATGGGCAGTGGATAAACGGAAGCGAGGAATGGGCAGTGGATAAACGGAAGCGAAGAATGGGCAGTGGATAAACGGAAGCGAGGAATGGGCAGTGGATAAATGGAAGCGAGGAATGGACAGTGGATAAATGGAAGCGAGGAATGGTCAGTGGATAAATGGAAGCGAGGACTAGGCAGTGGATAAATGGAAGCGAGGAATGGGCAGTGGATAAATGGAAGCGAGGAAGTACAGTCTATAAACGGAAGCAGAGTTTATAAAAGACAATAGAGATGTTGTTTCTTAGAAATATGACGAGAAAACCACGTTAAGAAATTTAACCATGAGATCCTATAGCAGAGTTTATAAAAGACAATAGAGATGTTGTTTCTGTGACAGGGGCGCTAGGTGTTACTTCACACCCAAGACCCGTGCACCAAGAAAATTTATAAAGGATCGTTTGACAGGGGTTGCAATTATTGGTTGCTTGCAACCCTCTCGGCAGCAGACTTAACAATTCAAGCAACCCAAAGCCTTATGCAGATCAACATTTAATTCTACCGAACAGAACCGAACACCAAACAAACAATCCAACAAACAATCAAACGAACACCCAGTCAGTGTTCATAGACTGAAAAACAATAAATAAAACAATGTCTAAGTGAACATTAATAGCATGGATAATAACACTTACCATAAAGAAAACATGCGCCCACCTGATATCATCAACTATCTCACACACTCATGCGTGTCGTCCAATGCGACTAGTATGGTGTTGTGCATGAGGCTGGCAATCGCACCGGGTAACATAGGTTGCTACCGAAACCACTACTGCAAGAGCATCTGAATGCTTCATGCTGAGACAAACCACACCGGTGGCCCCATGCTCCCTCAGGAGCGGAGAAGAGAAATATACATCTCCAAGTACGCCCACGTGCTCTCACAAACCATGTTCACATAACAATAATAATCAACTGGACATAAAATAATATTCTTCAATACATGTACAACAAATAATCTCAATAATGAGAATTAACTACTACCTCTCAACCGACCCACATCAATACTCGTTCCCGCACTCTGAACATGTCGTAAGTGACGACTGGTGCGCCTGGCCACAAACGTGTCATATGTGACCCCTGACGAGATTGGGAACTCATCACATGAAACACATTATTACAGGAACAACCACTGTAACAGCATAAAAATGCTTCTGTTGACTTGTGGTGGACACCAGCCGCATTGGTGTTTCCATGCTCCACCGGGAGCAAACAGAGAAACACCTGTCTCAACTTGCCTTACGCACCAGAAATCTAAATGACTATTCTCCCTTCTAAGTAACCACTAAAGATAAACAGTAGAATAATCAATAATCGTGAAATACACTTAATTACTTTTACATTAAAGGAAAAAATAAAATTACTCTTACATTAAAGAATAATATTCTTGGCTTTAACCAAAAACTGGAACTAAATACACCGCGTGTCGCTCGGCATAACATATTATAGGTTTAACACGCGGAGCGTGTTTGCTCAGACTCGCTATCACCGCCTTTTATCACCACGAGGTTGCTATCTTGCGATTGTTAATCTTATCTAAATTTCGCAGTGAAATAGCCTCACACTATGTCTGCCTTTCTGAAGAATGAAATAATCGCTCTTAAACTTTCACATCTATCTATCTATCTATTTATTCCATTAAACATTAAAATAGCCACATCGATATAATTTCAGAATCCTAGAAAACTAATGCTAATTTAAATTAACTCACGTGCTCAAGGCATTTACAGCTTGGCTCTTGTGTGTCTTCTTCGTCTGTTCTCACTGGGCGGCTGTCTCAACAATCCCAGTTTCGCCACTTGCTACCCCTTTTCTAGGCCCTGGCCTAACCACTCAATTTACTGCGCGCTTACGCGCATTAATCTGCGCCACACAGATAACACACGCGATTATTGCTCCAGAATGCATGAAAACACAGATATACACAACTAGAGCAAAAACACAACTAATATGTAGGCTTATTATGGCCTTGTAATAAATCTGCTTGAAGATAACGTGATCAAAAGGCACTAAACCACATAGACAACATGACTGCCCAGATGGGGCCAGCGCCGAGAACGACAGACCTCAAGATGGCGCTGTCACATATTCCCCGCCTGATTTTGTTGTCGTCCCGACAACTGCACTAAATCAGGCGCTTCAGTCGTATTCTCCAAATCTGGAGGATCACCTTTTCCTTCACTTCGTCTCAGGTCATTGCTGGTTACTCTAATGCTCGGACTCGCTCTGTCCATTCGTTGGATGATATATGGACCCCCTGTCATTGTGGGAGCACGAACTACAACGTACTCGTCTTCTGACCACATATCACGAATCTCGGATCTCTCAGCGTCGTGCATTCTCTTCTTCACCAATTCTCCGACCTGTAGTGGAGTAGAACACGACAGCTTGTCACATCTCTCTTTCCGGACTGCTGCAAAACTCTGCAACGGTGGCTCTGCTCTTACGTGCGCCCCTCGTAGCCTGGAAACGTGTCCTTCAACGAGTTTTAGATGAGTCTCCTCCTCTAAATGCCGACCACTTTTCCTGGCGCCCTTATGGTGACAGTTGCCACGGCCATCTCTTGGCTTGCACTGTGACGGCAATGTAGATGTGTTGGTACGCTTAGAGAGGGCGCTCTTTGATGGGCAAACCGATATCAAATGGTCCGGGGACCTACAATGGAAACATCGCTTAGGAAGCGGGCCCTGGGGACACTTGGCTGCCATGTGGTTCGAAAGGTCTCCACAGTTGAAGCATCTTATTTTCCTAGGCTTCCTTGGTGCCCTGGGTCGCCTCCTGCTACCCTTACATCCCTGGCCGCCTTTGACTTTCTTCCCTGCAATAAGCGCCTCACACTCCGGTCGACCACCAACCATCTTTATCTTTGAGCCATTCTGCTCCCCTTCTGTAACCTGACTCCCAGCCGCAGAGGGGTCTAGTTTAACGCCTGTGGACATCGATTCTGTACGTGGCCTAGTTCTCTGCATCTAAAACAACGAACTGTCCTGGTACGTCTCCCCTGCTCCTGAGACATCGCATCAATTTTAGCCTCTAATTGAGCCACCTGTGCTCTCAGCCGCTCTACTTCTGCGTTTAATGCATGCGTATCTGACACAGTCTCTGTTCTTGCCACTTCAACACTGGCAACACCAGCCCCCGAAGCTGCTTCGACACTGGCAACACCAGCCCCAGAAGTGGGCTCAGTCTCCAAAAACCGTAGGGCATAGTCCCTCACCGACGTGAACGATGCTGTTGGCTCCTTGATGATCATTTCCTTTGCAAGCTTTCTTAGTAGGTCATCTCTCAGACAAGCAGCAAACTGGTCACGAAGAAAGGATGGCGCCAAAGGAGTGACGTTGTTCTGCTTTTGTGCCCTTACAACACTTTCAAACACCTCGTGAATGCGATGGGAGAATTCCCAAAGAGACTCCCTTGCACCTTGCCGGGTAGAGTAGAACGCGGCCATTACTTCTGGGATGCTCCGACGCTCCCCATACACCCTAAGAATGGAATGTAGCATTGCTTCTGGGTCACCGTCATCAGCCTGAATCCTCAGCTCCCTACGGACACTTGGGGTCACACTGTCAAGAATAACATCTGCCTGGTCCTCTTTACTCATCATCCCTACTCTCCAGGCAGCTCTCACCTCTCTGACATATTCCTCAGCCGTAGGACCCGTGCGCTCCCCAAAGCACCGCACTCTCTTGTGAGTAGGTACCACGATGTACTGTACTCGTTCTGGTTGACGATCCAGCCCTACTACAGGGTCATCCACCTCAGCCACATCTTCGTTATCAGTTCTACTAGCAGCACGTGTGTTGCGTGCCGCCATCTTGTTGCTAGTAGAGTTGACTAGAAATCTTGACAAACTGGATGATCCCGTCCCTTGCCTTGCACTGAACTGGGTGTTCTACTGTTTCGGCTGTTGCTGCTCTGATTGCTGAAGAGTTGCTTCACTGCGTGCTGTCTGTCAATCCTGCCGACGACGCCACTTGTGACAGGGGCGCTAGGGGTACCTCACACCCAAGACCCGTGCACCAAGAAAATTTATAAAGGATCGTTTGACAGGGGTTGCAATTATTGGTTGCTTGCAACCCTCTCAGCAGCAGACTTAACAATTCAAGCAACCCAAAGCCTTATGCAGATCAACATTTAATTCTACCGAACAGAACCGAACACCAAACAAACAATCCAACAAACAATCAAACGAACACCCAGTCAGTGTTCATAGACTGTCTGAAAAACAATAAATAAAACAATGTCTAAGTGAACATTAATAGCATGGATAATAACACTTACCATAAAGAAAACATGCGCCCACCTGATATCATCAACTATCTCACACACTCATGCGTGTCGTCCAATGCGACTAGTATGGTGTTGTGCATGAGGCTGGCAATCGCACCGGGTAACATAGGTTGCTACCGAAACCACTACTGCAAGAGCATCTGAATGCTTCATGCTGAGACAAACCACACCGGTGGCCCCATGCTCCCTCAGGAGCGGAGAAGAGAAATATACATCTCTAAGTACGCCCACGTGCTCTCACAAACCATGTTCACATAACAATAATAATCAACTGGACATAAAATAATATTCTTCAATACATGTACAACAAATAATCTCAATAATGAGAATTAACTACTACCTCTCAACCGACCCACATCAATACTCGTTCCCGCACTCTGAACATGTCGTAAGTGACGACTGGTGCGCCTGGCCACAAACGTGTCATATGTGACCCCTGACGAGATTGGGAACTCATCACATGAAACACATTATTACAGGAACAACCACTGTAACAGCATAAAAATGCTTCTGTTGACTTGTGGTGGACACCAGCCGCATTGGTGTTTCCATGCTCCACCGGGAGCAAACAGAGAAACACCTGTCTCAACTTGCCTTACGCACCAGAAATCTAAATGACTATTCTCCCTTCTAAGTAACCACTAAAGATAAACAGTAGAATAATCAATAATCGTGAAATACACTTAATTACTTTTACATTAAAGGATAAAATAAAATTACTCTTACATTAAAGAATAATATTCTTGGCTTTAACCAAAAACTGGAACTAAATACACCGCGTGTCGCTCGGCATAACATATTATAGGTTTAACACGCGGAGCGTGTTTGCTCAGACTCGCTATCACCGCCTTTTATCACCACGAGGTTGCTATCTTGCGATTGTTAATCTTATCTAAATTTCGCAGTGAAATAGCCTCACACTATGTCTGCCTTTCTGAAGAATGAAATAATCGCTCTTAAACTTTCACATCTATCTATCTATCTATTTATTCCATTAAACATTAAAATAGCCACATCGATATAATTTCAGAATCCTAGAAAACTAATGCTAATTTAAATTAACTCACGTGCTCAAGGCATTTACAGCTTGGCTCTTGTGTGTCTTCTTCGTCTGTTCTCACTGGGCGGCTGTCTCAACAATCCCAGTTTCGCCACTTGCTACCCCTTTTATAGGCCCTGGCCTAACCACTCAATTTACTGCGCGCTTACGCGCATTAATCTGCGCCACACAGATAACACACGCGATTATGCTCCAGAATGCATGAAAACACAGATATACACAACTAGAGCAAAAACACAACTAATATGTAGGCTTATTATGGCCTTGTAATAAATCTGCTTGAAGATAACGTGATCAAAAGGCACTAAACCACATAGACAACATGACTGCCCAGATGGGGCCAGCGCCGAGAACGACAGATCTCAAGATGGCGCTGTCACACAGTTTATATACGTCTTGTTCTATGAAGAGAAGAAGTAAATCACACGGCTAGCACGGAAAAAGACTGAGGGACGAAGGGACAGAGAAAGCATACAAGATGGTCTGAGAAGGTTGCATGGGAGGAAGCCACCAACAGAACCTAAAGGCAGTACCCGGAACAGGGGGTGGTAGGGAGAAGTGATCGTTTCCGTCCTTCGTTCAAAGCGGCCAAATATAGTGATCTGGCCGCGGATCTTCTTCTTCTTCTTCTTCTTTCGTTCGCTTGAAATATATTGTCTATATCTGCAATGTTGTTTCTTGTATAAACTTCACTGTCTTTTGTAGTTCATACAGGGGTCCATATAGTTTTGCTTCCAGTGTTGTTTCTCTGGGCCAGTGGGTTTGCCTCAATATATCATATTCGGGGCAATCTTGCAGTACGTGCTCCGCTGTCTGGGGTGCCTGTCCACATGTACACATGGCTGAATTGCCAATCTTGAATTTTGTATACATGTGGCTGCGGAGGCGGTTGTGTCCTGTTCTGAGGCGCAGAATGACTATTTGTTCTGATCTGTTCATAGCTTGGTAGTCATCCTGCGTTGATGTTGGTGGCTTTCTGATAGATTTGATCATCTTTTTCTTCTGATGGTACGTTACTGGTACATCCGGTTGTTCGTCTGCAGCACCTTCTTTAGCCAGTCCGTCAGCTCTCTCGTTTCCTGGTATTCCACAATGAGACGGTATCCACTGCATGGCGACCCTGCGCTGGTTGCACAGTTCAGAAAGTAGGGCCTGTATAACTGGCAATTTTCTGGACTGAAGTGCTTGGAGTGCTGATCTTGCATCTGTCAGGAATACTACAGGCTGTGGACCGAGATTGGTGTTCAGTAGCCGCGGATCTGAGACACGAGGGGTTCACTACAAGGGTCATGGCTGTTGAAGTGGGCGCAAGAGGGCTTGTGGCTGCATCAATGTATGATCTATTGAAACTGTTGGGGCTGAAGGGACAGGCGAGAACAAGGGCACTGAAGAGGCTTAGTGAAACTGCCGAAAAGGCATCAGGCTGGCTGTGGACCAACCGCAATGGGCAATGGAAATCGTGACAATAAACGCTGCGGTACAGAAAACACCAGGAATTTTTCTAAGTCCACAAAACGCTGAGTTTTGTGGTGTACTAGTGAGCGGGCTGTGACTGAGGGGCAACAGGCGATGTATATTATAGGAGGTGTCAGTGTCAGAATTTCAGTGGCTAGGCTCGGCGGCTTCGTGATGGTGTCTCAGTGTGTGCGACGAAACGAACGGAATAATTTGTCTTCTCTTTGTTACTTTCACAATTGCCTCCACGGCTGGCGGAGTTGTGGATTAAAGTTGCTACCATAAGTGAAATGGGTTCATTTTCGATACAAGACAACAGGAGGCTGAGACGCTTGGGAGTCATGACCCAAGTGAGCCCGCCCCCCTTAGAGTGTAAAGGAGTATACTGGGCCGAAACACTTGTCCGATGGGGGGACTTCTTCTGATGATCAGATTGCCTCCTGTTGTATCGCTCTGTAAAGAGTTTCCTATCATAGTTACATGGTCAAACCAGTGACGATCGGGAAAAGACCGATTGACTTCTGTAAAGACAGATGACACTGGGAAAGACTAGAAACCGGCTGACCGGGTTAGCACCCCGTAAGCTGTATTCAATTGCTACAGGACCCAAAAATGATAGATGCCCCCAGGATTCACCGAAAGGGGGGGGGGGGAGAATGATGAATCCACAGGCGCCTCATTGGAATCGACCAGACCCGTTACACGGACTTCGAGCTCTGAACAACGGCTGGAATTTCCATGTGCCTGTGGTAGGGAGTTCTCTACTCAGAGAGGAATGAAAATCCACCGAACGAAAAAGGGGTGTGGGAGATCATCTGGGGGAGATCAACAGCGCTCTGTCTCGACGGATAAGACGTTAGAAGAACGCAGCCAGGAGTCAATCCACAGTGCTGAGTACATTCAAGTTGATCTGCCTGATGATGATCTCACACACTTCTTGGACGGGAAGAGAGATGCAATCAAGTTTCCACCTGCCAGTGCAAAAGGGTTTTGGGAACAGCTGGACGAAGCCTTGGCAAAAGAGTTGGATAACAACCTGAAGCAGATAGGTTTGGAGAAGAAGCTGGAAATCTTCGGCGACATAATATATCTGCACTGTCGCAAAGTGTTCGGAGTGAGGGAGGCAAGGGACAGTAACCCACCACGAAAAAGTAGAAGACAAATTAAAATAGAAGAAATCAGGAAATAGAAGAAGCATGCCCGAAAACTTTTCAAGAACGCAGTTGTCACAGAGAAGGAAGGGTTACGACAGGTTTGGGAGCACCTGAAAGGCCAACATAATGCCCTTTGTAGAGCAGAAAGGTTGTGCAGGAAGAGAAGGAAGACTCGAAGGGATAGGGAAAGATTCTTCAGGGAGCCCTTCAAGTTTGCCAAAGAACTGTTTGAGCAGCCACGGTCGGGTACGCTAAACATCAAGAAAGAAGACCTGGAAGAACACCTTAGAATGACATATTCAGATGGTCGCAAAGATGAGTCGCTCAGCAGCATGGCAGGCCTTAAATGGCCGAGTAAGCCAGGAGCTGAATTTAACACCAAGCCCCCAACGGTGCAAGAGGTAGAAAGCATTGTCCAGAAAGCTCGGTGCAAGTCAGCTCCAGGTCCTAATGGTGTTCCATATGTGGTGTATAAGAGATGCCCTGAAGTGCTCAAACGACTGCTCCGTTTACTAAAGAATGCGTGGAAAGCCCAGCTTGTAAGCAAGGAATGGAGAAAGCCGAACGGAGTCTACATCCCGAAGGAGCAAAATTCCACAGACATCAGTCAGTTCAGGCCAATCTCACTACTCAATGTGGAAGGGAAGATATTCTTCTCAGTGATGGCGAAAAGACTCACTACATACCTCCTGGCAAATGGGTACATTGACACTACCATTCAGAAAGGAGGTATCCCAGGTACACCATGTAGTGAAATTGACAGAGATACAACGGTAAAATTCCTCCAAGGATAACATTTAAGGATAAAAACATAATGCGTAGGCTGCTGATGTACATGATCGCCTAGACCGCGGGTCATCACCCTCCATAAATTTGACTTGCTAGACCGGAGGGGAACGGAGTATCAAAAGGAAAAAAAAAATATGACTGGAAAGGCTAAAGAGACGCAATTGGGGGGGAAATGGATGAAAGTAAAAAAAATTCAAGTCCCCCAAATTGACACGAGGTACGGAATTGGACGTTTCGCGATACCAAGCGCTTGATTTGAATTTGAGCGGAAGAACGCAGATGTCTGAAAAAAATTACAAAAATTAAAAAGTAAATTTTTCTTAATATTAATGTTAGGAATATAAAAATTAGCTGGCCAGATGGCCTATTCTGAGCAGTGAACGAATATGGTCTTAATTTTACAGACGGATAGATAATATTGAAAATAATGACAAAAGACAGTGTAGTTTACATCAGCCACAGACTGCATTGAATCTAACATATCGTTATTTGCACACAAAAACACGACCTTGGACACAGATGTTCAAATTTACTTGGCATAGAAGTGAAGGGACATTGGTGGTAGCTGTGTCTAAATATAACTTTTTACAACAAAAATTTGAAGGGGAGAGAACGGTTGGGTCAAAAATCGAGCACAATTTTGTAGAAACACAAGTAGAGACGGACAGACTAACAGATAACCATCCATACGTGACTGAAGCTTGACTGAAATGACTTTAGTGAGGAAATTTGAAATTAAAAATAAACCTCGGCAGTGATTGGCCACAGACAATCATATCATTAGCGCTCAGAGCGCATTTGGGGTCATTCTTCAATAATTGTTCAGTGTTAGACACAGATTTTAAAGTGTGGTGTTTTCCCATATGAAAGACAGTGAGTTAAATTTAGGGACGCCATCCTATAGCCAGCAGCTCAGCTGAGTTTTGCTAGCACTTCTGTGTTAATTATTCATAATCTGGTAAGATTGAAATTATTTCTTTATATATTTTGAATATTGTTTCATGTTCGAGTGATTTGATACTGCCATATCATAATCTAGCCTTACAAACAAGTAGGGATTTTGCTCTAGACCCCCCGCCCAAGTCAGGGTCTAGGGACTAACAATGTACCTAAACACCAGCAAGGATTATGCAAGACCGATCAAGAGTTGAGAATAAGGAAACATATTACCTATCCTCTTTTAGGGTAGAAAACTAATAATTATTTTTCAGAATCTATAGTCTGGGAGGATCTATCGGATGTAAACCCACCATGGTAACTGTGCTGTTTGGTCAGAGAGATCTGACCTGTCTGTATAATGTGGTTGTTGTGTCAGTGTGGTGTCCAGACGTGGGTAGAGAATAGATTTTGACACATGGCCCATACTTTGATTGCAGAGCTGCGAGTTTCTGTCGTCCACGAAGTATCTATTCGGATGGTGATTTACACAAGTGTATCTGTGCAGTCCTTGTGACAGAGACCACCATTATTGCCCGCCAGCACGGAGAGGTGGGACCACCTGATTTCAGCACCAGAGCTACAAATACCAGATGAGTGAGCCTCTGGTCTGCTGGATATTCACCAACCCCATTTAGTTGCAGATACCCCATAAAAATTCCCACCATTTTCTGGACACTGTGTAGTCAATATAGACAGGTGTGATGAGACCACCCCAACAGCACAGACAATAAATATCCTCCCTAGTAGCTGACTACCAGAACATTTTAATAAAACTAACTATTCTAGTACTTAAATATGTTCACTTTTGCATTTATTATGTAACATTCCATGCATAATTTTTATAAATTTTAAATCCTTCTTTTAAAACAAGTTCTGGTCAAAATAAAACTTGATCCAGAACAAATAAATGTAATATAATTATATCAAAAACTTTACACACGTGAGTTAGTTCAGTGTATTGTAACACTTGTTAATCTTATTAGTCTTGTTAAATATCTATGGGTATATTTATAACTATCACACCACAGTACACATCATAACCCTAGACACTTTACGCAGCTACATTCATTAAAAAAAAAAAATTAAGTGTGAGGTCGTAGTGGTAGCAAGAAAGGCCTTCTGACAATTCTCAATTACATTTTATCTCAGGAGCCTTCACAGCTGGCCTCATACAATTTACATGTAGTACCATCATCATCATACAATACCATCAATACCACTACATATATTGGGGTCTTGTCCAGGGATAATTAGCCCAACAGTAATATTAAGATCTCCTGGTGGGAGAAATAAAAGTAGGGAAATAAATTGTAAAATTTCCTTTAAAAGTAAAAGTGTCCCTGCAGATAAAAGTTGGTGAATCTTCACAGCCAGTAATAATTAATTAGTTAACTGGTTAGTTAGAATTAGTTAGATTATAGTCATAAGAAGTACTTAGCTTGTATATTATTATATTGTCTGAAAAGTATGGCTGAGCTAGCAAAGTTTAGATCAGCTGCTGTGCTCACTGCGAAGGAGATGGGGATGGATGGTCAAATTTTAATTCAATACGTAACGACTGAATGTGATAAATATATTGAAAGGGAAGATAGAAAGGTAGCTGAAGAGAAGAGGTTACAAATTGAGGCTGATAGAGAAATTAAGAGGCTGCAGATTGAGGCAGAAGAAAAACGACAGCAAAGGGAGGCAGAAGATAAAAAGGCCGAAAGGGAGGCAGAGGAAAAAAGGTTGACTGCCGAAAGGGAGGCTGAAGATAGAAGGTTGCAGAGGGAGCACGAATTACGACTAAGGGAGCTGGAATTACAAGGCCCGGCCCCTGAAAATGGTGCCAGCCCTTTTGCCTCAGATGCTACGCCCAGTATGGGAGCCTCAAACTCAGCTATGGGGTTTCATTTAGACCATTTTGTTGAGAAAGACGATGACATAGAGGGGTACCTGGGACGTTTTGAGTTATTAGCTACTACATATGGGTTAGAGAGAGAGAGGTGGAGTTTAAAGCTATCACAGGGATTGAGGGGTGCTTCTTATGAAGTATTTGCCAAAATGAACAGGGAAGACCAAGACAATTATGACATGTTAAAGCAGGCTTTGTTATTAAGGTACGAGAAGAATGGTGAATTTTATCGTAAGAGATTTAGAAATGCCAAACTGTTGTCTGGGGAGACATACCACCAATTCTCTGCCAGACTAGAAACCTATTTGGAGAAATGGACGGCTCTGGGGAAGACCCAAGATCTTAAAGAAATGATCATGATTGAGCAATTGAGAGAGTCCATGGCTCCAGACATGAGAAAATTTCTCATGGAACAAGGTGCAGAGAAGTTGGGGGAAATTTTAAATGTTGCTGAGAGGTATCAGGCAGCTCAGGCAGAGGTAAGTGGTGCTAAGAAGAAGCACATAGACAATTTTAAAGCTCCACAGCAATTTAATAAATTTGATAATAGAGAGCAGGGAAATAAAGGTAGGACAAACTTTGAGCGGCCAAGAAATGACTATCGCGACAGAAACTCACAGTTCAATGACCAAAAGTTCAATGAAAGAAAACCGTTGAACCAAGGAAAAAAGATGGTGTAAATGGTGCAAGAAGGATAACCATAACACCGAATTTTGTAGAAGGAAACCTTCAAACATTGCTGCAATGAAGTCGGGGACGCAAAGATTAAAGGTTAATCCTAAGGGACAACAGGAACCTTATCACCCCCCAGTTTGTGAGGATGTTATTTGTAATGGGGTCACCATAAGGTGCCTTTATGATACAGGTTTGGATTATGATTCAGTTGTGAAGTCTAGCCTAGTGGACCCAAGTCAGTATACCACAGAAACAGTGGAAATACAAGGGGCGACTAAGGACATACCACTCATGACACTTCCCATCGCAAGGATAACGGTGAAAACTCGCTATGTGGAAGGAGAAATCAGAGCAGCAGTGATAGATGAACCAATCTACCCTCTGATATTGGGGTGTAGATACGTCTTCTTGGGGAATCCCGAGAAACCTGTGATCATGGCGACAGTGCAGACCAGGTCACAGAAGAAGGAGGAAGAAGGTGAACCTATAAACGCTCATCCAGAGGAGATGAGGAAGGCGCAGGCTGAGGATAGGACACTCAAGCCCTGTTTTAAAAAATTGCCCAAATGCCACACACCTCCGAGCAAGGGGGAATATTTCATGAAGAATAGATTATTATACAGGAAGACAGGAACTAGATCCACTGGTCACGGACAGTTAGTTCTTCCCAAGAGATATAGGGCAAATTTGATAAGGAGCTTACATGTTGGAAAAGATGGTGACCATGAGAAAGTCGGTACCATCTGCCAAAAGATTGCTCTAAAATACTATTGGCCCGACGTAAATGTCGATGTTGAAAACTTTGTAGAAGCATGTGGCGTATTTCATGAGGGAACACCCACAAAGGGAAAATATGTGCAGGACCTAGAACCGCCACGGGGCAACTTTAGGCCTGAAAGGAAAACTAATTATACACGGGTAGACAAAGTGGAATGGGAGCCCCCTTTTCACACCCAGTCTTCACTTGAATGGATTAACATGGCCGCTATGCGAAGAGTACAAAGAAGAAATTTAACCCAGGATAGGATGACAATCCCTCGGTCAGACTTATATAAACTGGAGGAACAGACAAGAGAGCGAAGATCTCTCATAAACAATCTTAAGTGGGGAGACAAACCCCAGAGAAAAATTGGTAGTGGTCGATTTGTGAGTGATGATTCTAGGAAGAAAAGTCCTCATTATAAAGCTTCTAATGGACGGGACCAGATGAGTTCCATGAAAAATAAGTATGATAAATTAAAGATCCAGATGTAACCCTATTAAGGACCTGGACAGATGAGAAGGCGGAAGAGACTGTTACCTCATCTTATCAATATGTGAACGAACTGACCACTCGTTTGAAAGCTGGATGGAAACTGGCAAATGATAATTTGAAACAAGCCAGGAAGAAACATGCAGCATATTTTAATAGGAAGGCAAAGGACAGGGAACTGGCAGTCGGAGAGAAGGTGCTGCTTCTACTACCGGGAAGCCAGAATAAATTACAAATTGGTTGGCAAGGTCCATATACGGTTCTAGAGAAGGTGTCTAGAACAAACTATAAAATTGACAAAAAGGGGAAGGAAAAAGTTTATCATGTAAACCTGTTAAAGAAGTATCTGGACAGACCACTCCAGGAAAGCACCCCCTTATTGACCTTGGCTATTGCAACCCAGATGCAAAAAGAACCACTCACCTCACATGAATACCCATTACATCCTTGTGAAACAGCAGCACAGGTAAAAGTCAGTAAGCACCTGACTAAAAACCAGAGGGAGAGAGTTCAACAAGTTCTGGAGGAACATACAGATGTATTAACAGATAAACCAGGCCATACAAATTTGCTACAGTATGACATGAAACTGGTAGACACAAACCCAATCTGTATGAGAGCCTATTCTATTCCATTCGCGAAAGAGAAGGCATTAAAGGAAGAAATAGATTATTTATTGAAGGAGGGGATTATTTCGCACAGTGAATCATCTTTTAGTTCTAGTGTCGTTTTGTTGAGGAAACCGTCTGGGGAACACAGACTGTGCATAGATTACAGGAAACTGAATGCTGTCACAGAAGGACAAGTGGATCCATTACCAGACACAAAACAGCTATTTGCCAGACTGAACAAGGCAAAATACTTTTCAAAAGTGGATCTTAGTAAAGGCTATTACCAGATCCCAGTGAAGCCTGAAGTGAGACCTTATTTGGCTTTTAGCACTTCGGATGGACATTATGAATTCAATATGCTACCATTCGGACTGAAAAATGCTCCGAGTGTGTTTTCAAGGATGATGCGAAAATTGTTGGACCCCCTGAATAACCCATGTATCACGAATTTCATGGATGATATACTCGTCGCCACAGAGACATTTGAAGAACACATTGAAGCTCTGGAGATGTTGTTTGATAGACTTCGGGAGGCGAACTTAACTGCTAGGCCAACAAAATGTTGTATTGGATGCAAAGAGTTGGAATTCTTGGGGCACACTGTATATCAGGGTAATATGACCCCTGATCCTAAGAACTTGGAAAAACTGCAGAGAGCACCTAGGCCGCAAACCAAAAAGGACGTGCGATCATTCGTGTCGTTATGCGGATTTTATCAGAAATACATCAAAAATTTTAACGCCATTTGTGCTCCTCTGACTGATCTGACTCGCAAGGGACTTCCAGATAAAATTATTTGGACTGCACAATGTGAATTAGCGTTCCAAGAGTTAAAGGAAAAAACTCACTAGCAAGCCTATTCTCAAACTGCCTGATTTGACACAGGACTTTGTCTTAAGAACCGATGCCAGTAATGTAGGACTTGGAGGGGCTTTGTTGCAAAGATCATCTTCACCTGATGGGGAACTGAAACCAGTCGCTTATGCAAGCCGCAAATTGAATAAGGCGGAACAAGGATACTCCACAAGCGAAAAAGAATGTTTAGCATTAATCTGGGCAATAAAGAAGTTTCAAATCTATCTGTATGGTAGGACATTTGTGGTGGAGACGGATCATCAGCCTCTCGTGTTCTTGTCTCAGGCTAAGCATGAAAACGCAAGATTGCTGAGGTGGTCTTTATTGCTTCAACCTTATCAGTTTAGTATCCAATATATCCCAGGCAAATTGAATGTCGGTGCAGATTTCCTCAGTCGGCACCCCTGTGATCAAAATTAGAGTAATGGCAGACGGGAGGAGTAATTTTACCTATGTGTATCGCTGGTTTTGGAACTTGCCATAGGCATGTTTTCAGGTGGGGAGATGTGTAGTGAAATTGACAGAGATACAACGGTAAAATTCCTCCAAGGATAACATTTAAGGATAAAAACATAATGCGTAGGCTGCTGATGTACATGATCGCCTAGACCGCGGGTCATCACCCTCCATAAATTTGACTTGCTAGACCGGAGGGGAACGGAGTATCAAAAGGAAAAAAAAAATATGACTGGAAAGGCTAAAGAGACGCAATTGGGGGGGGGGGGGAAATGGATGAAAGTAAAAAAATTCAAGTCCCCCAAATTGACACGAGGTACGGAATTGGACGTTTTGCGATACCAAGCGCTTGATTTGAATTTGAGCGGAAGAACGCAGATGTCTGAAAAAAATTACAAAAATTAAAAAGTAAATTTTTCTTAATATTAATGTTAGGAATATAAAAATTAGCTGGCCAGATGGCCTATTCTGAGCAGTGAACGAATATGGTCTTAATTTTACAGACGGATAGATAATATTGAAAATAATGACAAAAGACAGTGTAGTTTACATCAGCCACAGACTGCATTGAATCTAACATATCGTTATTTGCACACAAAAACACGACCTTGGACACAGATGTTCAAATTTACTTGGCATAGAAGTGAAGGGACATTGGTGGTAGCTGTGTCTAAATATAACTTTTTACAACAAAAATTTGAAGGGGAGAGAACGGTTGGGTCAAAAATCGAGCACAATTTTGTAGAAACACAAGTAGAGACGGACAGACTAACAGATAACCATCCATACGTGACTGAAGCTTGACTGAAATGACTTTAGTAAGGAAATTTGAAATTAAAAATAAACCTCGGCAGTGATTGGCCACAGACAATCATATCATTAGCGCTCAGAGCGCATTTGGGGTCATTCTTCAATAATTGTTCAGTGTTAGACACAGATTTTAAAGTGTGGTGTTTTCCCATATGAAAGACAGTGAGTTAAATTTAGGGACGCCATCCTATAGCCAGCAGCTCAGCTGAGTTTTGCTAGCACTTCTGTGTTAATTATTCATAATCTGGTAAGATTGAAATTATTTCTTTATATATTTTGAATATTGTTTCATGTTCGAGTGATTTGATACTGCCATATCATAATCTAGCCTTACAAACAAGTAGGGATTTTGCTCTAGACCCCCCGCCCAAGTCAGGGTCTAGGGACTAACAATGTACCTAAACACCAGCAAGGATTATGCAAGACCGATCAAGAGTTGAGAATAAGGAAACATATTACCTATCCTCTTTTAGGGTAGAAAACTAATAATTATTTTTCAGAATCTATAGTCTGGGAGGATCTATCGGATGTAAACCCACCATGGTAACTGTGCTGTTTGGTCAGAGAGATCTGACCTGTCTGTATAATGTGGTTGTTGTGTCAGTGTGGTGTCCAGACGTGGGTAGAGAATAGATTTTGACACATGGCCCATACTTTGATTGCAGAGCTGCGAGTTTCTGTCGTCCACGAAGAAGTATCTATTCGGATGGTGATTTACACAAGTGTATCTGTGCAGTCCTTGTGACAGAGACCACCATTATTGCCCGCCAGCACGGAGAGGTGGGACCACCTGATTTCAGCACCAGAGCTACAAATACCAGATGAGTGAGCCTCTGGTCTGCTGGATATTCACCAACCCCATTTAGTTGCAGATACCCCATAAAAATTCCCACCATTTTCTGGACACTGTGTAGTCAATATAGACAGGTGTGATGAGACCACCCCAACAGCACAGACAATAAATATCCTCCCTAGTAGCTGACTACCAGAACATTTTAATAAAACTAACTATTCTAGTACTTAAATATGTTCACTTTTGCATTTATTATGTAACATTCCATGCATAATTTTTATAAATTTTAAATCCTTCTTTTAAAACAAGTTCTGGTCAAAATAAAACTTGATCCAGAACAAATAAATGTAATATAATTATATCAAAAACTTTACACACGTGAGTTAGTTCAGTGTATTGTAACACTTGTTAATCTTATTAGTCTTGTTAAATATCTATGGGTATATTTATAACTATCACACCACAGTACACATCATAACCCTAGACACTTTACGCAGCTACATTCATTAAAAAAAAAATTAAGTGTGAGGTCGTAGTGGTAGCAAGAAAGGCCTTCTGACAATTCTCAATTACATTTTATCTCAGGAGCCTTCACAGCTGGCCTCATACAATTTACATGTAGTACCATCATCATCATACAATACCATCAATACCACTACACACCAGGATGTCTAGAGCATGCTACAATGATCTGGGAAGTAATCCAAAAGGCAAATTCTGACAGAACAAACCTCCATGTAATCTGGTTGGATCTAGCGAATGCTTATGGATCCGTTCCACACCAGATGTTGTGGCAGGCCCTAGAAATGTATCATATTCCACAAGAGATTGCAGCAATGCTGAAGCTGTATTTCGCAGGGTTTGCTGTCAGATTTTCAACCAGAGAGTACACAACGAAGTGGATTGGCCTTGAAGTTGGAATTGCAATGGGGTGTACCATCTCTCCGATACTATTCGTGATGGCTATGCAGGTAATCCTCAATGCGGCCGAAGGAATGGCTATAGGTCCAAAGCTTGGGGGAATGTGTCACATGCCACTGCTCAAAGCATTCATGGATGACACAACAATTCTGACATCAGATGAACATCAGGCCCGGAGGATGTTAGAACGCCTGGATGAACTAGTCAGCTGGTGCAGAATGAGCTTCAAACCCAAGAAGTCGAGAAACCTATCAGTCAGGAAAGGGAAGATAGCAGAAGACATATTCGTGGTTTCCAACCAAAGAATCCCTACTGTCATTGAGGAACCTGTTAAAAGTCTTGGCAGGGTGTACGATGCCTCATTAAAAGACTCGAAGGCAGTGCAACAGACAATAGAAATGGCAGACAGAGGGCTATAGATCATAGACCAAAGCAGACTCTTGGGAAAGTTCAAACTGTGGTGCCTCCAGTTCATGTTGATACCGAAGTTGCTGTGGCCACTGCTTATATATGAAATAAGCACAAGTACAGTCGAAGCTATAGAGCAAAAGGTCAACAAGTTCATGAGAAAGTGGCTAGGGGTACCACCAGGTCTGTCAGATGTAGCACTGTACTGCAAAAAGTCAAAACTTCTGCTTCCTTTCAAGTCAGTTGTTGAAGAGTACAAAGTTGGAAAGGCAAGGCTTGCAATGATGCTACGCGAGTCAGCTGATGACGTGGTTAAGTCCATTCAGCCCACACTGAAAACGGGAAGGAAGTGGAGAGTGGAAGAAGCTGTTGATGCTGCCCAAGAGTCACTCAAACTGAGGGAGGTAATCGGATACACACAGACGAATAGACGGGGATTTGGTCATGGAGACATCCGCTGGTGGTCCAAGGCATCAAGCAGGGAGCGCAGAGACATGGTTGTTCATGAGATACGAGAGGCTGAGAATGATAAGAGGTTGCAAAAAGCAGTGCAGCAGGTCCAACAAGGCCAATGGACTACATGGGAAGGAGCCCTGCAGAGGTCCTTGACATGGAATGATATATGGCATATGGCACCTCTTAGGCTCAGCTTCGTTGTTAGATCAATGTATGACCTGCTGCCGTCGGCCACCAACCTTGTGAAATGGGGAAAGTCGGATGATGAGCAGTGCCCCCTGTGCCAGGGGAGGCAGACACTCGAACACGTGCTCTCAGCGTGTAAGGTGTCATTAGGGCAAGGGCAGGAAAGTCAGCACACCCCAAACCGAGTAAACCAGGTAGCAGTTTACCATCTCTTCTTGATTGTGCAAACGACTGGGAGATGGCGGTAGACCTACCTGGACGAGGGGCATATCCAGAGAGTATCAGAAAATCGCGGAGACGGCCGGATATAGTGCTTCATTCTTCTTCAACGCTTCAGGTCATACTGATTGAACTGACCGTGCCATTTGAATCCAGATTAGACGAGCAACATTCGTTCAAAGCGGCCAAATATAGTGATCTGGCCGCGGATCTGAGACACGAGGGGTTCACTACAAGGGTCATGGCGTTTGAAGTGGGCGCAAGAGGGCTTGTGGCTGCATCAATGTATGATCTATTGAAACTGTTGGGGCTGAAGGGACAGGCGAGAACAAGGGCACTGAAGAGGCTTAGTGAAACTGCCGAAAAGGCATCAGGCTGGCTGTGGAACAACCGCAATGGGCAATGGAAATCGTGACAATAAACGCTGCGGTACAGAAAACACCAGGAATTTTTCTAAGTCCACAAAACGCTGAGTTTTGTGGTGTACTAGTGAGCGGGCTGTGACTGAGGGGCAACAGGCGATGTATATTATAGGAGGTGTCAGTGTCAGAATTTCAGTGGCTAGGCTCGGCGGCTTCGTGATGGTGTCTCAGTGTGTGCGACGGAACGAACGGAATAATTTGTCTTCTCTTTGTTACTTTCACAATTGCCTCCACGGCTGGCGGAGTTGTGGATTAAAGTTGCTACCATAAGTGAAATGGGTTCATTTTCGATACAAGACAACAGGAGGCTGAGACGCTTGGGAGTCATGACCCAAGTGGGCCCGCCCCCCTTAGAGTGTAAAGGAGTATACTGGGCCGAAACACTTGTCCGATGGGGGGACTTCTTCTGATGATCAGATAGCCTCCTGTTGTATCGCTCTGTAAAGAGTTTCCTATCATATCCGTATTCCCATGGGAGACAAGAACAAACGTTCATGTCTTCTTCTTCTTCTTTGATCCATAACCGTCAACCGTCAAAGCAGTCAGCGGCCATCACGCCTGGTGGCGTCTTGTAGGGCAGCAACAAATTGATTCCACTTTGCTCGGTCGGCGGCCATCCTTCGTACAGTGCCCCAACTGTGGTTCATTCTTTGCATCTCAGCTTCCACAGTTCTCCGCCAAGTTGTTTTTGGTCGGCCTCTCTTTCGCTTTCCCTCGGGGGTCCATAGCATAGCTGTTCTTGCGATGGTATCAGGGTCCCTTCTGAGGACATGGCCAACCCAACTCCAGCGTCTGCCAGCTATGATGGTGTGCATGTCCTCCTGGTTACTCCGAATAAGTAGTTCTTGGTTGCTGATGGTGTTTGGCCAAAAGATTCGGAGAATTTTCCTTAGGCAGATTGTGTGGAAGGAGGACAGTTTCGACATTTCCTTCTCTGTTACTCTCCAACATTCCGCACCATAGAGAAGCACAGAAAGTACGCAGCTCTCATACAGTCTTAATTTGGTGTTTGTGCTGTACTGGGAAGACTTCCAAATGTTGTTGAGAATAGCGAAGGCTGTTCTCGCTTTATTCATTCTGTTGTTAATGTCCTTGCTTGTTCCGCCGTCAGGTGTTACTATGCTTCCTAGGTAAGTAAATGTGTCTGTCTGTTCTAACTTCTGGTTCCTTACTGTTATTGGCTCAGGATTGCCCACATTTAGTGTCATGACCTCTGTCTTCTTCAGATTGATGTTCAGGCCAACCTGCTGGCCATACTTATTCAGTCTATCAGTTTTGTCTTGAATGTGTTGGTGTGAATGCGCGAGCAGTGCAATGTCATCTGCATATTCCAAATCTTCCAATGTAGAAAACGTTGTCCATCTAATTCCCCTTGGACTGCCCTCTGTTGTCTGGCGCATCACCCAATCTATGACTGTCAAAAATAATGTTGTTGATAAGGGGCATCCCTGTCGTACTCCTGTTTTCACTTCGAAAGTTACATTACTCGATCAAACACTGCACGTAAAGTTAGAATAGAGGCTTTTTATAATGGAAACAATGCGGCTGGGAATTCCATAAGCCCTCAGAATTTTCCATAGGCTGTCCCTGTGTATGCTGTCGAAAGCCTTTTCAAAATCAACAAAGTTAATGTACAGCTGTCTCTGCCATTCTGAGCACTGCTCTATAATGTTCCTGAGGGCAAATATATGATCTGCACATCTTCTGTTCTTTCTGAAGCCCGCTTGTTCTTTCCTCAGTTTATGGTCAACTGCTTTTGAAATTCTCTGGATGATTATCCTGCCTAGTATTTTGCTGGGAACTGAGAGGAGGGTAATTCCTCTCCAGTTGTTGCAGTCTGCAAGGTCGCCCTTCTTGGGCAATTTGACAATTGTTCCTTTACTCCACTCTGTTGGTGTTGTCTCAGTTTCCCAGACTTGTGCAAATAGTGGTTCTAATAGTTCTGCTGCTAGTTCAGGGTCTGTCTTGAATAGCTCAGCATTCAGATTGTCGTGACCAGGCGCTTTTCCATTTTTTAGCCCTTTGATAGTTGTGATAAAAAAAAAAAACGTTCATGTAAGTAATGGTAAATTGTATTGTCTCCCTTTATAGGTACCAGTGATGGCAGCATGAAATCGTAAGCTGTGACTAATACTGTATGTGGCTGTGCAAGGGGCTAGCAATGTTATCATATAAAACAAATTGATAAATAAACCACAGCAGAAAAAGTATATGAGTGCTTTCATGTAGACTTCATGCAAGGGACTAGCAGCATTGGTGGCTCTGTGCTCCACATGGAGCGAAAAGAGAAATGATGACCAGTATGATAAGCAATATACACATTTAAAAAAAAGTGTTTTCTGACCTTGCATTTTTTCCCTGCAGGCTACGTGGTGACGTTTATCTTTTTAAGTATTGTCACTTGAATAAACCCACGGACTCACATACACACGCGCGCTCGTGCACACACGCATACGGGCACATACAGGATTAGTGAAAATGGTCAATAAATAAATACGGTACCATTTGGCTCCCTAACGAGCATTGGCTTCCAACAACCACATGCCAAGTTCTCCTGTCACATGCCAAGTTCTCCTGTCGCATGCCAAGTTCTCCTGTTGCATGCCAAGTTCTCCTGTCACATGCCAAGTTCTTCTGTCGCATGCCAAGTTCTCCTGTCACATGCCAAGTTCTCCTGTCGCATGTTACCAGCTCAAGGTCTTTCCTTTGAAGACGACGCTGGCGATGGATAGGACACAGATTGAGAAAACCTGGTGATAGCATTACAAGGCAGTCCTTGTTCTTGAACCCTTAGTGAAAGAAAGGCAGAGGACGACCAAAGAATACACTGAGAAGAAAACTGGAGAAGACATGGAAAAACATGGAGACTTGGCGTCAGTTCGTTGTAGGCCTATGCTCCTTAGGGACCAGAAAGGTGGGACTGATGAAGTATATTCATAGTTAATCCCCAGTAAACAAAGTCAAGTTAGGTAAACTTTCAAGATAATCGACATGGCTGTCGGAAAGAAAGCAACAAATAAGAGAAAAAAAGTATTTTAATTTGTTGGACGACTTTATGGACACCCTGAAAAATAACAGGTATTATGGTAAAACTTACCAAGATAAAGATAAGAAAAACAAGGAGATATTATTTGTTAGTTTTGCAAGAGGAAAAGAAACTGAAAGCCTCTGTTGGCTGCAGCAATATACATAGAAAAAATAAGCGCAACAGCTAACACCAAAACTTAAAGATATATAAAATAAAATATTTTAAACACAGGCTTTTAATGCACTAAAAAGCCACAAATAATTTTTCAAGGAGTTTATAGCTTGCAGTCAAAAAATGTAACATCAAATTGACAAAAAGCCTGGGGTGCTTAAGCGCTTATCATATATTTTATCCATAAGTGTCTAATGAAGTATAAAGCAGAAGTTAATTTCACGTAGAATCAGCGCCCCAGGCTTTTTGTCAACGTGTAAAAAAAAACCATCACAGCAAAGAAAGTCTTAATTAATTGACAAATGCGTGACAATAAACAAGTATCTGGCTCTTACAGATCTATCATTATTACTTGTCGCGAGAGGTTCAGATGTTTTTAAATGAAAGATATCCTGGACAGAAAGATGTATCACATGATACCAGGATAGTGCCAGATAAGAGACTGGTCTTATAAGAAATACCCCCTTCTCTGAAAAGAGCAAGGGTGTATCGACAATTAAAGGTAGGGTCAAGCTGTATAAACCTTCAAGTATGATGATAGTGTTTGTTACTGAAGGTCTAAGTGTTACCTCTCAAGATCCTCCCTTGAATAATGGTTATTATTTTTGTATTGACTCTGCTAGGGGATTAATTAGTTAATTAAATATGTAATAGATATATATAACCAACAGAACCTTAACTCAATTTAAATAATTAAGTAAGACTGATTATATATATTTACAATTTATTGATCCTATACCGTTTCTCTTTTCGGTTAGGAAAATGATAAAGAATTCAAATGTTTTTACAAGATAAAATAAATAAACATGGAATGTCCATTTCCACAATAGTTAAAATATGATAGTGTTATATTTCAAATATTAATTATTTATTTCACATTAATATTTTCTAGGTATATTGAGAACGTTTGCACCACAGAGTCCCTCAGAAGTGAATGTCTCGTACAATCTTAGTAGTTGCAGGATGAAACCTGTAATACAAATAATCACAACCCTTGTATGGTCCAGCACTATTCTATCCACACACACAATGGACGTAACAAACAGTTTCAGACATGGTGCTAACAGTTGCACAGGACAATTTACCTCAGTACCACTCACAGCCAGTTCAATGTGATTACACTTTCCTTATAAATCCTACGTTAGATCCATTTGTCCATGATCTGCTTCCATACAATGATTTGGTTTAGTTCAAACTATTAAGTGACACCTTGATTAATACATGTTAACAAATTCTGTGATCCTTTCTCATAGTCCTGATCAGCGTGTCTTTCCTTTAGGAAATACTCCTTCAAATACATTATTAAACCTACAGTCGTATTTTTGCCATAATTCTCAAATATTCTACACATTTCCCAATGCTGGCTTTCGTCTCTAAAAGTCAACACATGCTGGCTTCAGATGGCAATACACTCGTCCTGTAAGTTTTTTCTTAACACACTCAACACACTTACGAACACACAAGTGGATTAATCACAAGAAAATTACATAATTATATACATATATATTCTTTCTTACCCTCAGGCAATACACAGAAGCTGTAACAGGCTGTTAAGAGTTATCTTGGTCTGCTATGCAGATGCAGTGGCAAAGTATTTGACAGCACACTTTTTGCCGCTCTCTTCTGTACCGCTTAGTGTTTCAAAAAGTTGTGGCTCCAAATCGTTGTTGTTGTTGTTGTTGTTTTCGTCTACTATGTTGCTGTAATACCCTGTTCAACCTGAAAGTTGGTTATAATTGGGGTATATTGTGTGTTAGGTTCTTCGGTGCTAGTCGTCTGTTAGTCCTGAAAAGGACTGGTCCTGAAAAGGACCACTAGCTGGTTGTCTGGTTTCCTCTTCGTTGCTTGTCGGTCGTGGCGTGTTCATGGTGTTCATTTCCTGCCTTCCTATCTGTCTTGTGTCGTTTTGTTAGTTTTTGCTTTCCTAGTTTCTGTTTCTCTTGTCTTCCTGCTTTCCTGTATCTGTAGTAGTGCTTTTTCTATTATTGCTGGTAGAAGTTTTTCAAGTGTTTCTTCGATGACTTCTTCGTCTGATTGTTCGTTTGATTTGGTCGCTCTTGTGTTTGATGTCATTTCCTCAATGGCTCTTCGTTCTGTTTCGATTCTCTTGAGGATTTTGGAGTTTTCTTCCGTCAGTTCTGTCAGCCTCTTTACATCTGCTTCTATTTGCTGCTTAATGCTTTTCATGTCTTTCATCATTTCTCTGATGTTCTGAATATCTATTACATCAACACCGTTGTCTTTGTCGTCTTCGGGAGCCTGCTTGTTTCTGTTTACGACCTGTAGTTTCATTTTCATATCGTTGACTTCAGCGGTTAGTTTGTGTAACTGTCTTCTGTCGATCATGCTTTGTTTTTCTGCACCATCCGCAGCCACTCTGTTTTTTGCCTCTTTGAAAGGTATGTTTTTGGACACGGCCTCTTTCAAGATGCTCTTTGTTTCCTGGAACATCGGGCAGCCTCGGTACCTAGCCCCGTGGTTTCCGAAGCAGTTTGCACAGGTTCGGTTTGGATTTTTGACCTTGTAATTGTTATCCTCCTTCGCTTTGGTACAGTCGCGATATGGGTGGTTACCCGCACAATACCGGCAAACTGCATTTCTCCTGCACGTTTTCTTGGTGTGTGAATATTTCTGGCAGTTAGAGCACTGCATCACCGGAGGGATATATGCCTCTGTCTTTTTTGTTGTGGTTTCGAGCGTCAGTCTCTCGGGTCTTGTCGATCCTTCAACCGTCACTATCATCAGGTTGGTGTCTTTCTTGTCCCATGTTTTTAGCCTTTCTACCCGTGTGATTTTGACGTCTGCGTTTTCAGTTTGAAGGCGTCTGTGGATCTCGGCTTCGGAACATCTGGTATCCACCCCTCTGATGACGAACTTCTTTGTTGTCTTGTACTTTTCCACCACCACTTTTATTTGGTGGGGCAACTGGACTTCTTTTGGACCGGATTCCAGTTCGATCATCAGCGAAGTAGTTTTTTCTGTGTTGTTGAGCGAAAGCAGGACTCCGTTTTCGTGCCTCCCTACTTTGGCGATACCTCTCCTTCCCGTTGTCACTTCGAGGATGTTTATCACTTTGTCATCTGGTAGGACCCTGAGTGAGGCCTCACCTCCAGACATCTGTGTGATCTTAACCATCCTCTCCTGTAATGCCTTTTGACAACCGGTATTGTTTGGTTTGTGCAGGTGACGCGCTCTGCTTTCCGCCTGCGTTAGATTGTGTGGTGTGTAGGACGGTCTCACGTTCTGTTTTGTTGACTCCTGATCACTTTCTGTAGTTGTCTGATTACTACACACTGGAGCCTCTACTATGACGTCTTGCTTCAGTGGTGTTTTTATCGTCTTTTGAGTTTGGAGCAGCTTCCCTGGGGCAGCCACAGCTGTCAAATCGGCATCGTGTGATGTCATTGGTGTCTGGTGCATCCTCTCTGTGGTTGACAGGGTTTCTGCTGACGATTCGGGTACTTGTGATCCTTGGGTTTTAGACTCCTGTCTTTTTCTTTCCAGCATCTGTTTTATTGGCTCCAACGCTTTCATCTGGTCTTCTTCTTCTGACATCTGTTCTATCTGCTCTAGCGCACTGATCATGTAGTCATATTCTGGGTCTTCATCATCACGGTCAGAACTGCTTGCATCTGCTTTCTCCTCTTCCTCGCAAGGAGTCTGGAAACTCCGGCTTTCAGCCGTGTCGATACACGTCGCAGCTAGCTCCGTCATCGTGTCAAGAGTTGGAGAAATTTCGGTCCCGGCACGAGTACTTGGGGCAGTTTTGCTTTCTGGCTGTCTGTCTTTGTTGTTTGTGTTATTCCCCTGGCTGTTCTGCGCTGGTGGGCTGGTATAAACCTTTCTCTTTTTAGCGCGTGGTTTATTTCGGTCCATTTTGACTATTGCGATCGCTGTGTACGTCCTGAAAAGGACGCTGGTTATAGTGCTGTATCGATCGTTATGTTGATCGAAAAGAGCTGCCGTCTGTGGGCTTTATGATTAAATGTTTGAATGCGCTCCAAATCAACCAAGTTCAAGGACTTTTATACCGTCGCTCCCCCGTATCGGAGAACACGGCCAAAACCGGTGTTAGGAATCTAAAAACGAGGCATCTTTTGCCTGCTTGTTCAATGTGCAAAATTTTAAATATTTATTATCTCTCTTAATTCTGAACCGATTTTGATCATTTAAAGTTAGAATTATACTGTGAATTTATCTCTACCGTTCTATCTAATAATTGTTTAGTTAGCAAAATGCATTTAAATCTATGCAGACTTTAACTAACTAAATTGGGGACTACCCTGATGCATAGATGTCAATTTAAACGATTTTTCTCTTTAAATGAACTACTATTAGAGGAAGTCTTTGCACCTACCTCTTAAGTAACATCCCCGTTGTTGAACTATCTATATCTTTCCTTTTAAACATCTCTAGTTCTTAAGAAATTAAATAAATTCTTACTATCCTTTACACAAAATGGGCCTCTATGTTACGCCTAAAACGGTTTCCTTATACATACTAGAAAAAGGAGCGTTTTCATTGGCTGTTTGTATCGGTCCGTTTTCCTATAGTATTGCGTGCGGTAAATATGACCGTGGTGTAAGACAGACCAAAACACGACATTTCTGAGTTACACCTTATCGTTTTTCCTCAAAAAGAGAACATTTTCTGACATTTTGACGCAAGAAGAGAACAATACAACGCAAAGCAGGAGGACTGAAAATAGGACCTATTAATTTCAATCTGTTAATAATGACTTGAGCTAGTTTGGAAAAAAAATAGAAATGAAATTAACTTTTCGCACATTAATGAGTGTTGATACAATTATTAATATTATTATTATTTTTTTAAGTGGACATTATCTTCTTCAACAGTTCGGAGAAAAGAGGACATTTGGTCACCCTATTTTCACACTGTGCATAGTATTGGGCTCGGCCTACAATTTATTATAGAGATTTACTACAGCTGCTCACATACTTAAAAAATATATTTATTTTCACGCATTAAAATTAGTTTACGCCTTTTTTGACTTTAGGTATTGTTTTCACATATCTTGTACCCAACGAAGACTTCATGATCGTAACTTGGGCTGTTTTTGTCTCGTATCTTAATAAAACTTTCCTCATTATCAAAATTTGTCGACTTCATCGCTACCTTGTAATCCAATCCTAGATTTCCCACCATTCATGTACGGTATAGTAGAACCCAGTGTTGTCCCCGGGGGGTCTTTGAAGAGACAAAGGAAGAATAGGACTTCTGCATCATCAAGAATGTCGTACAAGGCGTCTAATATGAGGTTGTGCATGGGGCTGACAACCTCATCACGTAAACAAATTACCACAGAAACTACTGTTGCAAGAGCATTTGAATGAGTGATGTAGAGTTCTTTAAGGGAATCAGCTGCAGTTGTAGCTCCATGCTCCGTTAGGAGCGCAAAGGAAAATGATTATAACATCTACTAGAAGGTGGGAGAGAGGGAGGTAGAGAGAGGGAGAGAGAGAATGAACGAACGAACTTTATCTTCAAAGGGTTTAGAATTGGGCACGCAGGCACATCTAACATTCTGCCCTTCCTTTCTCTCGTCTTCCTTACTGAATCCATTTATCCACACATGCATGTTCAATATTATTTTTAAAATAATAAAATAAAAAACAATAAAAAAAAGTAAAATCACAACATCACACAGAGAGAGAGAGAGAGAGAGAGAGAGAGAGAGAGAGAGAGAGAGAGAGAGAGAGAGAGAGAGAGAGAGAGAGAGAGAGAGAGAGAGAGAGAGAGAGAGAGAGGAAAAACGTAACCCTAACCGGTTGTTCTCCAATTTTTAGGACTGTTATGACAGACGCGTCTATTTTCATGTCCTGTTTACGAGCAAGTTTCCGCCTGGCAGGACTGACACACCTGACTGGACTAACTTTGATCATGACCTGTGACTTATGAACGCTAACGCCCTGTTTAACACGTAAGAAGTTTGTATCCACCTATGATCGCATTAAGAGCCTACTTCTATCTCTTCTCTTTCCTCGATCACACCTGACCAAAAATGTCGTTGGGAAACTAAGTTGCATACCTGAGAAGGTAAAGCAGCCTAAATTAAACAGGTACCTTTTTAAAAAAAATTTCTTGCTGTAACTATTTTGTCAGTTTTTCTTTGCATGCCCTCGAGCTTCTCATATCGATGTCCTGGTATACCAAGCTCAAGTGGCTTTTTGATCTTGTGACATTCTGAGCAGATTACTGAACCTTTTCTTCCTGTTACTTTATGCATTCTATTTCAGGTTACCTTTTCACACATCGCTGCTTTATGCTTTTATTTATTTTTCAGGTCCTCTCCTGATATACTATTTGTCTTTATTAGTTTATGTTTCATTATTCTCACGAATCACAGGTGTATTCGTTTTCAGGTTTTCTTGTTGTTGTCTTTTGTAGGTGGTCTCTCTGTTTATTTTACTTTTATCTAAAAGCAGTATCATAGAGAAACCCGTTGACGTCACGTTCCAGATTACACAGCTGTAGATGGGTTCCCGACTCGTGAGTTGGGGAAGATAAAGGCAACGAGGAAGGGAAAATGGTCACCGTAACTCATAAAGTAGTGCAAACAGCGAGAAATTGAGGAAGATCAAAAACATTGAGAAGAGAACCAAACCCAGACATGAAGGAGATAACTAAACCCAGACATGAAGGAGATAACTAAACCCAGACATGAAGGAGATAACTAAACCCAGACATGAAGGACATAACTAAACCCAGACATGAAGGAGATAACTAAACCCAGACATGAAGGAGATAACTAAACCCAGACATGAAGGAGATAACTAAACCCAGACATGAAGGACATAACTAAACCCAGACATGAAGGAGATAACTAAACCCAGACATGAAGGAGATAACTAAACCCAGACATGAAGGACATAACTAAACCCAGACATGAAGGAGATAACTAAACCCAGACATGAAGGAGATAACTAAACCCAGACATGAAGGACATAACTAAACCCAGACATGAAGGACATAACTAAACCCAGACATGAAGGAGATAGGAGATAACTAAACCCAGACATGAAGGAGATAACTAAACCCAGACATGAAGGAGATAACTAAACCCAGACATGAAGGAGATAGCTAAACCCAGACATGAAGGAGATAACTAAACCCAGACATGAAGGAGATAACTAAACCCAGACATGAAGGAGATAACTAAACCCAGACATGAAGGACATAACTAAACCCAGACATGAAGGAGATAACTAAACCCAGACATGAAGGAGATAGCTAAACCCAGACATGAAGGAGATAACTAAACCCAGACATGAAGGACATAACTAAACCCAGACATGAAGGACATAACTAAACCCAGATATAGCTAAACCCAGACATGAAGGAGATAACTAAACCCAGACATGAAGGAGATAACTAAACCCAGACATGAAGGACATAACTAAACCCAGACATGAAGGAGATAACTAAACCCAGACATGAAGGAGATAACTAAACCCAGACATGAAGGAGATAACTAAACCCAGACATGAAGGAGATAACTAAACCCAGTCATGAAGGAGATAAAGACGGTATGGAAAGACCTAGAAAAGCACAGGACGGGAAGGTTTGGAGTATATTTGTTGAAGACCTATTATTCACAGGGAGATGAAAGGTAATGATGGTGATGGTGACAAAGATAACTTGACTTTAAACAGAAGGCTTCTTCTTCTTCTTCCTCGTTCGCCCTGAAAAGGACTTGCTTCTTCTTTTCCTCTGTGATCGCACCTTTCGAACGAACAAGGCACGGTGGTTTGCCTTCCCTCTTCGATTGTGTTCAGCCAGACTCTGTTTACGCCGACCAACTGTGATATCTTGGCACCTGGTTCGCGAACAAGCAGTCAACTATCCGACTGCTTCAGCACGGTCCCCAAACATGAAAAGCTTGAAATATGTGACTCCAAAAGGCGTGCAGTCATATGTTTGTGTGGTTGGCGAAAGACATAAATCTGAAATCAAACACCATTGTTAAATATTTTTTTCTTTTTCCAAGTCTTTAATTCCATCTTTTGTTTTTAAAGTTATAATATTCTAACCTAATTGAAGTGGGTTTCAGCCTGACCTCATGTTTTGGTTCAACCAGTATATGTGAGTTTGCATTTTCGACTATGATTATTGTTAAATCAAAGTACCGGTATCGCTTTCCTCTGACAAATGAATACAAGAACGCATGTATAGGCCTACTATTTATAATTTCGTACCGAAATTTGAGAACAAAGTTGAGGCAATGCAAATAATCCTCATTCTGTGTTATTACATCATTTGTAATACTAGTACTGTTTAATACCGGTTGTTTAAATTTTTTCTTATTAATGTAATATCTTTTTCTTTCCTTGCACATGCCTATATATATATATATTTTTTCCCTTCAATTAATAAACATTTTTGTTTGCCTTGAACACTTTCTCCATGTCGCACGCATGTGGATTTTGTGTATTATTTAAAGTAGCTACAATAAAAAATAGTTTTTGGTAGACCGCAGCTTCGTTGAAAAAGTAGAAGTAGATCTTGGCTTGCCCAGGTGTGCATTAAAAAACACGTCTGTCTTTCGGGTACTGGTGGTCTTTACACCTGCAACTGTTTTTGCAACAGTTTGTTACAAGACTTAAAATGTAATAAACGATGTTGTAGTTACGTTTATTTCAATGACAGGGTATGAGTAGCTGAAAGTGAGAAAGAATTAAAGGAAATGATTGATATTGTAACTAGTAAAACAATCAAACAAATCTCAAAACTCAGCCAAGGTTACGGGAGATATACTCAAGAACAAAGAAGAGATACACCACCAACAGATCGTAGAAAACGCCACGAGAAACGCCAGAGAATTTGCAGCCTGCAAAAACAACAAATGTAATGTGCTATATACGAGAAAAAGGAACACTATATACCCAAGTTATAACCGATATGGGGGTTGAACCGGGTATCTCATGCTCGAAACTACATTCAATGTTTAGTGCAAAGTACTAAAATAAAAAAAATAAAAACAATTAAAAAAAAAGGTCAAATAAAAGAATAAAGGCACGTCTAAATGTCAAGAGGAAAGAAGTAGACCAATAACATAAAAGAAAAGAATATCTAAAAAGTGCAAATTCTGAAAACAGTGTGACGTATAATGGAAAGAGAGCCTACAGTAATCTGACAGGTGTGACCTCGTAGCGTTCTATGATTTGCTAGCAAAACCAGGCATTTACAGCCTGTGTTTACTCACTTTTTAATCCACGCCTCTTTTCTTTGAACATAAGCAAACGAAAAGTTTAAAAACTTTCGTGACTGTTGCCGTCATTTTTGACGGTGGAAAAAAACGCCAACCTAATGTATGTTTGGTTTAATGTGATCAAAGAGAGATAAATGTTTATTATCTTTCTGTGACAGGTTTGACTGGTGATTGTCTTCTCCTGTCTTATGTTGTCCTCTCTCAGGCAATGTCTTATAGTTGACATGTCTTAAGTCTATTTATAGGATCATATACGGAGTACCTTTATCACCCGTTTGGGCGGAAACGCCTGGTCTGAGTTTGCCTCGATCTGGTCCATGCTCTTTGGGCATGCGCGGGTCTTGGCGGCAAAAGCCGGGAGACTGATTCAGAGAGAGTGTACCTGAGGCTTAGAACGGATGTACCGATCCGTAGATTTCTCTCTGCCAAGTTTTCGATAGGGATTGGAAATTCTGGGAATGACAGTCTTGTCATTCTTCCGTCCCTGAGTGTTTCTTTATGCCAGTATTGGTTGTGTTGTGTTACCTTAGAGTGTAAGGATTCTTTAAGAAGGTAACTGAAACATTATTCGATCTTTTCGTCTCGTTTAGATCTTACAGGTACATTTATCGCTGATGGCGACATAGTGAGCGAAGCTCACAAGGAGTTATTATACTGTACCCCAGTATTGCTTCATATTCGTAAGACTAGGTCTAAGTTGACCCGTTACATACATAAGCCTAGGAATCATCTTTATGGATCCGCAATGCAGGCGCGGCCTGATTTCGTTGTCATCATATTGGTCCGTGTTTACGGCCAATATTCTTCACCAGAATGAAGTATCTGGCATTTGAGGCCAGTCTGAAGTCGTTTGCTAATTGTAGGACAATGGCATTGACTTTGTTTAAATAACTGATATCGCCCGTACTAACAATATATTTACTAGGGCTTACCTGACGGGGCTCAGTCAGGGATTAGAGCTATTGCATAAACAGTAAACATTGGTCAAGACATTGTTACATGTCTGGGATCTGTGATGCCTGAAGCTGACCTTTGTAACTACACACATTATGTACTCGATCTTATACTATTGACTGTTTCGTCCATCATCATCGTATTATCGTACGTCATGAATAAATATTGTAAACGTCAGCAGCATTCCCTACTTCACTGACTTCTACTTGTGGTTGTGTGAGTTAATGTGAAGTCGCCCAAGAGCCTATACGGCCTTCGTGTTATTAGCACTGTTAATTACTCACTTACACAATCAACCACATTGTTATACAAGTACTACAAGTCGGAATCTACATGAATACTGACATGATGTGTGTGTCAACTATACCCTGGCGGCACCTCACGCTAGTGACCTAAATTCTCGCTACAACTCGGTACTGTCCAGGACAACACGACACGCTCAACGTACTAACATTCATAACACATCAAAACAGTACGTTACATCTGGGCATTTACACTGAACAACCTGTTACATCTCCATCAAACAGACTTTTACATCTGGTGGCCAGTATGGGGCAACTTAGACCTAGGTCAACTTAGACCTAGTCTTACGAATATGAAGCAATACTGGGGTACAGTATAATAACTCCTTGTGAGCTTCGCTCACTATGTCGCCATCAGCGATAAATGTACCTGTAAGATCTAAACGAGACGAAAAGATCGAATAATGTTTCAGTTACCTTCTTAAAGAATCCTTACACTCTAAGGTAACACAACACAACCAATACTGGCATAAAGAAACACTCAGGGACGGAAGAATGACAAGACTGTCATTCCCAGAATTTCCAATCCCTATCGAAAACTTGGCAGAAAGAAATCTACGGATCGGTACATCCGTTCTAAGCCTCAGGTACACTCTCTCTGAATCAGTCTCCCGGCTTTTGCCGCCAAGACCCGCGCATGCCCAAAGAGCATGGACCAGATCGAGGCAAACTCAGACCAGGCGTTTCCGCCCAAACGGGTGATAAAGGTACTCCGTATATGATCCTATAAATAGACTTAAGACATGTCAACTATAAGACATTGCCTGAGACAGGACAACATAAGACAGGAGAAGACAATCACCAGTCAAACCTGTCACAGAAAGATAATAAACATTTATCTCTCTTTGATCACATTAAACCAAACATACATTAGGTTGGCGTTTTTTTCCACCGTCAAAAATGACGGCAACAGTGACCTGCCGTCAAAACAGGCAGCGAATCAGGTTTGTTTACCTAGTTTTCTCACGTGAGCTTATCTGTCAATCATACGATACCCGACAGACCGCACGTGAAAAACCACAGACCCTTTGAAGTTCATACTCAGGTCAGTCAGAAAAACCCCTGGGCTCTTTGATGTCGATCACGGGCAAAAATCTTCGAGAACCCCGTTACACGGATATAAGTCTTTGATGGCGGTCGAACGCCCGAGACAGGCCGACCGTAAACTTTTATCGGGGGAACTCATGTTTCTGATTCTCCGTTACTCACACAATAGTGCGAAAAGTAACATCATCTATAGATCAGAGAAACATAATGATATATAAACTATGTTTTCTTAAACCTGCTTTCAGTTGTCACTCAGAATTTTTGGATAGTCTAAGCACGCAGTTCTAGAACCATTTCGCTAAATGTGTTAATAACATTCGTGGGGATTTTCATTCTGATTGTTTGGTAATAGAAATTAGTGCTTACGTGTTTAAAAGTGTTAGCGTACCATTATAATTCACTTAGATTTTCTAGCTGGTAAAACTAGTGAAATAAAACAACGCGTAGCTAGTTCATACCAGATGTTCAGTTATAATGTTAATTTTCACCACACGCTTTCTCACACAAGAAGAGACGGTTTTAGTTGACTGATTTAAATGCTAGGCGCGACTGATAGTGACAGAAAAGAATTCACGGTTTATTTCATTGTGCGTATTTATTATAAGTACCTATTGTTTAATACCATATGAATAAACTATCAGACGCCGACCAATTTAATAGCTATTAACGACAGTCGATATTTATGTAAAGGCGCGTATGGATAACTGAAAAATAATTATTATTGTACGCTGATCGTTGACCGGGGGCAGGAGGGGAAGAGCTGCATAACTCAACCAAACCTGCACTCGCTAAGCGACGCGCGATAGGGTAGGCTAAAGACACCGTGTGCCTTTTAAATTAAATCAGGACTGATGGAGTGGATAAGAGATCGTCTTGTCTTCGTCTGTGTGCATATATGTATCTATATAGAATAGTAGCATTTTCCCATAAATGTTTCTTATATATTTCTGCAGACCTGATCAAGAGCGTCCAGCGGTATTTTGGTCTTTTCTTTTACTGATTGGTTAATGTTGTCTTTTCTTGGCTTGTGCGTCAACAATTTCATTGGTGAGCAAATATTTGCCAACGATACATGAGAAACATTTTAACGTGTAAAATTTAACTGGACTTACAAAACCCAGCAATATTTTTTCAATTTATCAGCCCACTGGAGTGTTAAAAAAATAACATTCATTCCCGACTTCTGACAGTCGTATTCAAGCGTAGCATCCAGAATTTACGCTGTTTCAGAATCGGCACTCTACCACAGAGCCAGCCGATAGGATTATCATCATTTATCAACTGTAACATTTTTAGCAACCATGTTTCCCAATACTGGAAGTATTTTCATCTTTTAACTGTGAACCACAAGATCACGGTTCTACATCAACTATTGGCGGTGACATATTGTTCATCCAGGAAAAACCACCCCCAGATTCGGCGTTCACCTCACTAGTTTTTATTGTTAGAGGATGGACTGGAGCCAATTTGGGAATTAAACCTGACTTTTTTATATTCAGGATAATTGTATTTCCAAGGGATATCACCAAGAGTAGGTAAGATTGATTGAGTGGCCACTGTATGAAAGAGAGAGTGAATATTTTTCTTGGTTACAGGGACTTTACCAACATTGAATTTTGCTTAAACTTGTTAACTTTACTGGGTAGCCTATAGTAGGAACCTGTTTACCTTACTGTCTACTCTGTAACATAGTGCAAACCTTCGACCTTTGGGTTATTAACTTTTTTGGGTTCTTTTTCTCCAGAAGGTGAGGGCACATTTATTCTGCTATTTTCATATGTATGTAAATCTGATTTTATTTCATCTTTCTTTAGATATTTGATGTTGTCAAGTTTAAATGATAATAAACAACAAAAGAAACTTAACTTTGTGTGTTGGTCAGACCCATACCCAAGTAACCGTAGTTTTTCACGTTTGTGTGTCTTGTTGTCACATATCTGTGTGTGTGTGTGTAGTTAAACTTATATTTATATGTATGAGGAGGGCAAGGTTGTCTTGTACTAACTTATAGTCGTATGGATAGGCTGGAATAGAGAAACTTACTCATTCCAGAGACATATCTTTTACTTAAGCTATCACCCCGTGAAATCTATTTCTCACACCTTTTTTTTTCTCATGTATTTATCACCGTCCACTCTACTCAGACGGGCGAAAAATAACTCACAACCTATCTGTACGACAAACAGATATATATTTAAATATCGTGACACACTTTTATTGTCATATGGCATGTGCACCTCAGACATTTTGAACAGAAAGGCTAAATTAAAAAAAAACAGCATTCCAGAAAGAGAGGGGTAAATATATTTGCAACCAACATTTGTCAAGAAACATAATCACTCGGTGCTAGATAGCATCTACACTAAAACAAGGAAGAGGATTATGGACAATAAGTAAAGAAGGACACATTATACTACATATGACCCCAGAAATATCGTTTTTATGAAAGCGTATTAAGAATGCTAAGAATAGCTTAATGCTGAGACTGATACATTCACACTTTTAGTCTTTCATAAATTCTGATGAACATATCCTGAGAATGGAGTGCGCACAAAATAAACTGTTCCAAAGAAATAGTTAACTTCACAATTTCTTTCAGTATTTATGTCGTGTGTAGCCTAATTCAAAAGAATCTTCGACATCTTCTCTTCTTTTTTCTCATATGTTGGTATAGACATATTCCTGCATGATCGTCAACTCGTCTGGCTAACTATATTCTTAGTTCGTCATAAAACTTATATTTCCGACTGAGAGCGAATTCATGTACCGTAATCGTGTTCACATTATGATATGTGCCGTAATTTTTGATAGACAGGCCTGATATATTTATGGTCCCGTCCGAGCAGATGGTGATAGTGGCTGTGAGAGGAAGGTGTGAGAAATAGTTCCTGTTTCACGAGGAGAACTGGTGTAAGAGAAAGTACAGTCTTGGATTGAGTAATTGCTCTAATCCAGCCTATCTGGTACGACTCTATTTAAAGAAGACGCACTTCCTCACTTGGTATAGATTCAAATTACACTACCCTCACGTACACACACACACACAATTTTGTGACAGAAATACGTACAGACGAAAAAAAAAACCAGATAAACTATGGATCACATATAACGGCAGGGAGTTTTGACCGACACTCTAGTTTAAGGTTTAGTAAGTTTATTATTTACTAGAAAATATCATGACATCAAGAAATGCATTACATCAATAAATTTAGTTACATAAGAGAAATGAAAATATAAATCTAATAGGCCCGCCCTCTGGTATAAGGAAACTAGGAGAGATCCCGACAGAGGTAATTTACCCAAAAGATCAAAATAATTAACAATGGGGTAGGGGTATTTCAGGATGGGTAAAGAATAAGTCCTTAATGTAACCGATCCTGGGGTCACTCAGATTAGTGAGAGATAAAAAATAAAAGATGGTAAATAAGTAGTAACTTACTTACTTACTTACTTACTTAGTCGTTCCCCTTCTACCGTGAGGTGTAGAGGTTTGGAAGAGAGAGCGCCAGACTATTCTATCGGCTGTCTTCCTCCTGGCCTGGTTCCATTCGGGAGTCGCTGAATTGGTGCGTTGATTATTTTTTTTCCTGGGGGTATTCCTCTTCTTACTGCAGGTATTGGTTTGGAATAATTTTTTTCTATGTAGTGGCACTGTCATTGAAATTTGTAAGTTAATATAATATATTGTTCCAGTGCGGTCTGGCCTCAGGCGGCTGTGACTCTCGGTGACGGGATGGGAAAACAAAATGTTAAATAATAATAGTCGGCTGTTCGGTTATATGATGGCCGAGTGTGGACGGTGAGTTCTCGTGAATATATCAGATGGAAGAAAACTCCTGTTCTGGGTCAGATAACAGAGTACCAAGTTTCTGCCTCAGCAGACTGATAATAAAATTATATATATATATGAAAAAAAGTTTTATTCTGGGAATGTTCCGTTCCAGTTAAATTTTTATAGAATTATTGTGTTTTTCTAGATTTGACTCTCGTCATAAATGGAGAAGGGGCCCGCACAGGGGTCTCAACAAGAAGATGGTTACACAAATAATTTGTAGATGCCGGTAGGAGCATCAGATCATAAAAACGCTGGATCGCAAGGTTTTGATCATCCTGGATTTAACTTAACACAAAAATCCAAGTGAAATATAATGAAGAAACTATAACGATAAAACACTTAAATGCTAATAATATTATTAGTTACCGCAAATCAGGAAACAAGAATTAATCTCCACGCATTATGAGACTCCAAATGAAAAATGAGGCTTTAAAAAATGCGAGCTAGACCATTCAAGAAATCCTGTAGGCAACTGATACCAGAGTTTGGTGAGCATGACTATATACAAGCATTTGAAATGGGAAAGAAATCGTTAGCTAGTGTGATTTTTCCGTGTCTGTCCGTTTATTGGGGAAAACTGCGGTCGATTTTGAATGAAAGGATATTTTCACACTTTTCCCGACCAGAGAGACTTTTGCTCTTGAGCAGTCGTCTTTTGATCCCGGTTCATCGGATATTTTTTTCCCGTGTACGGGGTCCCTGTCTGCTCAGTTACCTGGTGCTAATCTACAACAAAAGTTTTTCAGATCTTCGGCGAACATGCCGGACGTGAGTAATCTAACAGCCAGCATACGCCTTAGAAATGAAGAAATGACAGTTTATGAATCACAATATCTGCTTGTATATCGCGTGAAAAAAACAGGTAGGCGTGGCTAACTAGAAACAAGACAGATTAGCGAAAGGCATGACTGTTTGCGCGATAACTTTGTGCATGCTAATCAAAGAAACACGTGGGAAACACGTTGGCGATTTTGATTTCAACAAAATGAGGGGTACCGGTGAGATTAAAGTGTAGCTTCAATTTTCATCTGTCACAATATGTTAAAAATACATACAGCGTCTAGAAAAGCTGTTGACAACGGGAATGATAGAGAAACGAAGCAGATGAAGTTAGAGAGTATACACGCGCACATCTCAAGGACCGTAATGCTAAATGAAAAAAAAAAAAATCAATTATAAGGGGAATTTATCGTTAATGATATTAAGGAGAATTTATCATCAACTCCATTAGTTATCTGCAAGGTGTATGGAAATAAGATAGATATACTTGCAGAGAAGGTTGAAGCAATAATTAAAACTGAGGACAGGCAACTTATGAAGAGATGAAAGCAATAACCGAAAATAACTTAAAAGAAAAATGGCGTAGTAACTGGTTTTACAGGAATATATTAAGTACCCCATGAACTGTATTTTAAATGTCCAAAAAAAAAAAAAATTTTTTTTAAAACCTTTTGCTGTTAAGCGTAAGGAGATTATGTTTAATTAGCAATATATATATATATATATATATATATATATATATATATATATATATATATATATATATATATATATATATATATATATATATATATATATATATATAATATATATATATATATATATATATATATATATATATATATATATATATATATATATATATATATATATATATATATATATATATATATATATATATATATATATATACACAGCCGACTTGTGAGGGTTATTGCAGCTCTCACCTCGATGGGAGAACAAACATGTACTGTATATAATTGTAGAGTACTACTAATATTAAAATAAAAATCAAGGCAGAAAATTCAAGGAAACTCGTTAAAATGATGTAGAAATAATATTTTAATTCACGCATTTTAATTGTATGCAACAATTTCTTCAACACATTATATTCATGCGTAAAAGTGAGATGAAGATTTCGGGCGAGGCAGACAGTTTCATTACACAAACAATCTACAGACACAAGCGTAGAATAACATATCCTACAATACTTACTAAAAAAAAAAATGAAAACAAATAAACAAACTTACAAATTTCTTGGAAATATTCTCATTTCCAGACAATGTAGGCCGACTAACTGGTAGAACAAAGTTAGGTGAAATGCAGAACTGAACATATTGGCAGGTCTTCGTTGAGGAAAAAATTCAAACAAAATTACGAACTTCCAGGGCAAACTTCCGGTGTAGAATTCGGCTTCCAGTCTTGCCTTTGGTAACCTAGCTTTATGATGTTGTTCTGCAATCATACAGCTAGATAACCAAAGACAAAAACGGCGCCTTCCCCAACCTCCACCCACCGGAAGAAAATACTCGAAATAAACTCTAGCAGGTTCTTCTAGTGCTGCTTTCAAGGTGACACCTTATTCGCTGCCCACGTCTGCGACAATTTTGGCAAGTCTATCTGGCTAGGATGTGCAGCCTTTGATAATCCTCGATACCTTGGTAAGGAGTGTGAACAACTTTTGGCAGCGATTGTATATTGGAACTTCTTTGAAAAATAAGTAATTTTCTTGTTTTCTTTTCAGAGATGGAACGTTGTGCTCAAATAATATCACATTCAGCCAGCCTGCAATAAAAAAAAACAAAAAAAACATGAACTTCAGTAGCTCCAAAGGCACACATGAATATGCCAAACACGGGAAAACGCCAAATCACACATATATATATGAAACAGTCATGTATATAATATTTACTGTAAATAGGTTCGGCACAATATCTTTCAAACAGTGTTGACATTTGGTCTACTGTATGATTGCAAATTATAATACTTTTGCGCATGTCTGAATTATGAAAATATAATCTATATTTAGAATCTAGATGTCTAAGTTATGAAAATATAATGTAAATTTAGCGCCTGGTTGTCTGAGCTACGATGACATCACTTACGTTTTAAGCCTGGCCCCGGAGCCATTTAAAACATGACTTAAATTACTCCTGGCTCCTGAGTTATTAAAACACGACTTACATTTTAGCGCCTGGCTGTCTGAGCTTAGACGCAGTGATTCAAAATTTAGTTCCTATCTCCCTGAGATTATTTGTCAATGGAAGAAAGAAATAGAGTTCTTCAGTGTTTTATAGAACCAATCACAACAAACGGAAGTGAGTCATGGACACTTATTAAACAAGTAGGGAAAGCACTAGAGACCACAGAGATGTGGTTTTACAGAAGAATATTAAAAATACCATGGACAGCTAAAACAATTAAAGAGGATGTCCTGAATGAGGTCAATGCGCAAAGGAAGCTTATTCTCGATGTTAGAAAGAGGGTATCTACTTTCTTTGGGCATGTTATCAGAAGGAGAAAGTTGAAACAAATTGTAACAACAAGAAAGACTCAAAGAAACATAAATAGAGAACGACAAAGAGAGATGATAGAGAACGATAAAGAGAGATGATAGAGGACGACAAAGAGAGATGATAGAGAACGATAAAGAGAGATGATAGAGGACGATAAAGAGAGATGATAGAGGACGATAAAGAGAGAAGATAGAGGACGACAAAGAGAGATGATAGAGAACGATAAAGAGAGATGATAGAGGACGATAAAGAGAGATGATAGAGGACGATAAAGAGAGATGATAGAGGACGACAAAGAGAGATGATAGAGGACGATAAAGAGAGATGATAGAGGACGATAAAGAGAGATGATAGAGGACGATAAAGAGAGAAGATAGAGGACGACAAAGAGAAATGATAGAGGACGAAAAAGAGAGATGATAGAGGACGAAAAAGAGAGATGATATATGACGATAAAGAGAGAAGATAGGGGACGACAAAAAGAGATGATAGAGGACGACAAAGAGAGATGATAGAAGACGACAAAGAGAGATGATAGAGGACGACAAAGAGAGATGATAGAGGACGATAGAGATGATAGAGGACGACAAAGAGAGAAGATAGAGGACGACAAAGAGAGATGATAGAAGACGACAAAGATAGATGATAGAGGACGACAAAGAGAGATGATAGAGGACGACAAAGAGAGATGATAGAGGACGACAAAGAGAGATGATAGAGGACGACAAAGAGAGAATATAGAGGACGGCAAAGAGAGGTGATAGAGAACGACAAAGAGAGATGATAGAGGACGACAAAGAGAGATGATAGAGGACGACAAAGAGAGAATATAGAGGACGGCAAAGAGAGGTGATAGAGAACGACAAAGAGAGATGATAGAGGACGACAAAGAGAGATGATAGAGGACGATAAAGAGAGATGATAGAGGACGACAAAGAGAGATGATAGAGGACGACAAAGAGAGATGATAGAGGACGACAAAGAGAGAAGATAGAGGACGACAAAGAGAGATGATAGAGGACGACAAAGAGAGATGATAGAGGACGACAAAGAGAGATGATAGAGGACGACAAAGAGTAATGATAGAGGACGACAAAGAGAGATGATAGAGGACGACAAAGAGTAATGATAGAGGACGACAAAGAGAGATGATAGAGGACGACAAAGAGAGATGATAGAGGACGATAAAGAGAGATGATAGAGGACGACAAAGAGAGATGATAGAGGACGACAAAGAGAGATGATAGAGGACGACAAAGAGAGAAGATAGAGGACGACAAAGAGATATGATAGAGGACGATAAAGAGAGATGATAGAGGACGACAAAGAGAGATGATAGAGGACGACAAAGAGAGAAGATAGAGGACGACAAAGAGAGATGATAGAGGACGACAAAGAGAGATGATAGAGGACGACAAAGAGAGATGATAGAGGACGACAAAGAGAGAAGATAGAGGACGACAAAGAGAGATGATAGAGGACGATAAAGAGAGATGATAGAGGACGACAAAGAGAGATGATAGAGGACGACAAAGAGAGAAGATAGAGGACGACAAAGAGAGATGATAGAGGACGACAAAGAGAGATGATAGAGGACGACAAAGAGAGATGATAGAGGACGACAAAGAGAGATGGTAAATGACGACAAAGAGAGATGATGCTGGACAGTTTGACATCATGGCAGGGAAATAAGTCAACAGATTTGATGAAAAGTACTGGAAGACAGGAGACATAATGGCATACGCCACCAGACATGGTACATGAAGAAGACGCCTCCTGAGCTATGACTGTGACTGGACATGTGACTGGACATAAGGGAGTTGTTTTTCTCTTATTTTTATAGTTTCATGTTCTCTACTTAATTCTCATTTTCTTTCTTTCCCTCCTGTCTTGTTTGTCTGTCCCTGACGAAGGCCTTGTGGCTGCAACGTAGGTTTTTCCTGTCCTTTCTCCTTGTAAGACGTATTACTATTTGTGTGTGTTTTTTCCCCCCATTCTACTACATATATCAGAACAAAGTTCCGGAGCTATGAAGACATTATTGGAACATTTTAATTTTTAATTGTAGGAAGCATAAACACTTAACTGACCTTTAAATCCTACACTGTAGAGCAGGGGTGGGCAATACGTCGTCTACCGTACACCGGTGGACGGCTGGGAGTTTTTATGTGGAGCGCCAGATATATAAAAATGTGCAACTTTTTGTTTCTAATTACTGTTTTTTAAAGGTACAATATTTTGCACATATTTTTTAGGGTTTTAACTTATTAAACATTTTTTGCTTGTCTTATAGGCTTTATTCATTTCACATGCTTGTCGAGTTATTTTATTTACATTGAAAAACTATAAAAAGTAGCTGCAATGACACATTTTATTTGGTAAACCAAAGCTTTATTGAAAAATACAAGTAAATCTTAGCTGGCTAAAATGTATCCAGGCCTGCTGTAGAGCACTACTCATATTTTCAGAAAATACATAAAACCTTAACCTCTACACCTCACGGTAGAAGAGGAACGACTAAGTAAGTTAGTACATAAAACCCGTTAAAATGATACTTACTTACTTAGTCGTTCCCCTTCTACCGTGAGGTGTAGAGGTTTGGAAGAGAGAGCGCCAGACTATTCTATCGGCTGTCTTCCTCCTGGCCTGGCTCCATTCCAGTCCTTGGTCCTTCAAAGATTGTCTAATGTTGTCCTCCCAGCGGACTCTGGGTCGTCCTCGGGGTCTGGATCCTTGGCTCTTTGTTTCCCATGCCTGTCGTGGTAGCCGATCTTCTCCCATTCTGCAGACATGGCCAAACCATCTTAGTTGGGACTGTTCTACTTGGGTCTGTAGGGGGTGGCATTTTAGGCCTTGACGTATCGTCTGGTTGCGTACCATGTCTCTTCTTGTTACTTCAACCACCTTCCTCAGATACCTCATTTCTGAGGTTTCCGTTAAAATGATGCAGAAATAAAATTGTAAGTCACAAAAATCGTAAGCGCTCGTGTCATCCTTGAAAAGCAGCCCTCCTATTATTTCCTTACAGGTATTTTTTTCTTAATCAGCGGCACTTGGGCTTTCAGCCTTTCGGCCCAATGACATGTCATCGCGAGGTTGTGGAGCCTGTGGACTTTCCTTCCAACCCGGTCAGGAGCTTCGCTCCTTCCCATCCACAGAGGGTTTATCTCAGGAGCCGTTCAGGTTATTCAATCAAAATCCCGGTCAATGACACTCTTTCAAATGCCCACGCCTGGGCTTGAATCTTGAACTCCTGATCGCCAGCGCAATGTGGTAACCATTACACCAGCGTGGCTCCCAACAGGTATTGTCAACATCTTATAGATGTCTTCAGTACATTACATCCACATATCTATAAATCCTATACTGTCAGACTAATAAACACAATGACCTCTCACCTGATAGCAGGTATTAACCAAATCCAACAGAACCACCGCTGGCTGTCGGCAATTCTGATAGCTTAGTGATATCAAAATAGTACTGTCTGTAAGGATGCAATGACACCTACAGCTTACAATTTGTCTGTCACACAGAATGCTATCTACATTTTGCACTACCGCCAACTAACTCAGGGATGTAGAGAAATAGGTGCGAAAAAGGCTTTCACCACCAGGTATAGAATAGTCAAAGATCACACGATCAAAGGGGCTTGCGGAAGTTATGGTTCAGCAGAGCATGATGAGGAAACAGGGCTGCTATATATAGCTGACCTTTGTCCTTTGTTTAGTTAATGCATTTTGCTTTCTTTATTTATCAGAGCAGCTCTGGGGTTGCTCCACCCTGGGAGGTCATTGAAGGCAGTAGTCATAAAAACGATTACTAATTGGTTTCTTCTATTTAATAATAATAATAAAAAATAATTAACTTACGGTTTCTGTAAAGCATGAAAAGGGAGAGATATAAGATGAAGACGCTGGCGATGGATAGGACACAGACTGAGGAAACACACTGATAATATTACAAGGTTGTCAATGTTCTGGAATACCCATGGTAAGAGAGGTACAGGGTGATCAAAATTAAAAAAAAGAATTACACACACATACACATTTAAAAAAAAGAATCACACACACATACACACACACATACACATAGAGATGAGAGCCAGAGACAGACATTAAAGGGATCAGAAAGACATGGAAAGAATGGACAGAAGGACTTGACATAAGATTGTTGAAGGGATATGCTTCTCGGAGAGCTGATGGGTAACGAATAAATGAATGAATGAAAAGGAGGATGCATACTTCGTTATCACTTTCAGACACTCATTTGATGAAGGTTGCAGACATCATGTGATGACAGCCGCAAACGTACGAAAAAAAAAACGTATCAGTAAGAAAGAGGAGTTAATGATGAAAGCAGGTTCGTGTAAAAGAGTCAAGCCAGTGAAGAAGATACGGACGTGTAAGGAAGGCACAGCAATAAGGCAGAAAAATGGGGCGGAAATCAAGAGAAGGAATAAGATATATACGTGATCAATACAAGTGAATGTGAGGGAAACGTTTATACTATGGAAGGCAAGTGAGTTACGAAGAAGTCAGTCGATAGGAATGCACGTTAATAAAGAAGAAAGGTACTTGAAAGAAATGCAGCTGTGTAGAAGACATACGTATCAGAAACATTTGAAGAACAAAACGTCTAGTAAACCATATGGGCATTTATATTTGGAAATGCGCCCTAATATAACCTAAATAGGCTGAACGGTGCGCACCTATCCAAAATGAGGCAAAACTCCTTTAAAAAAAAATATAAAAACAACACGCATACATACAGCCATCTTTAGGAGAAATAAACGTTTGTGACAGATCAGCATCCAATAGATAATAAAGGAAACATGATAAAAACACTAATTTTATAACAAACAAGAGATTTAGCGCAAGAAATAAGATCTTATAAGGTAAGAGAAGACAAGTAAAGAAAAAAAAAACTACTTTTAGGGATCCACTGCTATTATTGTTAACAAAGGCAGTTAACAACAGAAAATAAATTTTCCATACATTCTATTACGTGGAATAAAAGTGGATGGTAAGTTATCATTAATCACTAGCGCTGGGATCTTTAAGGATTAAAAATGTGTTAATCGATTAATGGATAAAACAAATTTTAATCGATTATTCCATTTTTAACAATGTTTATGTTCTTTGTTTAAATGCAAGCGCATTTTGAAATGTTGCAGGTTTGTGATATGCAATTTGGCAAGTATGGTCAATAATAAAAAAATTGGTTGGTTCATTCTTCTATTGACATCTCTGCTAAGAGTAATCTTGAGGGAAGGTTGATACCTTCTACAACCCTCATCCTTTTACTTGGAGTTTGGCCATTAGTGGACCACTACTGTAGAGCAGTACTCTTACTTTAATGGGGTTATTTCCACCTTATTTTAATTTGTTTTTCGTTAATTATATAAAACCGAAACTGTTTGGAGATGTTGGGAGCCTTGGGTTGACTACTGCCTTTATTAGAGTCATAAATGTGGAAGTCTGAAGGCGAACGAGGAAGAAGAAGAAGAAGATATAAAACCGACTGGGATCAATGCTGGTCAAAACTTGAAAAGTTATAAAAGGCACCAAGAAATGGAGCAGCACCTAAAGTTTCAGCTGTGTGCGATGAATGGAACATATTGATTTTGAGCGCCAAAAATTTGAAACGCGACAAATATACAAAGCTCAGGAAATATAAAAATTAAATGTTAAATAAAAATAGGGGACCCAAAGACGCAGCAATAGAGAATGCAGTCAGCGACTCATAGCTTGACTGCTTGCGTCAGGGTCAGCGAACCAGAGATGACCAAGACCCTACTCCACCTCCACGTGGTGGTCCTGGAAACAGGCTGCATCACTGCAGTCTGGCGGAGAGAGTAGGGATCGAAGAGGGAAGGCAAACCCGGTCCCAAAAAATGCCGTGCTGAAGTCGTATGTGCCGGCCGAAAGGCGCAGATATCGCAGCTCCGCTGTAAACAGACACAACGCAACCAACGTCCTTTTCAGGACGAACGAGGAAGAAGAAGAAGAAATAAAAATAGTTTTTAAAAAAGAGTGATGTGAGACGAATGGGAGAAGGCACGACTCCAAGCAAAGAAGAGGCTGAATGCAGTGCCATGGTCATCTTTTAATTTTTTTTTTTAAATTCTTCAAAATTGATTTTGTGTAATCCGAAGACCTGGGACTTATTATCTGGTTCATACTCACCAACCTCGCACCCAGCCCATTTCCATGGTCGCTTGTAAAGTCATCCAGTCTAATCATTGGCTTCTAATGAATGAGTTTTATTGGGCTGATTTGCTACGTCCAAAACAATGAAGTCTAAATTTTCCTCACAAAAGCTGATTGGCGGGGGGGCACCATTCAGCCACATCCGGTTTCCATTCTTAGCTGCTTCCGGTCGCATTGTTTATGTGTTGCCATGGCTGCGCAGTCTTGTTTTGATAACAGTGGAGCGGTTTCGTGAAGCGTGACAATATCGCCCGAGCAGCACTCACACACAAATGGCGGTCAAAGATCTCATCAAACACTGTCGAACCTCCTCATGACTGTTTTCCTGAGAAGAGTAGATGAGAAATGGGTTGATCAATACATAATAACTAAGCAGACCACACACAAATTTGAAAATCGATATCCGATCTCAGGGAAGTCTTGAAGAAAACAAAACAGCAAAATTCAAAGCAGGATTTTTTTTTTATAACCAAGACTGGCTTCTACTGAAATCATTCTACTAACTATAAAGCTGTAGAAAAAGTTCCAAAAGATTCAGTGAAAGTGAATAATAAATAGTTGGAACAAAAAGAGTGAATGATAAATTTATAGCACAGAACGTGTGAATGACAAATAAGTGGAAGAGAAAGAGTTAATGACAAATAGATGGAGCAGGGGAAAACGTGAATGACACAGACAGAACAGAAAAAGGTGAAATAATAAAAAGAAGGAACAGAAAAAAGTGAAATAACAAACAAAAGGATCAGAAAAAAGCGAAATAACAAATAGATGGAACTGAAAAAGGCGAAATAACAAATACGAGATGGAACAGAAAAAGATGAAATAACAAACAGACATAACAGAAAAAGGTGAAATAACAAATAGATAGAACAGAAAAATGTGCAATAGCTAATAGATGAATCAGAAAAAGGTTAAAAACAATAGATGGAACATAAAAAGGTGAAATAATAAATATATGGATCAGAAAAAAAGTGAAATAACAAGTATATGGAACATGAAAAGGTGCAGTAACAAATAGATGGAACAGAAAAATGTGAACAACAATTAGATGAAACAGAAAAAGGTGGATTAACAAATATATGAAATAAAGAAAGGTGAAATAACAATTAGATGGGATAGAAAAAATTAACAACAAAAAAGATGGAACAGAAAAAGTGAACGACCAAAAAAGTCTCGAGTAATGTAATGATCTGACAGAATGTATGCTATAATTCTTTTGTCCAAACTAAGTGATGCGCTTGACGACTGATTAAAATATTGTTTTTTTTTTTTCAGCAAACAGCGTTTCTTTCTCACTCTTTTTTAACTTTCACAGCATCATTAATATATATCCTAATTATAACCCATCAGAGGTTGAACGGGATATTTTTCTTCATTAATTTAAAAAAAAACGAAATGCTATCATCTAAGCTGCAAACACTGTCAGTTTCTCTTCTATTCTATATTTGGTGACCTACTTTTGTTGTACAACTCTCGCCCTTTCAAGTTCCCTGCTGTGCTGTTAAAAAAAATATCTTTGAATTTCCCAATAATTAAGTACTTTAAAATGTTGAGCGTCGATCGACAGAATCGTATGAGTACTTGCTTACCAGATTCCAAACCAAGTAACGTCACTCCCCAGTTACGCAACTTTCAAAATGGACACCCGACTCTTGAGTTAGGGAGCGCAAAGGCTGCGAGGAAGGGAACAGATCAAACCAGCCTCGTAAATTAGACACCAAAGTACAGGTGAAGACTCTACACTCCACTCCCCTACAGCCGTATCTCATTTGGCTATATTATTACCGTTTTGTTAAAATGGTGGTGAAATACTTTTAATGTAATTACTTAGCCATACAGTTGTAATAATACTTCAGTAAGTCGTCTGTTCGTGAATGCCCCCTCCTAATTACCGTCATCCTTCCCTGTTTCATGTTTTTATGAGGGCAAATGTTTATGTGTAAAACAAGGAAGACACGCGTTTTCTAAAAGAAGGAAGTAGGGCTGATGACGTTTTTATCCGCTCGACTGTTTGATCGATCAATCAATCATAGCCTGAATGAATGTCAGACGGTCATTCATGGGGAAAACACCAGAAACAAGGGAACACAGATGACCCACCAATAGGCCAGGTTGGGTTAAAAGCCGTTTTCTATTTAAAAAAAAAAATAGATTCTGTCCGCATGATCTTCATAATGGGAAATATTTATTATAAGTTTACTGGAAAAAACATGACTGTATTAGTTACTTCTACAAATTATTAATTACTGGGAAACACATCGTTTGCAGTGAGTAATTATGATATTACAAAAGAACAGTCAGAACGACTTAAATTGGTAGATGCGTGTGGTTTAAAGAAGAGTAACTGATGATAGTGGAAAGGCAGTCATAATTAAGGAAGCTTCATTTTATTTATGCAGTGGTATGAATACGTCTGAGTAACTTTCGTCATCTCAAGATATGCCATCATGCATTTTCTGTTATACATAGATTTGTGAACGATATCTGGACTGAATGAAAAAAACCTGGCTTAAACAAATAAAGAAATGGCGCATGGGATTAAAATAATTACGACTTTGTCACGATGCTTTTTTCTTCAGAAAGCTTCACATCCAAGGTAGTGACTTTTGCGGTGGGGGAAAAAAAAAGGGGGGGGGGGGACACACACCAAAACCTGGTCCTCAAAGAGAGATGACAGAAGAGATGATTCAGTTGTTTCTCTTAAGTGGTTATGAAACTTCCGAAAGTGTCTCTGATTTACTGTGTTGTTCAAAGTCTTCTTAAAAATAATTTTTTATTTATTTACTTCTAAACTGCGATTTCGTTACTAATAAAAGGTCAGTATACAGAGATTATAATGCAGGTAATGATAACAAGGTTGAACTTGAAGAAACACCACTACAAGATGTAGAATCGTACACATATCTTGGCAGCAATATAGACAAAGCTGGAAGGACAGACAGTGATATCAAAATAAGAATACAAAAAGCAAGAGGAGCTTTCACTGCATTGGGAAATATATGGAGATCAAGAGAAATCGGATCCAACAGGAAAATAAGAATCTTCAACTCAAATGTGAAGTCAGTACTATTATATGGCTCTGAAACACGGAGAACAACAAAGACAACAACCAAAAAGCTACAGACTTTCATAAATGGGTGCTTGCGTAGAATAGAAGGATTAAAATGGTATGACAAGGTTACCAACGTGGAACTGATGACAAGAACCAGACAAGTGCCAGTGGAAGAAGAGATGAGAAGAAGACGATGGCGATGGATAGGACACACACTGAGGAAACCTGTTGATAGCATTACAAGGCAGTCCTTGTTCTGGAACCCACAGGGAGGAGAACGTGGAAAGTACTTGAGATGATGGCACGTGACAGGAGGACTTGGCAAGTGTTTGTTGAAGGCCGATGCTCCTTTGGGAGTGGAGGGTTATGATGATGATACTGTAGCAAATGTAATTTTTGCTGGGGAGGTTAAGATGTTATACCTAACAAGAAAGATAGTTGTGTCTGTGTCAACTGTGTGAGGTCAAGCACATGTAGGTCCCTGACTCTAAAAAAGATGATGATAATGATATATATATATTCAGGGAACCTTACGCTACCTCCCTAGATCTCACACAGTCCGTATTTTGATTCTAGTGGCTGGTGTATGATGTCTCTAGTGTCTAGGGGTGAAATGAAAATGATGGTACATCAACACAATACACTTTAACTCACTATAAGAGAATAAATAAGACTGTGGTTAAAGTTTTCTTTTAAAATTGGAATGTTTTTTCTTTGTACAATTTAATCTGCCTGTCCCGCCATCTCTTTTGGACAGGTCTTTGAAAATGAGGAAATATATTTACATATAATGCTTTAACAAAAAAATATGGACTCTTGGTCCTATGAATGTAATGTTATTATATAGAGTTCCTGTAGGTGTATTCACAGACTAAAACTTTAATAACTGCTAGTGATAGTCATTGGTTATGAGGAGCTGTTGTTTTCGTCATTCCCCATATAATTCAGTTTTATTTTGATAAGAACCAGTTTATTATGCTGAAGTGTCAGATGTCCCAGCTGTTAACGTGTCACCTGGGATTCTTGGTATGACGATAATAAGTCAGGATGTCGTTGCAGATATAATAGATCAGCACCCACACACAAGCTCCTTCAGGCTATCAGCTGACAGCAACTTTTAAATGGAGACTTTTCACTTTTCACTCACTCATCAGGTTTCCTGTCACCGGATGGTAACAGGAAATAAAAACTCTGCAATAAAAAGACACCCTGGCCTTCTCATATCTGATCACAACTTCTTATCCCTATGTAGACATGAAGGTATGGGGTCAGCCTCGTGTGCATTCATGTGCATCAGCCCTTAATTATATGACTCACACCTTTCTGTGACCACACCTCAGGTCCCTATGGCAGATACGCCACTGTACTTTTACCTAGTTTGCTTCAATCCAATAATGTGGAGTAACCACATCTCCTTTTATATGATTTTTCTTTTCTTTTTCTAAATTATAAACGCTCTAGGCATGCTAAAGAGTGTTCATGGAACACTGAGGCTTACTAACATCTTCCAATACAAAATTATTAATATAAAATCATAATAATATGCAACAGTCAAATACAGTTCAATGTGAGGACTCAATAATGTTTGCTCCTGGCATGTCCTTCACTTTTCCCCATAGCAGTATCTAACTTGTGCAGTTTTAATCAAGCATGTAAATACATAAAGCATTCTTACCACTAGTTCAAAGAAATATGTCACAAATAACGTTGACTGGCAAAGAATATGGCCTCAGTTGTGCTCTGTTTCGTCCAGATTGTGAATTAGTAGTTAATTTTACAATTTATCACATCTGCTCTCAACGTAGTTGTTTTTATAAAATTTTCTAGTCAAATGGCCACGAGACCACTATGCCTCTTGCCAATATCTATTAGAGCCGACCAATGAAAGCAGGCACTCCCAAATCTGTTTTTTAAAAATTTAATTTGAAAAAACAAAACAACAATTCCAAACAAACTATGTGCCTCGTAGTCCATTGGTCAGTCTGCGTTAGTTATGCCAATAGAAAAAGATGTTTAGTTTTAGTTAACACTTTCTTTTCCCCCCCCCCCCCCCTTTACTCCTATACTCTTATACCAACCAATAGGATTTGAATTACTCCAATGCCTCTTTTTTAAACTACTGTCCCCAATAACGTTATGTGTAACGAGCAAGAACAACAGTCTGTCCGTCCAAGCGTTCTTAGACATTTAGTATTTTATCAATAACTTGGCTAATACTTGGACTACCCTTACTTACTTAGTCGTTCCCCTTCTACCATGAGGTGTAGAGGTTTGGAAGAGAGAGCGCCAGACCATTCTATCAGCTGTCTTCTTCCTGGCCTGGTTCCATTCTAGTCCTCGGTCCTTCAAAGATTGTCTAATGTTGTCCTCCCAGCGGACTCTGGGTCGTCCTGGAGGTCTGGATCCCTGGCTCTTTGTTTCCCATGCTTGTCGTGGTAGCCGATCTTCTCCCATTCTGCAGACAAGGCCAAACCATCTTAGTTGGGACTGTTCTATTTGGGTCTGCAGCGGATGGGATTTTAGGCCTTGACGGATCGTCTGGTTGCGGACCATGTCTCTTCTTGTTACTTCAACCACTTTCCTCAGATACCTCATTTCTGAGGTTTGGATCTGGCTTTTGTGGGTTGTAGTCATTGCAAACGACTCGCATCCATATGTCAAGACTGGAACATAGGTGGAGCGGTATACAGCCATCTTCGTTTTCTTACCAACCTCTTTCTTGCTGAGGAATCCACGATTTATGGCCTGAAAAAGTCTCCCAGCCGCTGCTTTTCGAGTGGCCAACTCTTCTTTGATGCCTCCCTTTCGGTCTATAATAGCTCCGAGATATTTAAAGTGGTCGACCTGCTCCAGGACCTGTTCTCCCAACTTAATCTGATGTTTTCTTTCTTCTCGTGATATCACCATGGATTTTGATTTAGAGCTGCTTATGACCATCCCTCTCTTCTCCAGCTCTTCCTTCCAGACTTGCAGGTTGGATTGGAGATGTGCCTCTGATTTAGCAATCAGGGCAACATCATCAGCAAATGCCAGCTCCGAAATATAGACCTGTCTCATCTTCCAGTACCCCACTGAATACTTTCTTGTTCTCTCCTTACATGCCTTGATGACATCGTCCATAAGGAGTATGAAGAGGCAAGGTGATAGGATATCACCTTGTCTTACACCAGTGGTGGTCCTGAACTCTTCTGACTTATGGTTTGCTGTCCTCACATAATTTCTGCAAGACTTGTAGAAGCTCTGTATAGCATGAATCAGAGGTGCTGGAATATTCTTCCTTGCCAAACAGTCCCAAAGTTTGCTCCAGGGGACCCTGTCAAACGCCTTTTCCAGATCTATGAAACAAAGATGGATCTCACTCTTATACTCAAGGGCCTTTTCACTCAGCTCTTGGACTACCCTATTTTTTAAAACATATTTTTGCTCAGGGGACACTAAGCTATTCTACTATATGATTTTTATGGTCAGTTTCATTATGGTTTAGATTTTCAATTTTGTCACTGTCAATCGTCAAATATAACTTTTACACAAGTCGGCCATCTCCCCCCCCCCGTCTCTATCATTTCTTCTCACTATTCAAATAACCAACTAGTTTGAGTGACGTCAGAATATTACCGCTAGGAGGAAATGGAAAACTGTCTGTGTGTTTGTCTCTGCTGGCTTTGCCCACAGCGTGTATATATTAAAGCGACCGCTTGCAGAGCGAAGAGGTTTTTTTTCTTCAAAACTTTGGTAGTGTTGGCGTTTTTATTACAATCGTCTCATTCTTACTACTGGGAAATGTCCGAATTATTACAAATTTTAGTGTTAAAGTTAACATATTACGTTAATTCAAACTTTTTCCGCCGTTTCGTGCAGCAGATCGGCGAGATGTTAAAATGTTTATTGTACGTTTTTAAACCGAAACTAAAAGCGTGTTAGATTTTACGGCGGGTCATTTTTTAAGCATTTCCACTGCACCAAAGGCAGCTCTCTACTGGCGTTGAAGATGAAAATAGTCAGACACCTGAGGGCTGGTTTATTATTTATTATAGGACTAAAATCTTACTGAAATAAGCGATTATCTCACAGATTTCGCTACAGATACAGAGATTTCATATCTGTTGTTGACTGACTAACTTCCTTTCAGAAATCGCTTCAGCTGTCAGCGGGTCTATTCTCGTCCTGTAACTTTATCTTTCACACATGTACTTGTTCTTACAAAATGAAAACAGTTGCTTCATCAAATGCTTGCGAAATGTAGGTCTCAAAATCTTGCAAGGTTGTGTTAAGTAAGTAGTGTTTTCGTATATTATAAATATTGCAGAAATACGTTCGCTTAACAAGGAAGTTCCTGTATGTGGAGCGTTCAGTGGAGGTTTGCTTTTATTCCTTAAAAATGCATACATTTAAGAGAAGAAAAAAAGTATACGCAAATATAAATATACATGGGAAAGATAGCTTTACATAATATGATCACGTGATTATTTTCTTCTTTCAATAAAAGTTTATAATTCATCTCTCTGTAAATTGCGCGTGGACAGCCAACGAGAATTGCAGTAGTACAGATGAGTAACACGCCCAGTTTCCATATCAGAGCAACACGCTGAACACAAAAATTCCTTGATTCACAGATTTAATTGGGATGACTTTTACCACTTTTCGACTGTTTCAACCACCTCGTTCAACAAAGAACTCAGATGTTGTATAGAAATAGTTTCTCTACGAATGGCGTACTCATGCAGTACCTATAAGTTTCAAAGGATCTTAGTTGTTGCCGTAAGATGTAGGAAGCCATTGACTCTCGTCTTGTGATAAAGATATCCCCGTGTAGTTCCATAGGGTCTCTGATGAGACAAAGAAAGAAAAGAACCACAGCTTCCCCAGGCATGTCGTACATGGCGACTAATGTGAGGTATGAGGTTATATACAGAACTGGCAAACTAATCCTGTATTTTCTACAGAAACCACAGCTGCGACAGCATGATAATACCTGGAGCAGGTTCATGCAAGGGGGACCACTTGCAGCGGTTGCTCCATACTCCACAGGGAACGAAAAGGAAAATTAATTAAATTAAATTTTTGTTTGTGGCACGCAACCACTGACGTAGTTCATTGTCACTCAAGCATGTCGCGATACATTTTGGGAACCGCTGTTAGAATGTGCATGCGAACTTTACTAGTTATAACAGACAGCTATAGAAACTATTACTATAAGTGTTTAACGCATGAGTATCAATTGTGGTGGTGGCGAAAAGAGACATTCAGTAACTTATATTTATGACGTTCAAACTGTAATTGTTGCCTGCAACATCCCATTCCTGTAATTTGTCTGTAAATGATGCTTGCAACATTCTATTCCTACGTGTCTATAAAATTCTAGTGGCAACCGTTCTCAACAATATTCTTTCCTTAGATGTTGTCTATAACATTAAAGTTGCAACTGTTGCCTGCAGTATTCCGTTCATGCATTTTGTCTGTAACATTCTAGCTGCAACTGTAGCCTGCAACATTCCAGTCCTACATGCTGTTTATACTATTCTAGTGGCGATTGTTGCATACAGTATTCCATTTCTACATGTTATATATAACCTTATAGTCATAGCTGCTGTCCGCACAATTTTAATTTTAAAAAATGTTATCCATAACATTTTAATTGTAACATACAACACTATAAGTGTCCGATTGGCAGAGTGGTTAGAGCTCTGGTCTCTCGCGGCAAAGGTGCCGACACGCTCCAGTCTACCCAGCTGTAAATGGGTATCTGGCTTTGAGTTAGGGATGGAAAAGGCAGCGAGGAAAGGAACTGGTCACCCCACCTCTCGATGCTGGACCTAGTATGGGGAAGTCTCTAACAATTTACTCCTCTACGGCTGTATCAGATATGGGGTTACCTTTTCTTTACTTTGTTTTAAAAAAAATAACAGTATAGTTTAAACTGAATTTTATACTGTTCTAATTACAGAAGAACGAGAGGTCTTCAGTGTTATATAGAGCCTATTCTAACATATGGAAGTGCGTTATGAACAATTAGGTAAACGTCAGAAAACGCCACGGAGGCCACAAAGATGTAGTTTTACAGAAGAATGCTAATAACCCAGGGAGAGATAAACAAAAAAAGTAGTGCTGATGTCTTGAAAGACGCCATAGCGCAAACGAAACTTATAACACACATCAGAAGGAATCAATACACCTTCTTTGGTCATGTTATAGATGAAGAAAGCAGGTGTATTTTGTGAAAATAAAAATGACGGAGGGAAAAGGAGTTAGATGACGACAAAGATGGAAGTTACCGGACAGTCTGAATTCATGGCATGAAACGAAGTCCCAAACAAAATTAATAAACAGTATTGGAGAAAGGACGCTGTGGAAAGACATGATCACATATGCCACCAGGCGTAGTATTTGAAGAAGGTGTTGTGATTGTTGCCTGCATTGGAGATGTACTTTTTTGCCTATAACATTGTAATTGTTGCCTATAACATTGTAATTGTTGCCTATAACATTGTAATTGTTGCCTATAACATTGTAATTGTTGCCTATAACATTGTAATTGTTGCCTATAATATTGTAATTGTTACCTTAACTTTGTAATTGTTACCTATAACATTGTAATTGTTACCTATACCATTGTAATCGTTGCCTATAACATTGTAATTGTTGCCTATAACATTGTAATTGTTGCCTATAACATCGTAATTGATGCCTATAACATTGTAATCGTTACCTTAACTTTGTAATTGTTACCTATAACTTTGTAATTGTTACCTTAACTTTGTAATTGTTACCTATAACATTGTAATTGTTACCTTAACTTTGTAATTGTTACCTATAACATTGTAATTGTTGCCTATAACTTTGTAATTGTTCCGTAAAACACTGAAATTGTTGTCTATAACATTGTAATTTTTTGCCTATAACATTGTAATTGAAGCCTATAAACATTGTAAATGCTGCCAATAACTTTGTAGAATCGTTGCCGATAACATTGTAATTGTTGCCTATAATATTGTAATTGTTGCCTATAATATTGTAATATTGCTTATAACATTGTAATTGTTGCCTGTAACATCTAATAGTTGTCTATAACATTGTAATCTTTGTCTATAACATTGTAATTTTTGTCTATACCATTGAAAATGTAGCGTATAACATGTAATGTTTGCTTATTAAACTGTAATGTTTGCTTATAACAGTGTAATTATTGCTTATAACATTGCAATTTTTGCCTATAACATTGTAATAGTTGATTATAACATTGCATTTCTTGCTTTTAATATTGTAATTTTAACTATAACATTGTATTTTTTGACTACACCATTGTAATGTTTGCCTATACAACTGTAATTGTTCACGTCATTAAGATTCGTTTGAGCACTCTCAGCGCACTTCTTTCTCTTCTAAGTCAGCACTCACGGTCATAACTATATTATCACGAACGGCAGGGAATGCCCTCATCTTCAAACACGTGCGTCGACTTGATTACAGAAATTCTTCACATTTTCTTTAACCCCATTCGACAAATTGCTGCGAAGCACTCACAACCCGCAGCGTACATCTACCGTTTGTGATTCTCTTCACACCTAAACACACATATGTACAAATATATAGCACCAGTATCCTTACCTCCCTAAGAGTCTCGGTTCAAAATTTTCTCTCTCTCTCTCTCTCTCTCTCTCTCTCTCTCTCTCTCTCTCTCTCTCTCTCTCTCTCTCTCTCTCTCTCTCTCTCTCTCTCGATCGCTCGCTCTCTGTATTTCTTCAGATTCTTGCTTTACGTTTCATTCTTTCAGTTTTCTTCTTCTTCATATTAACATGGTTCTTTTCTTTGAAAGTAGAAAATATTGCAAGCAGTCAGTGTTAACAGAAGAAAAAAAAAATTTCATACATAATATCACACTTACAAAAATTCAGATATACAACTTATGTGTGATTGGAGGAAGCTTATTAAGTATAATAACAACATCGACGGAGGCTGAGATGTTTCTCTTAAAGATACTAGGATAACAAGATTGAGTAGAGATGTTTCTCTTATAGATACATGGATAACAGATTGAATAGAGATGAGAAAACAAGCGGAAAGGTTGAACTCAGCGAGCTATTATGACGAAAAAAAGAGGCTGGGGGGAGGGGGGGGGGCATGATTTAATGTTCTTGATCACCTGTTGTAACTTGAGCGTTACGTTGTAACACAAAGATCCCTGAGTTTTTATTGGCAATCGTGGAAAAGCGATCGCAGTAGCATATGTGTAATGTGTTAGACCTTGAAACAACACATTCCTTCTGGCGCGTATCTACAAACATTTTTCAGACTGCATTCATTGCCATTGAATTCCCCAAGGAGCATTGGAGCAATTGACAAACGTATGTGAATTCTTCCTGTCCTGTGCCATCCACTCAAGGTTTTTCCATATCTGCCTCATCCCGTTTATCTGTCTTTAGTTCTCTTCGTATTTTTCGATCCTCATCTACCTCTTACCCTGGGGATTCCAGAAAAAGGTCTGTCTCGCAATACCATCAGAAATGTTCCTCAATGTGTGTCCAATCCATCGTCAGCGTCGTCTTCTCATCTCTAGGTCCACTGGCACTTGTCTGGTTCTTGTTATCAGTTAAAATTGTTCACATTTACATGTTACTTACTATGTTCAACATCTTCGTTTAATTCTCCTGAACAAAAGCTGGACCTAGCATCGTAAAGTCTCTAACACTTCACTCCCCTACGACAGTTTCTGCTACGGGACTTTTAAAAAAATCTTCTCATTCGTGTTGTACACAAGACGACAGAGGAGCAAAGAATAGGACGTCAACTAAACATGCAGCATTTCTCACCAAGAATGATCATGGAACTGGTTAACCCCCTTCTGTAGAAACTTAACAAGATAAAAAAAACAAAAATCAACTTTAAGCAGACGACAAATCGTGCATCCACTGTGGAAGAAGGTTCTACAGCAGAAAGATAATTATGCTTTTCGGTGAAAGTCGAAACGAACCTGTATTGCTAACTCGTCTTCTTTCACACTGAAGAATTTCAAGTAAAGACAGCAGGAATATTATTACATTTGTTGAACTAGGTAGAACTGTACAATTAGTAGCTGAAATTAAAAATTAATAAATTGGCATGTTAAAGTTGTGCGAAACAAAACAAAATAAACCAGATAAGGAAAAACTGAACACAGGAGGAGAATGATTTTATCAGGTCAAGAAGAAGACACTGCACATCATAATGATGGTGTGACCTAACGCTGTCAAGTAAGGCACAGAAGGAATGGGAAGCAAATTATGATGGTGTGACCTAACGCTGTCAAGTAAGGCACAGAAGGAATGGGAAGCAATGAAAGCAGAATTATTTCAGGTGTATTGGAAACTGCTAACAAGAAAATAAAGATGAATACTAGCCGATATTAAGAACCAAAATGATGAGTACGTGAAAGGAGGATTCTCCGATCTCCACAACAAAGTCATGAATAAACGAGAAGTAAAAATATTACAGTCATGAAGGTCGACCTAAACACAGGAGAGATAGCAAGGGCCATGATGAGCTCATGAAGAAATAAGATCTTTGGACAATCAACGAAAATGGTAAATGTATTTACAAAATATTTCTCCATTAAATCATATCAGTATAGAAAGAAGCATATTTTAACAAGAAAAAATATCAATATGGGATATCTCAAGAAACCAGTAAATGATAGAAAGAATTTAATTATCACAATAGTTAATTAGTGTCAAGCCATTCAGAAGTGGATGGCGATGTAACATTCGCAACAGGTGAAAACATTTGAAAAGAAGCAAGTAATGAACGAGGGAACAAAGCATGCTAAAGAAACTATAAAAAAAAGGGGCTGATTTCATAGTGAATAAACTAGTAAGTTTCTAGTCATTTTCACATACGTCCTGAACAAACGAGAGAGTGACTCGAAATTCTGCACAGAGAGTAGCCTAGAAGAAATTGCTGTAACAAACTAATCACCAGCAAGGGTTTTCACACGAGTATGGACAGGTCCTTATACTAAATAATAACTAGATAAATAATAAACTTCAACAGAATAATGATAAATCATTTTTTGATAAATTCTCTTTTTATTACTCAAAGTATAAAGGCGTTTACACTTTGAGTAATCATTTTTTAAATAATAATCAGGGACATAAATTTGTCTTCTCATAATCTGAATTACTGTGAAGGCTCGCAGTGGCAGACGGTTTCTATTTCATATTTTGCCACAGATGACTTTATAGACAACTGGCATAGATATTTGTATATTTATGTACAAAGGTAATCTATTAAAATATAACTGATCTCACAAATGAGAAATGTGCTGATTACTTTAAAGACGTGCTATGATAACGAGATATTCGTACTAAACTATTATTGATTGTATCATATATATACTACCATTACTTGCAGTCATTTCCATAACAGCTAAACGTGCACACGGCTTGCTGGTGTACACAGTAATAACACTACCAATACAATCACTAAAAATAACTAAATAACTAGGCTAGGGCTTACGAATGTTTTTGTGTAATATCTGACAGCTTCTGCATAGGCGAGAACTACTGTCGTCAACGGAGAGAGAGAAAAGGTTTCCCTACTCCTCTCGACAGATAGCTTGTAACCCAAACCACTGTGCATCCACGTATGTCAAGGGGTGTCGCAAAAATCTTGGTGGTTTTAAAGACATCTAAGTCTTTCACCATATCACGCCAGCCGTACTTATTGGTCCAGTCAGCCATAATTACACAACAGTACTCAGCGCAAATAGGCAGATAGCACAGAGGTGCAACAAAGCCATTCATCAAAGCCAGGGCATCCTTGGCCCAGTCAATCATCAATGGGCAGATAACCTTGATGTTCGATATTCTTTTCAGGTGTAGTTACCCAAAAGTGATAGGTTAATATACTGTGTCATACAGTCATATCTTATTGTATTCGTCAGCAAGTAGAATACTTACCAAGTCGTCCTCATCGTGTACAGTAATTATTTGTAGGACAGAGGACTTTTCATCATAATTTTCACCAGTCCAGTCTCAAGTTTAAGAGTAATTAAGTTGTTAATTAATTAAGGCTATATCATTTTTTAACTTCTGTTGATGGCATCATCTTGCACCATTATTTATTTTATGTTGTGATATACAATCATATATAGGTAAATAAATTTACATCTTAGTTTATTACTTGTTCCCATCTTTTGTGCTGTGGGCGTTTAAGGGTATTATTGTTTTCTTCCGGCTAAGCCGGAAGTAGGGGCTCTTGTATCTTTCAGGATCCCAGAATGAAGCTGTCGCTTCTTACTCTCGGTGAGGATTCACCTTCTCTCATTCACTCTTGGTATCCTAAGTAGGTCTTCCTACTTACGAGCCATTACAATAGGGGGCCTCAGTGATTTATCCCACAGTCAACTTTGTTATTTGACAACAACCAAATCACCTTGCGACACTGTTGATAAAGGAGATATGAGGAATATTTAGAGTTAAATAAAAAAAAGCTAACAGAAAATTGAAGCCAACAATCATCATTTTTTATTTGCGCTCTAAATGGAGCATGGGGTCACCACTTTAGCTGTTTCTCTTGCAGGAAGTCTGCACCAAGTCTAAACATGCAAATGATTACTTGGACGTAACATTTGAGCAAAATAAAGGGGCATTAAAGTTCAGAGCACGAAAACGGAGCATGGGAGATCTTTACCAGTTAGCAAACAGCGCACTGTTTCAACAGATAAGACGTTTGAAGAGTTTTTCTGGGAATCAGTTCACAGACCGGAGAATATTCAAGTTGATCAGACTAACTAATTAACTTCGTTTACGGAAAACGACATGCCCTCAAGTTTCCACCTGCCAGTGCAAAAGCAATATGGGCAAGTTTGGATGTAGACGAATTAAACAAGCACTTGAAACAATTAACTTTGGAAAGTTTAAATCCAAAAAGCTCTTTTACTTTCATAACCACTTCAAGTTGGCAGAATGGATAAACCCAAAAGTGCAAAGCCAGATTAGTAATTCCGGACTACGTGTAGTGGGTTCAATTCCATGTGCAGGCAGGAAAGAAAAAAAAAAACAGCAGGAGATTGATACTTGGGACTCATTGCTCAGGTGGGCCAATCCACGGCCCGCCCCTCCCCCTAAAGCGTCAAAAACGTAAAACAGCAGAAACATTTGTCTGAGGAGGGAATCCTTGTTGATGATCTATTGCCTCCGTCACATTTTTCTATTACTTGAGAAAATTCTAAACAGACAAACAGCATAGGATAGCACCGACATACAACAGCCAGTAGAGAAGAGGTTACAAGTGAACTGTGGAAAAATGAAACAATGAAAAGTAATGAAAGACATGAAGCTTTCGCGAGACGGGAAATCGGCGGGTTCAGAGCAAATGACATTCATGTACAGGTCGTCAAAACAAACATAGACACCTCTGCAGATATATTAAACAAATTACTTGGCAAAGTCTGGAAGAGAGAAAGGAAGAATATCTAGTCAAAATACGAAATACGATGTTCTTAAAAAATACAAAAATTACAGAGGAATAATATTATTATCAGTGATAGATAGAATATTAAATGTGAGTCATTTCTCAGAGATGTAAAGATGCCAGTGATCGCTTTCCTCTCGCGTCACACTTACCGTGTTCCGACATGGAAACATGGCAACGTCATACTCCAGGCTACCAGCTGTAAGTGGGTATCTGACTCTGCTCTTGAGTTATGGATGGCAAAGACAGCGAGTAAGGAAACTGGTCACCCAATCTCATAAAGTTGGACCTAATATGGTGAAGTCTGTAACACTTCACTCCTCGACTGCTGTTTAAGTTTTGGGACTTACCTAGAGATGGACAACTAAGGGAGGAACATTTAGTATCCACAAAACAGATCCTATACAGATCAAACAGTCACACTGCGCTTAACAGCTAAACAGTTTCTCTGTATTTAATTAACCTGACAAGGAAAAGACCTAACACGCTGAGTTATTTAAAAAGGCCAACTTACAAAATCCTTTGCGATAAAAACTGGATAGCAACAGAGGCTTCTGTTGTGACCGTACCTCCATCTGAACTTAACCGTGAACTGGGTTATAACAACAAAACAATCAACTACCACAGCGGAATTTAATGAACACTTACGAAACAGCTGGACGCTCTGGACTTTGCTGATGATCTTTCCACCTCTATTCATAAGTAAAGCCAGATGCAGGGCAGAATGGAATACTCGATACAAAGCCACAACAAACGAGTCTCAAAAAGATTAGTTTTGGTTTGGTTTTAAGGACCTTCATTGCGCAAGGACTACTCCATCAGTGCTCCGATCTCCTCTCTTAGATCACACAAGGAGGATCTCAGCACAGTGCACGAACTCCGTAGCACCGGCGAGAATCCCAGTGTGTGTGTGTGTGTGTGTGTGTACAGGAATCACACAGTCTATAAATAATGATGTGGTGGGTAGGTTTCTAATTTTTAAATTTTGCCAGGGCGGCGGCCTTATGACCTACTCTTTACGATTTCCAACTGCCGTGGAATTTTTAACGTGCGCAATTTGCACATGGGACCTGCTATTCTTTAGCCCTTATCCAAGAAAGCTAGGCATCCAATCTCACTACCCATGAGACCTGGAGAAGAAAGGGGGGGGGGGGCAGGATAACATCATTAGGACCACTGGTTTAGAAAGAAAAAAAATTCCATAAATTATGTTTTCTGTACTGGGAATCGAACCCGGTACATCTTGAATTCGAGGCGGGCGCCATACCTCTTAGCCACTCCGACTGTAGTGATATCCTCAATACAATAGATAAATTAGATAAAACATTATAAATTATAAAGTTAAAATAAGGTAGAAATAAAATATTGGGTTGCGATTAGCTTCTTCGCCCCGCCTGCAAACACATCGCTTTCAATAGGCCTTACTGTTAAATATTACATGTTTGAAACAAATCGAAGCGTACTTTTGTTCTAGATCAGTGGTGGCCAAGCTAAGGTTGGCAGAGGGCCAGATTATGGTAAAGGGTAACACCAGAGGGCCAGACCTATAAAATCCTTAAAAAATAACGTTCTGAGATTTAGTTTTACATATATAATGAACCACGTACAGAAAGCAACGGCAAACTACTGTACTGCACATCTGCCAAGACATGTATACCAGTCTTCGGACTGAAATTACTGTAAGAAAAAAATATAATGAATCTGTTGTTTTAATTTGTTTTGTAATTTGTAATATGACATGTAATTATTTATTTGAAACATACATTTGTGTGTTATTTCATAACTGTACAACGTATAACCCCCAACCAATATTCCTATCAACCACAAAAAATTAATCTACAACCCAGGTTACCACCAAACATACTCCTCTACAATCTCCCAACCATAAACCAACTATCAACACCCATAACTACCCCTCAACTCCCAACAACACCCAATTACTACCATAAACAAAACCACAAATACTAAACTTCCACCATATTACCACCCATAACCTACTAAACTTTCAAACAATCCACATAACCCCTACACTCCCATTACCAACCAAAAAACACACTCTTCACCCCAAATCCTCACCCCCCAATTCTATTTAAACCCCCTAATACCAATACAAAAATTAACCTTTCTACATCCCAACTATTAACGTGTCATCAAAAAACAACATTCATAATTTAAATCCCACAACCAACACCACATCAAACCAAACTTTACTGGCCGGGGCCCTCAACAAAATTAACAAATTAATCAACACAAATACAATATAACACATCAACCCACCCCTATTAATAATATAACTCACTCAAAACAACAAATTAAATAACCACCATCCCCATAAAATGTTCCAACTAACCACCCAAAACCAACAAATTAACCCCCCCCCAATTCCCACCCAATTAACCCACAAATCAATCACCCACCTAACCTCAAATCCCCCCAATAACCAATCCACACTTCAACGGGACAATAACCACTTCCCCACCCCTAATCAAACCACCCCCCATCTCTAAACATACAACATTTTCCACCCACCCCAAACACTCCTACCCTAAACCGAAATACCATTCCCATATTACCCCCCCCCCCCCCCCTATCCCCACTCCTCCCATCCCCCCCAACCCCCATCAAAACTCCCTCAAATTAACCCCTTACCCCCAAAAAACCCCAACCATTATCCCCCAATCCTTTACCAACCCCCCCCTACCTCTGAACCCTCACCCCCCCCCAACACACCACAAAACAATACCCAAACATTCTCCCACCCAACTTTCCCCACACCCCAACCTACCTAAAACCCAATTTCCCCCCAAAAATCCCCCCCTACACATCCCATACATCAACCCCTCTAACCCCTTTAACCCAACAAACCTCCCATACCATCATACCCTCCCCCATCTCCTAACAAACCCATTCTACTACCCTTTTTCAATCAGACCCATTTTCCTCTAACTTCAGTCCTTAATCATAAACCTTTCCAAAGTTTCCACCAACCATAAATAAAACCTATTATCCATCATATGACCTTTACCCTATATCACAATCATTAACTTACATACAACTTTCACACACCCCTCCACAACATCCTTCCCACCCCCATTCCACCCCATAATTTATCAACCCCCATCCCCCCCCCTACCCCCTAATACCAACTTACACTCGCCCCCCATTGGACCCCCCAAAAAAATAAAAATTTTTTATTTAACTTTTCCAATAATCAATAACCCAAGCTACCCAATCCGCCAATTATTCCTATACCCCAATAAAATTTATAAAAAATACCCATCCCAACTTCAAAACACCATCTTGTCCTAAAATAACTTACCCACAACCCCCCCAACTCCCATTAATAAATAACCCCAAATATCCTCCTAACCCCCCCACAATCCTTTACAACCCCCACCCAACTTTCTTTTTATACCCCCCAACAACACCCACCAATTCAATTCAAAATCCATAATACCCCAACAAAACCACCATTGAAACCCCCCCCCCAAACACCTTCCCCACCCCAACAATCTAACCACCCCCCCAAACTGCCCCACAATCTTAACTACCCAACCCCCAAATATCATCCACCTCACCTCCCCCAAAACAAAACGCTCACTTAACATAAAATTCCAACCCAAATCTATTAACAACCCTACACTTCCCTAAACAATATCCCACCCCCCCACGTAATCACCCCACCCCAACCCACACTAAGTTCCCCAACCCAAAACCTCCCAATAACTTAATTCACTTATCCCCCTCAAATATTCCCCCCCAAACCCCACATAAACCCCATAAACTCCTCCCCCCCAGCCACCAAACAATAATCCAATCCCCAACCCAGCCCACTACCCTTACCAACCCTTTTCAAAACAAATCCACCTACTTTAAACATCAGATAAGCTTTAACCCACAAATCAATTAACCACACCCCCTCATACCCCCATGGACCCCAACCTACATACAAACACCCACCCCATAACCAAAACTACCCCAAACTCCACCCCCAATCATACCCCCACAAAAACCAACAACTAAAACCCCAAACACCCAAAAACACGTTACCCCCCCCCCAAACTTATACCCAAAACAACAAACCAACCAACACCCACCCCTCAATAAAATCCACAAAAAATACAAAATTAACTTCCCCCACTAAAAAATAAAAGGTCAAAAATTATGCCACTATAAAAAAAAAAACGTGTAAAAAAAATCAAACAAACCCCCCAAAAAAACCCCATCACCAATAAAAATATACCCAAAAAAACCCAAAACAAAAACCCCCACCCCGAAGTAATTAACAAACCACACCAAATTAAACCCCACCACAAGATCCCCCCCCCCCCCCCCACCACAGTATAACCACCCCACCCTTAAAACCACCCCCCCTAACCTCCCAAACTAAAATCAGTTAATACCCAACCATGACACACCCATACATCCCCAAAATACACCCCCAAAAAAACCAATTTTTTAACACCATTCCACCCCCCCCCCACAACCCCCCCCCCACAACTATTTAAAACACAAATCACACAATCCATGGCACCCCCCCCCTAAAAGTTTCCATTTTCACTAAAAAATTACCCCGCCCCAAAAATCATATGAACCACCCTTCACCCACCACACAAAACTCACCCACCAACCCAAACAAAAAACTACCCCCCCAAAAAAAAAACTTTAACCATACTAAACCAACCCCCCTTTACAACCCCCCCCCCCCCCCCCTGCCAAACCCCCCTCTTTCCAACCCCCCCCCCCCCCCCCCCCCCCTAACAGTTCTTTTTCACCACCCACCCCCCTAAAAAAACCCCCCCCCCCCCCCCACCCCCCCCCCCCCCCCCCCCCCCTCCCCCCCCCTTCAGTAACCCTTAACCCCCCCCCCAATATAATCATCTTTCCCCCCCCCCCCCCCTCTCCCCCCCCCCCCCCCCCCCCCCCCCCCACCCCCCACCCCCCCCTCCCACCCCTCCCACCCCCCCCCCCCCCCCCCCCCACTACCCTCCCCCCCCCCCTCCCCCCCCCCCCATCAAGAATCCCCCCAAAACCTAGTAGATTAGTTAAAATAAAATGTTAACCCCCCATAACACAAAAAACCCACCACATACCCCCCCCCCAAAAAAAAAGTAATAAGTTAAAACAAATCCCCCCCCCCAAAATCTCTACCCTGCCATAGTATTAAACTGCCCACCCCCCCCCCCCCCCCCCCCCCCCCCCCCCCCCCCCCCCCCAAAGTTCTTTCCCCCCTAAGAAAATTCCAACATTAAACCCCCTAAAATCCATTAATCAAAAACAATAACTCTAAAAAACACCAAACCCCGAATATAACCCCCCCCCCCCCCCCCCCCCCCTAAACCTAAATAATACAAATAACTAACATATAGACCCTGTTTTTCCAATTACTCACCATTATCACACTATTCCCCCACCCCTAACCCACCCTTCCCCAACAAAACCCCCCCTAACCAAACACAACTCCCCCCCCCCACGATGCATTCTACCCCCACAATCAAACCACGGGAACCATCGACCCCACCCACACCCCCAAACCCCCCACCCAACCCTCTCCAACCTTATTAAACAGAATATTCCA
>JAMPIV010021698.1:142500-184057 GCA_024509875.1 Oreohelix idahoensis
TTCGTGTCTCCTCATCTAGGAAATGTTTGATTTTAGCTAACTGGTAAACTTTTTGTGCCGTTTGTTTGGTCAGTGCTTGTACATGCGAATTCCAACTTAAATGTTGGTCAATTATGAGTCCTAGTGTTTTATATTCATTTACATTTTCAATTAAAGAGGTTCCAATGTAGAGCTGAAGTGTTGTTTTCGGCGAGTTTTGTAACTTTTGTCTAGTTGATATTATCATACATTTTGTTTTAGTGATATTTATTTGCATGCAGTTTTCATTGCTCCACTTAATAAGATTGTCTGTGTCGCTTTGTAATAATATTTCTAGCGTGTTGCAACTTTTATCACTAGTATAAATGGTACAGTCATCGGCAAATAGGTCGCAGGATGAGTGCTCGATGTGTAGTGGAAGGTCATTTATGTAAATGGAAAAAAGTAGAGGGCCGAGAATAGAACCCTGAGGAACACCAGTGTCAATAATAGTTGGGCTTGACAAGGAGTTATTGTACCACACTACTTGCTGTCTGTCGGACAGGAATGATTTAAGAAATGTCACTAGTTTAAAGTTAACTTTCATTGTTTCTAATTTTCTTATTAAAACAGCGTGATCTAACATATCAAATGCTTTCCTAAAGTCTACAAAGATTGCTCCACATATGTTATCGTTATTTATGTTTAGGTGCAAGTTGTCTATCATCTTAGTTAGAGCTGTGTGGCATGAATGCTTTTGTCGAAACCCTGACTGACTGTCAATTAGCAAGTCATTGCTAACTAGGTAATGTAGTGTTGCTTTATGTATGTGTTTTTCTAGTGGTTTAGAAAGCGATGATAAAAGAGAAATAGGTCTATAGTTACCAAGATTACTGTTATCTGACGAGCCAGGTTTGAAGAGAGGATATACTTTGGCAATCTTAAAGGCTGAAGGAAAATAACTTTTAGCAATACATTGATTATATATAAAAGTTAGTGAATCACTAATAGCTGGTGCGGCGTAACGCAGTATTCGATTACTAATTCCGTCAAGCCCTGATGAGCTATTATCCTTAAGGCCAATAAGATAGTTATACACTTCATTAACTGTCATAAAAGGAATGTCGGGTGGAACTGAGTTTGTACATTTGTTTTTACAGAATGCTGAAAGTTTGTCTAAGTCACTACAGGAAGGTGGTATTGTGGATTTCAGACCGTTTATTTCTGCTTGAAAGTGATTGCTGAAGTCGGTGCAAGTAAATGAAGTGTTGGAAGAGAATGAGTCTGGTGCATTACGTTTTTTCGCTAAGGTGTTAATTGCCTTCCATATTTCCTTACTATTTGAGAGAGAGAGAGAGAGAGAGAGAGAGAGAGAGAGAGACTAACACAACTCCGAGAAGGGAAATGGAGATAAAGAAGAAGTCATGGACAGAACTTAAATATTAAGCAATGAAGGAGACATGGACAGAACTTAAATATGAAGCAATGAAGGAGTCATGGACAGAACTTAAATATGAAGCAATGAAGGAGTCACGGACAGAACTTAAATATGAAGCAATGAAGGAGTCATGGACTGAACTTAAATATGAAGCAATGAAGGAGTCACGGACAGAACTTAAATATGAAGCAATGAAGGAGTCATGGACAGAACTTAAATATGAAGCAATGAAGGAGTCATGGACAGAACTTAAATATGAAGCAATGAAGGAGTCATGGACAGAACTTAAATATGAAGCAATGAAGGCCATGGACAGAACTTAAATATGAAGGAGTCATGGACAGAACTTAAATATGAAGCAATGAAGGTGTCATGGACAGAACTTAAATATGAAACAATGAAGGAGTCATGGACAGAACTTAAATATGAAGGAATAAAAGAATCATGGAAAGAACTTGAATATGAAGGAATAAAGGAATCATGGACAGAACTTAAATATGAAGGAATATAAGAATCATGGACAGAACTTAAATATGAAGGAATAAAAAAATCATGGACAGAACTTAAATATGAAGCAATGAAGGAGTCATTCATATGCTCTCGCAGCCGTGGCTATGTAGCAATTTGTTTTACAGGAGACTCCCAGCCCTATGCACAACCTCATTTTAGCCGCTACTTACGACATGCTTGAAGAGCGCTTGGCAAGCAGATGCTTGCATCTTGAGGTAACGGAGTCGAGTTCAAAACCAGGACGCGCCACGCTCAGGTATACCCAGCTGTAAAAATGGGTACCCGACTCTGCTTCTGAGTTAGAGGCAGCAAAGGCAGCGAGAAAGGGAACTAGTTACCCCATACCTTATAAAGCTAAGACTCGGTGTATGTGAAGTCTCTAACACTTCATTCCCTTAAATAAAGTACCTGCTATTTGACAACTTTTACCTTCATGGCATGACCTAATTGAACGCGTATACTTTACTGGTAGAAAAAAAAAAAAAAAAAAACGAAGAATGAGAATACAGGATGTTTTTTGTTGTTGTTTTGTTTTTTGAGAGGGTTTTTTTTTTTTTACTTCAAGTTCTGACTAAAGAACAGCAGACTATATACCACCAGCACTTGGAAATTGATAGAGGAAAAAATTGGGAATGAGGAACTGATGCAGAGATGTCGAAGGTAGAGGTTTCGAAGTTCTCAAGTTAGGGTTGTACCTGGAGAAAAAAAAAAAAAAAAAACCACACAAACGAGCAAACACAAATATGCACTCATACAGTTATACGGCAAACGTCACAGTGATCTGGATCTGATGATGAATTAGAATTTAACTGAAAGTAAAAAAAAAATTTCACTTATTTGTGTTCTTTTTTATTTTTAATAGGTAAGGAGCGGTGGGGATGGGGGGGAGGGGGGGAGAGGGGGTGGGGAGTTTGAGAAGCACGTTGAATGGTAAATTAAATGGCGGTTTGAGTTTCATTTTTTAGCAGTCGAAATGACAATTATTTTGCAGTGACAAACGATTGATCTAAATGTATCTACCTATATTATCTATGTGTCATTCTGACATTAACATATCTGAATACGTAACATAATGCACCTGCATATCGATTTAATACCAGCCAACGGCACACGTAGCGGTGGTAAGAACACATATGTCAAGATCACGTGATTTATATTTTCAGATTGCGGCATCTTCTTCTTCTTCTTCTTCTTCTTCTGCGTTCGTCCTGAAAAGGACGTTGGTTGCGTTGTGGCGCCGTTTACAGCAAGGCTGCGGCATCTCAAGTTTGGCATGCGCAGTCTAGCAACAAGTATTTCGCATTACTCGCCTTCGATATTTGTTAATTTTATATCTTATTTTTCGACTGCCTAAAAACTATCTTCATAATATAAACTTTATAACAACTAATATCCAGACATATAACAAAGAATGCGTAGGTTGAGCCCATCACGTAGAGACTTTTAAAGTTAATGTTAATGTTAATGGTACTGGTGATGGGCATATGCGCTTTCTTGGTGTTTGGTCATCAAAGGAGCAAGAATAAAGAGGGGGGTGTCATGGATGGCGCAGGCAGAGGAGACTATTAGAGAGGTGACCACAGTTGAAAATGTATTCAAGGGAGACGAGTGGAGTAAGTCAGAAGAGAGCTGGATGAACTACCAGCAAGTCATCCTCAGCCTTGGTAGATAATGCAGAACTTGGGCCAAAGGGAGAGCACAGCTGGAAATTTATCAGCTTATAAATGTTTATGCTGGGGATGATGATGCCATTGTGTACACGGATGGGTCTGTAATCCGTGGTAATAAATCAGGTTTGGGGCTTCTCTGCTAGTCTAAAGGGCAGAACCGTCGCTGAACATAGCGGGGCTTACATGATAACAAACTCCAGCATGAGAATGGAGGTAGAGGCAGTTACTGCTGCCTTAAGATGGCTGTCTGAGACTTTATTAACAAAGGCAGTTATTGTATCAGACTCACAATCCATGCTTCGAAAGGTCCAAAATGAATGGCTCTGACATGAATGGAAAACCTCCATAGAAGCATCGAATCTTCAAAAACTGATGTGGATCTACTGTCCTGGTCATGCAGGGGTGCGCGGCATTGAAAGAGCTGATAGACTAGCTTCAAGAGCACCCATAGAAGGTGAATTGAACATGGATAAGAGAGAAATACTAAAGGCAATTCATGATCGCCTATTAGAGAATGACACTGCAATCGATGAATCATCAAGGCTAAGACTGCTGGAATTTGGCATCAAACGTAAGACTAGCAGGGATGGGCGTATGAGAGGACGCATCCGGCGGGTATACAACCAGTGCGCAACAGGAACAATTAGCATTCATACCCTTCGACATTTGCTGAGGGAGACTGAGCACCTATGGGTTTGCCCGAAGTGCAATGACGTCGATTCTGATTAACATTAACTTTTAAAGTATGTACGATTAGTCATGGTTGAAATTAAGAAAGGAAAATTTGTCATTCACGTGTGAATCCAGAAACCTGATTTATGCTATCATCTGCAAGAGGTGTGGCATTGCCTATATTGGTGAAACTGGCAGACGTTTGGCAGACCCAGGTTTCGTGAGCACCTAAATGACATTTATCATGGCAAACCTACACCGGTGGCTCTTCATTTTAATAGACCTGACCATTCAGGTAATTCTGATATTAATATTACTGCCCTTCGTTCTTGCGTTGGGGATGACAGAACTCGCTTTTCCTTGGAGAATCGTCTCATTTTTCAAATGGGTTGTGTAATCTCCTAATGGCCTAAATATCCAGCATCATTTTGCATGAATTCTAGTGGCTTTTCTTTATTTCTTCCGTCGTTGTTTTCGCGATCTACCTTTTTATAGTTTTTTTTTAATAGGATTTAAATCGAACTGATTTACATTACAAGATGCAGTAGTTTACCTCAAAAAGTTTCAGAATATGCTTCACCAATGTCCACACATGAAACCATTCCAAAGCCTGGTTTAGAGTCATTCTCCATCCATAAAACCTGTTAAATACATAAAAGCCTTGTATGAGTGTTAAATAGTTTGAAGTACCCTATATACATATATATATGTGTGTGTGTGTGTGTGTATGAGTGTTAAATAGTTTGAAGCACCCTATATAAAAAAGTACACTATATATATATATGTGTGTGTGTGTGTGTGTGTGTGTGTAGGTATGAGTGTTAAATTGTTTGAAGCACACTAAATATTTGTATATGTGAGTTTGTGTATGTGTATAAGTGTGTTTGTAATTTGAAATTTCTCTTAGTTAAAATTAAAAAAAAAACGAGAGTACAGGGAAGGAAAAGGGGGAGAAGTGGAATAAAAAAATTATATATCTTAAAAAAAAAAAAAAACCAAAGGAAAGAAAGTGGGCAGCAAGGAATATGAGCTGAATTAGTCACTGACTATTACCGAGGTGATGGGTTGACCTGACGGTAAAACTATTCTCCAACGTCGGTAGGTGTAGCTATTTGCGGAGTCTAATGCTTCTGCAAAAAACATTTACTTCTCACATCTTCCCCCCCCCCCTCACTTTGTCGTCACTCCCCGCCCCTCCATCCACCACAACCACACCAGTCAACTGTTTTAGCTTGCTATATTTTCCCACGCTTGCTTTTTAAGTTGTCTGCTGGACTAAATTTCGAACAAATTGAACGCTCTAGAGAAAGGGGAAAAATAGAGATATTCACTCAAACAAGTTATGTTCTCACCAGAAAGTAACACATTTTCTTCAACGTCAGCCTGAAGTTTCTGCTGCACGATTCTCATTTATCGGTACATAAATATAACAACTGTACTTTTACTTATGTGCACTTTCTTTACTGTTGCTAGTGGTTACATAAAGAGCAAAACTGAAATAATAATATTCACTGTATCGCGATAGTCTAGCGAATTCTCACGTGCTTTCATTTCTCTTTTCATCCGACTTTCGTATTTTTCTCGATCACTTTTAAAAATTTGTATTGCACGTTTCGTAAACTTTGGAGCTTAACATTTTTTTTTCTTTTAGAACCACACACAAAAAATACTTGAAAAGATGATAAAAACATTAGAAAGATGAAACACGACTTGAGTCACGGGACAGACTTTATTGTGCGTGGATGACTCCACTAGCTGACAGAGACCTTTGTAGTTCCTAATTCTGGAATCATTTTTTAGCGAAGATGCACGCGTGTACACTCTGCGAATGAGAATGGGAGATTACTTTGCACATCCACGTACATTATGACTATAGATAACTTTACCACCACGCTTCACATGTGTTTGAAAAACTAGGTTTCCAATTTAAGGCTTAAAAAAGAATTTTCCTTTGACAATTTGATTGACTATATTTTCCCAAGAGCACCCTTCTTCTTCTCTTCTTAGATTCTTAGCCCCTGACTGACAAAGCAGTCAGTGGCCATCACGCCTAGTGGCGTCGTGTAGAGCAGCAACAAACTGCACGTTAGAAAATAATTGAAGTCCATTTTTAAATGAGTACGGTACTTTATTTTATATAAACAAAAATGATAGACGTAAACCATTTGTTAGCTCCATCTAGTAGATTACTTTCATTTTAACCAGTTTCGTTCTCGGGAGTCTCGGCGAAGGCAAAGAAGGAATAGATCCATTGTCCCCTCATGCATGTCGTAAGAGGCGACCAATGTGAGGCTGTGGATGGGAGTAGCATCCTCAGTATAATTCAGTTTCCTGTTCGTTCCTTATGGCGCATGCAGCTACCACTATAGCTGGTCCACTAGCAGGGGACTCTGGTCTAAGCATTCTCATGCTCTTTACAACGGTGGTTTCAGTAGGTGTTTAACATGATGAAGTTGCCAGTCCCATGCATAACCCTTATATTACGACATGTCTCAGGCAGCAGTCGGCCAATTCTTTCCTTGTCTCATCAGAGAACCCTGGGAACAACACAAGACCATTCTCAAAATCTAAAAGAAATTGCTAAAGAAACTACCACTATAAGACACACGAAGTGCTCTAGGGCAGGCATCATGCAAGTGAACCTATGCGCTCCAGGTGCCCCGCCTATGCAAGGGAACATAATAGTAATAATAAAGATTGCTCATGACTTTCATTCACTCGCTTGCAACTATCTTAATTAACATCGGGCATTGGCAACTCTCAAACATACTCTTTAAAATGAGGATTCACAAATTTAACGTTCAAATTTAAGCTTAAGATCTTAAAAATAATGGAACAATATTTAATTTTAAGTTGTGGTCTATGGTTCGATCCCCAGATGAGGTGGGATTTTTTTAAGGCCGCAAACGGCTCCTGGGTCGACCCAGCCCCAACTGGGTACCAGAGCAACTCTGGGAAGGTTAAGGTGTCCTGTGTGATGTTGACCACGTCACCCCTAGTGTGCAGTTGGTCAAGAAAATATGGGCCTAACACCATATTCCCAATATGCCTCAATGGGCTTGTAACGGGATCCTTGACCTTTAACCTATGCTCCATAGGAAGCTAAAGGGTAATGATGACGATGATGAACACAGGTTTAACATTCAATGAAAACAATAAACAACAATGAAAACAATAAACAACAATGAAAACAATAAACAACAATGAAAACAATAAACAACAATGAAAACAATAAACAACAATGAAAACAATAAACAACAATGAAAACAATAAACAACAATGAAAACAATAAACAACAATGAAAACAATAAACCACATTGAAAACAATAAACAACAATGAAAACAATAAACAACAATGAAAACAATAAACAACAATGAAAACAATAAACAACAATGAAAACAATAAACAACAATGAAAACAATAAACAACAATGAAAACAATAAACAACAATGAAAACAATAAACAACAATGAAAAGTCAAGAGCCAAAATTGGTTGTGGAATCAGAGCTACGTGTTATACCGAATCAGTTGTGACATTTTTACGCGGTTTCAAGTTGAAATATTGTATTCTGTTGTTGTTGTAATCCCAGGGTTTTTAATTATTTCCATGTAGTACACAAGTCCACAGATTCTATTTTTTTGTTTTTCGCCGTCGTTGTTCGCTCTCATTTGACAACATCTATTTCTCTCATAAAGTTGCCGGTCTGTCTCAAGCTTCTCTCATCGCTCTGATATAATCGCATCTACAGGGTGGTTGAAAAGTCTCCATACATATGTAGATCGGTCACTTTTTAAAAACAAATCGTCATTTTATTCACAAAAAACTTGCAGAGATTATCTTACTTTCGTGATAGAAAGCATCCTTGTACCACATCATGGGGCCGAGAATAAATTTTTTGAAAAGGGTACAATCTTTTATGGACATCCTGTTTATGATTCAAAAGTCTCCATACAAAGGGAAAATGGTCACTTTTTTAAAGAACTGATCAGGTCATAAGAAGAGTTTGTATGCGCTCTTTTTTAGACACAGACATTTTAGAAGGATACCTACAAACAGAAAAAGAAAAGAAACATTGTTCCTTTTGTATGGAGACTTTTTAATCAACCTGTATTTCTCCTAAAGGCTGAAGGTCTGTCTCAGGCTTCTCTCATCGCCATTCAATTTCTCAATCAAATGGGTTAATCTTGTGGGTAATGAAAACATAATAAGTAACAGTAAGAAACCAGGAATTAAAGAAATACAGAGTGAAGCAGTGAATGAAATGGTTAAGCGTTATGCTAGAAAACATTCAAAGTAACCAATAGACGATGTTTCTATGACAGCAGAAGACGAAGCCGTTGGACACTAGAAGGAATAGTTATTGAAACCGAAATTAGCCATGCAAGATGAAGCGTTTAGCATGTAGTATACCCTGCTTCCCTTATACCGCTTTTGAATGTTCTCGTTACGTAACTGGCAACAGTGGCTGAAGTAAAACAACCGGAAAAAAAAGAAACAAAATTTTAAAATAGAACAAAGCTACTTCCGCTGTCGTAGAAATACGCATGTTCACTTTCTCACTCCGTATGGAGCATGGTTCCATCATTGCAGTAAACCAAAGCAATTATGTATTCTTGAAGTATCTGTATCTGTAGCAGTTTGCTTTACATGGCGTGGTTTCCGGCCTCATATATGCATAACCCCATCTTATCCGCCCTTTATAACATACCTTTTTCTGATGAAGCTAACATCGGACTGATAAGAAACTGTCTGCATATGTCATAGACAGATGCCAAAGTCTGACTATAAGCGCCCTCCACATCATCCAAGGATAATTGTAAGTAATGTCAGTTTATTATTCTTCATGTCACCAGAATTGCTTATTTAAATTATGTAACCCTCGACACATGTCTCAAGCGCTGCACACTTCACGCGAGCCAATAAGTGGCTTATTTTAACCCATTAGCACGGAAGGATTACGCTGTGAAAAGGCGTCTGTGTAGCTTAGTCATGTAAGGAATACAATATCCGGCTATGCACTGTCACTGCAAAACAGATGTGTACGCTAACCGTCTCACCTGTTCCAAACGTGTTAGAAATCATGCTATCAAATTCTCGGTAAAAATTGAAATTCTTCTTACTTTTTATTCTTCTATCCTCGCTGACATTTTTCTCCATTTCTATTTATTTTACTTGTTGTATTCTTCAGATGACGTTGATTGTAATAAGGAAGAATGTTCGAAAGTCTAGATTTTTTTATTCGTTCACTCGTTCGTTCATATTTGGGTTGTTTTGTTTATTTTGTTCTTCTTCACTCTTTGGAAGATAAGTATTCCATTGAACACTATATTGGTATAACCAGAGCAGAGGTCAGAGGTCAGCAACACATCGTTTATGGTCTATGGTAGTTCTCAGGGATCATTAGGTAGTTCTCGGGGTGAAGGGGCGGGGAAAAATAATTTTTAATCTAAGTAAATTTCAGGCTAGCCCTGCCCCGCCGGCACTTAAAAGCGCGGTGCCGCCAGGATTAAACGGACGGTATTTTTACCGCATTCCCACTTAAAACACGCTAGCTAGCTTATTAAAATTCGTGATCTGCATAAAATCGATAAACGATCTTTTCTCTGAAATGAATTTAACAATCTATAAAATATTTGTTTGTTTCTATGTTCATACCTGTACACCATTGAAAACTTACCAGCTTTTCTGTACTGTTCTTATTCTTCTATAAATTAACTAGACACAATAATTATGATTTTGTCTCGTGTTATCTGGCATATACTGGGGAATAAGAAAGTTTTAAAAGGGGTTGTGTCTATAATTATTCTGGGTCGTTTCCTGGTCCTATATTCCATAGTTGCGTGGAGTGGTCCTAAAAATGATCACAGTCCACGAAGAACTATTTTAGTGGTGCTGAGTCGGAAGTGTGGGTATTCATGATTCACTTTCGTAGGGAGGGGATGGTGTCGTTTGGATGGTCCTGGGCTCTACTTCCCCGTAAGCCTATGTTACTTCTGATGTCTAGTTTTCAACTTACTTATTTCTCAAGAGTGTCGGCATTTCTGTTTATTACTGACTGTAAAATATAATTTAATTTCAATTTTCACCGCTCTGTCGATAGAATAGCAGAAAGCGGATCATGAGATAAAAGGTACATATAAGCTGGACTTATTTCAAACTATAAAAACTCTAAAACCTCAAAACAGACATGGTTTTATCAAGATACGTCTTCAGAGAACTTAGTGTTTCTAAAGTAGATCCACACAGGTCCTTTGTTACCTACCGCTGAGTTAGAATATATAGCGTCGTAGTATTACAAAGGAAAAAAAAAAGGATCCCGTTACACGCCCATTGAGGCATATTGGGAATATGGTGTTAGGCCCATATTTTCTTGACCGTCGGCACACTAGGGGTGATGTGGTCAGCATCACGCCGGCCGATGTAGTATTACAACTAACATTAAATGTACTGTTGTTTGTTTACTGATATCGTATTCCTTTGATTTTTAAAAATCCAGACAGCATAATGTACATTTTCAAAATTTGTCATTTTTATTTCTTTATTCTTATTCGTTCTTACTATGTGTATGAATTATGTTATGAGTGCGTTGTGTTGGAGTTATTAGACATATATAGTATTTATTATTTAATTACCGCATTTTCACAGATGTCGAAAATAGAAGTACTTAGGGAACCTCAATATGAATCAAACAGTATATAAGTAGAATAAAAATTAACAAGTGACAGGCAGTAGATTTATAGTAATACTGTATATATATTGCCCCATAGGCAGTTTAATATAGAGACGGCTTGAAAAACGTATCATCTTCAGCGACGAAGCAGTGTTTACCTTACTGGTTCACTCACATAATGCACGAGATTGAGCCATTGAAAATCAGGGAGGACATGTGCAAAATAATCGACGAAGTTTTGTATGGGGCTGCTTTTTGGGCAGTAACATATTTCAAGAAACATCTGCAGGCAAATGTATTGGACGACGTGGGTCCAATGAATGGCCACCTAGATCTCCAGACCTAACTCTCATGGATTATCTTTTATGGGGCCACCTCAAAACAGTTGTTTATGGCAGCCTATTCGTACATTTAATTTAATTTATATAATAAATTGCCTAGGGGGGCTTTACTTTGTATCAATATATATATAGTATAACAGATACTTCATCTGTTTTCACGGCAGAGATGGTTGCAATTCTGAAAGCCCTGGAAATCTTCTCTAGCAACCCTCCTCATAAAGTGACAGTATTAACAGACTCACTTTCTGCTATTCAAGCTATAAGAAACTTTCGAGAATGTAGTAGACCTGATATAGGAGAAGAGATATTACTGGCAAATACTTACCTATGCTCTACTCTAGAGGATGTTCTGTTCTAATAGCGTAGATACTTTCACATGTTGGCATAGAAGGAAATGAAAAGGCGGATAAAGAAGCTAAGAAAAGTAGAAATAATAGAAACCAAATAAATGTGGGGATGAGTAAAACAGAGATCAAAAGCTTAATTAAAAAAATAATAACTGAGGAATGGACAGTAGAGTGGGATGGAAGTCTGAAGGGCAAACATACATATAAATTGTTCAAGGCTCCAACAACAACGTGTCAGATATCTAGAGAACTAAAAATTCCTAGTACTAAGAAACTTTTTAGACTGCAACTAGGAATGGGCTATTTTAGAAGAGAAAAAACCTTACTGTGCAGAGTGTCTATAAAAAATAATATAAAGCATTTCCTATTAAAATGTAGGAAGTTTGAACAACAGAGAAAACCAATATTAGATTATTTACAGGCATGTAATTCATCCATAACTGTGGAACAGATGTTGAGAATATATAGACCTTGAGCATTGCATAATGTAGTAAAACAGTATATAAGAAGAACTAAAATTAATGTATAAGGATCAATGATAGTGTGAGGAAAAGGGGTAGTCTGGTGGGGTGCTTGTATGGCTGATGACAGATAATTGGTGGATTTGGTGCAGTGGCGTACTAATGGGGGTGCGAGGAGGGGGGAGGTCCGCCCCGGGTGACAGCCAGGAATGGGGTGCCATCTGACACTATTATGATAGTACTTACTGTTAAAAATATACTTGCAAGTGTGTTCCTTTATGGGGGAGGGGGTGCCAAAGGTGTGATCCGCCCTGGGTGCCAAATACTTGAGGGACGCCTCTGATTTGGTGTAATCTCGTACACCGTCGGGCTTTCTCACCCCTTTTCACCTTGTTAACAACAGGGCGGTTATGAGAGACTTCATTTTAGTTTTTTGTTTGTTTGTTTGTTTTTTGTGGGTTTTTAAAAAATTCATTTGTTTTTTATTTGTATTGTTTGTTTGTTTCTTGGAAAGGGGAGATCACACACACAAAAAAAAAACGTTCACACAAATTTAGTTTTCATTTACTCTATTTGGACTGAGTGGAGGGGGGAAGAAGGTAATATATTGGGATATTGGAAATCTGACTTTGTTTTCTTGAATTAGTACACCATATGTCCTAATTATAACATATCAAGGGTTGAACGGTTGAATATATATATACATACACACACACACGCTTATTTATAATAGAGTAGATGGGCCACATAAATATGCTAATACATATGTAAGTGCACACGCTTATTTATAACGGCGTAGAAGCGCTACAGAAAATAAAATATTTTCTTCTCTTGGAATTACTCCTTATTTTTTAATGCCAACTTTTTCAGCACACCCGATTGTTACCGCCTGCCTTGTTTCTGCCGCCCTAGTTTGCCTAATGATTAAACCGGAACTGTTAGACAATAAGTCACTTCTACCGCAAAATATCTTTTTTCGCATCTGTATTTCAAGCAATTTATTGTTACCAGCTATTTTTAATTCCGAGGATGACTGTCTTTTTTCTTTTCGGACAAGGAATAACAAATGTGCATGTCTTCCAAATTAGACTGTGATTCCCAAGTTACTTTTCATTCCCGAGTCCAACAATATTGTATTGTTTTTTAGGTCGCAATTCTTGTTGGGTGATTTATGTTCTTGAACCACTTCTTCTCCGTGTGGAGCACCCGTCTACATCCAGGTGTATAGAAGCCCGAGTGTTCTGGATGGCTATTTCATTGCCTTTGTTATTTCTCAAATAAATTTCCGTGTGTTTAAATGTCACATGCGCCAACTCTGGGTATTTTTATAAATGAAAGGAAAGCTTTCAATGTCCATTGAGTTTTTACTATCTTCTGTCACAAACCTCCACTTCTTTACTTACAAGGTAATTTTCCACTACACATTACCTCTGGCTTAATTCTAGTCTCAGGTTGTTTTTTTTTTCGTAACTTTCTGAATTCAAAGTTTTCTTTTACGAGTAGCATGGCACGTGCACTAACATGTGTCCCATACTTTGCTCTCTCATATATGGCCCCGGGTACTTTTGGGAGTTTTCGGTGTTAATTTCATTATTTCATAATTTTCATCATCATCATCATCATCGTCGTCTGTATGTGGGGCATAGATCTTCAATAAGTTCACACTAAGTCTTCTTGTCCAGTACCACCTGCTTAATTTCTTTCCCCGCCATCTTTATCCACACGTGTCCGTATCATTCCAATTTATGTAGTCCACCTCTCACTGTAATATATTTTGTTAGACACCATGAGGATGTCACTTCTATACACAATCTTATATTAGTCACCTCTCAGAACATAACTTTATGTGTGTGTAATATTTATGTATCACTTTGTTAGACACCATGAGGATGTCACTTCTATACACAATCTTATATTAGTCACCTCTCAGAACATAACTTTATGTGTGTGTAATATTTATGTATCACTTTGTTAGACACCATGAGGATGTCACTTCTGTACACAATCTTTTATTAGTCACCTCTCAGAACATAACTTTATGTGTGTGTGTAATATTTATGTATCACTTTGTTAGACACCATGAGGATGTCATTTCTGTACACAATCTTTTATTAGTCACCTCTCAGAACATAACTAAGAAAGCAATAATTCTTTTTTAAAACTTAGTTTCACCAGAGACTGGCGGGAACTACATGAGGAAATATACGATGATAATTTCTTCAAAATGCTGTTTAATTCTTCATTTAAAACAAGCTGGTAATGCATTTTCTACTTTATACAATTACAATTATCTTGTTATGCAGTTAACATTTCACACACTGGCATAACAAAGGAAATATTGCTGATCGAAGTAAAGACGGCATGCGAGAAACTTGTAATTATTTAAAAAAAAAACACAGCTAAAAAAATTACACAAAACCATTGGAAGGCTGAAGTATCATTCAATAAGCAATCCAAGACTCGAAATATTGTTATGTGCTATACGCAGAAATATTGATCAAATTTAAAATGGCCACGTCTCGGAATAGGGTTGTCATTAGACTGCTGTTTGCAGAGGATCGTATTTCAAGTTTATCTCTGTCTGTCTGTCTGTCTGTCTGTCTGTCTGTCTGTCTGTCTGTCTGTCTGTCTGTCTGTCTGTCTGTCTGTCTGTCTGTCTGTCTGTCTCTCTCTCTCTCTCTCTCTCTCTCTCTCTCTCTCTCTCTCGCTCTCTCTCTTTTTCTGTTATTGTACTTTCATAACGATGCACTCATTGAAATTAATATTTAAAATGCATGTGAGAATACATTGATTCAGTAGAAAAGATAAGAGGAAGGAAGGAAAGAATGTTAGATTGGGCCTGCGTGCCCCATTCTCAACCCTTGGGTAATATGTTCATTCTCTCCCCCCCCCTCTCTCTCTCTCACGTGCACACACACAAACATATTAGCGTTACGAGTTTGTGGCACTAATTGTATTTATGTATGTTTGAAACGTGCCTAAGAAAAAACTGCTTGATAGAGATAACACAGCATGAATGGCCAAGAATACATTACCAAAAAACTAAAAAGAGCACAAATCAATAGTGCCATCAGGAAACACAAGAAGTGATGTAAAGGCTGGACAGAATACATCTTACGCAGATTATAACAAAGTGTCAGTCAAGCGCTTGATTAAAAAATAAACCCACAGCAGAACGATGAAGAGGAAACAAAAGGTCACAACATGGAACTGAAAAAGAAAAAAAAAACACTTGACACAGGGCTGTCATTAAGATAGTGTGGCTCATTTGGTGCGAAGAGTAAACAGTGCAATTAATTTAGAGATATATGATCTAGATCTAGAGCTACCTCCTCATTGAGGTTTGCTGTAATGGATCTTCAACGTCTTCCATCTCGAACCGTGCTGGTACACTCAGATAGACAAATGTCCATTGCTTGATGTTAATCTTCTCGCTTCACGCGCTGTTCTAGTTTTGTTTGCTTGCCATCAACTTATTTTTTCTGTTATGGTGTCTGTCGTGAGAAATTCTAAATCCACATATATAAATTAAAAGTAAATGTAAAAGCCTAAACAAATAGATTTAAATTCTATAAAATGAAGAAGAAGGGTAAAGACCAGTGCTGTCACAATGACAGTACTCGAAATCCCCTTTGTTTTATGCTTCGTCTGCAAATTGTAACGTTTCCACGTTAAATATAAGCCACTGCATAAATACAAGCGTTTCCACAACACATTAAAACGGGTATTGCATGTCTAAGAAAAACATTGAGAGGCACACTGCGTAATGACCTAAATTAATCCTAACATTAATTATACTACGTTACCAAAACGAACGAACAGATGGACTCAGATAGAAAGAAGGGAGGGCTGAAGGCAGCAACACAAGCAACACTAAACACGCGTCTCGCTATATTAATGCCACCCCTAACACGCGTGTAAGGCCACATGCACTAACTTTTTTTTCAGACGGACAGTGATAAAAACACTAACTTCCAGAGTTAGGTTTTAAAATCCTGAAAAAGCTTATTAGAAAAAGATAAACATAGATGGGTTTACGTTTGAAAACATTACAGTACCCAGACAGCACATCTTCGAAACAGGAGGTAGAAGAAATTGCAGATTTTGAACGCAGCCACTTAGCTCTTTTAAATTTGTATATTTGGGTTCCTTAGGGCTTGCTGACAAAGAATATTTAAAACGTTACGCAAATAGTCTAGGAATTAACATGTATATAGCAAAATAAATCAGTGGGATGCTGTCAGCCATTACCAATTTCGAACTCGCTCAGTGTGTAGCATTTTTTTACACATGACATGAGAATAATTATTGAGTACGGGGAAATTAGCCACAGAGTACCTTAGCATTGATTGAGCTATGGAATGAGAAATGCCTAAGGCTAAACACGATTGCGTTCGGACTATTAAATACTTTCTTTGAGTTGTTAGGAGGAGACGTAGGAAGGTAAAACTATTTTGCAACACTTGTCGAACACGTGGCATAATATGAAATTAATACAAATAGTTATAGTATGTATATAGGTATGTTTAGTTCAGAGCACCCACCGTTCAGGAATAAGCTGATAAGCAACGTGCGTAGAACACCAGACTCATATTTTTGCTAGAAAAAGCCTGGGAACAACAGACAGCAGATGTGAATTTGTGCCAGTAATTTGTGCCAGAATTCACTTGCTAGTACCGTATCGTGCGACAATACTCCCCGCCTAGGCCATGGCCAAGCTTGAAATCACCACTAATCCGCTCTGCCATCTACGCCATCATCATGGGAATGTGAATTTTTCAATGGCAAGCTGCATATAGTGCGAAGTTCACAGATAACCTAATGTAAAGCCTATCAGGGATGTTTTTAGCCTGTTCACAGATAGAGTGTCGGAGGGAAGTAAAACCCCACCCCCCCCCCCCCCCCACCCCCCCCCCCCCTCCCATTATGTCCCCCCCCCCCTAATGCCCCCCCCCCCCCACCCTCCGCCCCAACCCCACCTAAGGAGTTTTAGTCCCCCACCCCGCCCCACCCGCCCCCCCCCCCCCCCCCCCCCCCCCACCCCCCACCCCCCCCCCTCCCCCCCCCCCCCAACTCATTTTTTTTCTTTTTTTTTCCTTGACTGGTATCAACTCATACTATCAATTCTCTTTTCAAGTAGAAGGTACTTTTCTTATGTTATGTTTCCCCCCCCCCCCCTGTATTGAAAGGAATTTTTTAGCAAAAAAAGCACCTGGGTCAGAGTTTGCTGAATCCCAGAGTCGGACAGCATACTTCCTTGGTCCATTTAGCTAACAGTGAGGTGTCTCCAGAGCACAGGGGAATAAATCTAGCAGATGATTTCTTTACCTGCCGCCATACCACTCAATCTTAATCTGATCATTCCTCTTTCTAACACCATAACCTACCCACCCCCCAATTCCCCCCACCCCCCACCCTAACCACTAACCCCACCTTTCTTTCCCCCCCCCCCCCCCCCCCCCCCACCCAAAGAGCAGTAACCCCCGGCCCCCCCCCCACCCCCCCCCCCACAATCTACACGCAACCCGCAAAAACCCATAACCCCCCTACAAAAAACCTAAAAACAAAACCGCTAAAACAAACCAAAAAAAAACAATCTACACCCCACCCCATTGATACCACTACCCGCACTCGACTAAGAACTCCTAACAGGACGTCCAACGCAAAAGGTGTCATATAAGTTACCGATCCCTAACACATTCAACCCCCCCGCAAAAACACCCTCCAACTCTCAAACCTCAGGCGCTCACCACAACGACATCAACTATACTCCAATGTATACACATGTCATACACAGGACCCTCCAACCGAACTCACGACGGCTTAAATTCAAACCAACTCCTCGCACCAAAAAAACAGAATCACACTAACAGCCACTACCTAACTGAGCGCCGCGCCCACCACAATAAAGTACCCACAAAAAAACCACTCCTCAGGCAAACCAACAACCAAATAAACCCAAAAAAAAACAACCAAACTCTCTCCCCGGCTCATAAAATAAAAAAACCCCCCCAAAAAACCTAAAAACCCCAAAACCCCCCCCCCCCCCCCCCCCCCAACTCAAAAAAAAAAACACTCTCCCCCTATCCTTAAACCACACGCGACCCTCCAACAAAAAAAATACACAAATTACAAAACAAACCTCCCCCCCACAAACAACAAAAAAAACAAAACCCTCCCAAAAAACAAAAACAAAAAAAAAAAAAAAAAAAAAAACAAAAACAAGACAAAACATACAAACACAAAAAACACAACAAAAAACAAACCCACAAACCAAAACAACAAAACCTCAATTGTGAACAACACTACACCCTAAAATCTAAAAAAACTGCCACTCAAAAAACCGCACCCTCAACCGCGGCGGCGCAAACAACCAAACAAAAAAAAAAAAAACAACTCACACCCCCAATAACCCCCAACCCCCCCCCTCCCTAAACCAGAATCAAAAAAACCAAAAAAACAAAAAAAAAAACAACAAACCAACGCCAAAGAGCGACTAACAATAAACAAAAAAAAAACGGCCGCCGTAGGCACCTAACTTAATAAACGGCAAATAAAACAAAAAAACACCCGAACACTACCCGCGCCATAACACGAACCAAAAACTATTACAACCTAATACGTAAACGCCAATAAAACAACATAAACACGGTAAAAAAAAACAAAAAAAAAAAAAAAAACCTAGCGATCCGCGCAAAAATATAACTTAAAACCAAAGTAAACAAAAACATTTCCTCCCTTTAAGCCAATTAACCAAAAAAAAAAAACCACCAACCACTAAAAAAACCCACAACCAAAAAAAAACAAAAAACAAATGAAACAAATTACTCAAAAACTTACAGGCCTCCAGCACGATAAACAAACATTTACAAATAAATCATTTATACACCTATACTAAAATTAAAACTATTAACACCCCACTGTAAATAAAAAACACAAATAACTCAAAATCCAAAATACCATTTTGGTAAACATAAACAATACAAAACTTATAAAACAAAAAATAAGATATATATCAAAAAAACAATATACCAGACTAAAGCAAAAACGCCCCACCCAGCCACCCACAACCCAAAAAAAAAAACCACTCCCCGCAAACCACCCCCCCCTCCCTAAACCACCAATCATTCAAAAAACTAAACCACGAGCAAATAAAACAACACCACAAACCGTGGGTCCAAAAATATAAGGGAAAGTTGAAGGAAAGAAGGTGGGGGGTTGGGGGGGTACCCCCAAACCTTATTAAAAACATAAAATCCATACTACTTAATTCGCACTCAATCAAAAAAAACCCAAAAAGATCAGAGAGCTAGAAACCTTTGTGAATTGAATTATAAAAAAAATAAAATACATGGCTCAATATACCCCTAAAAATATTAAAACATAAAATCAAAAAAAAAAAATCCCACGCCTCCCAATCAGAAACCTAAACGGTCGCATACAAAACCACAAACACCACACAGAACAACTAACATCACAACAGGTCAACTAATATCGGAAATAAAGCACATTCTTCGATCCTAGAAACCATATAACAACTTTAATAAACAAAAACAACGTAATCGCGTACCATATTCTCATAAACAAAACCTAACCCAGCATAAAAAACAATCTACTAAACATGATCAACATCGAAAATAATTACAAAATCGCAAAAACTAATTCCAAACAATAAAACAATCCAAAATCTGAACACAAACAACAAACATCCCAACAAAACACACGCACTACAAAAAAACTCCTTCCAAAAACATTCCACTATCAACACACCATCAACTATATAAACCCCATACCACACAAACATTCCAACACCCAAGGCACTTCTAACAAAAATAAAAAGCAACCCTGAATACCCAAACCCCCCCCCGGTTAAAAAAACCACTGAGCTACACAAAAAACATAAAAAACCCAACAAATCTACTATCAACAAAAACAATTTTAATTAGACAAATAAAATATAACATCTGATAACACTAGTATTCATCCATCCACCGCAAAACCATAAACACTCTCACTGGCAAAAAACTTACTAAAAAATCAAATCCAACTAACACGTAATACACAGATCTAACCTACAGCAACCAAACCATATTTAACGAATTACCAAGTATACATACTACTTTAAAAATTTTAATAATCTAAATACCACTCACATAACAACCCCACCAGGTATTTTACCAAAACCTACATATCTTAATGTCTTTAAAACATAACTGGCCTCGCTATCCCTCTGGTTGAATTTATACCAAAAAAAAAAAACTCCCTAAAAACAAAAATAACTAAAAAACCACCCGTTTAACATAAACAAAACACAATAAAACCTAAAAAAAGAATACAATACACTACCCACTCGAGGCTGAAACACTTACATCACACCAACCGATAAACTAACATCACAACCACAAAACACAACAACCACAAGAACAAAACAAACACAACACTCCACACGACCAATACCCAACTCGTAGCTCACACACCCCACACTCTACCACCACACCACGAAAAAAGTGAGGATGTCTACACTACTCTGTCGACAGTCTCTTATAACAGGGTATAGTCGTGGGGTCGTGTGTTGTGCTGTTAAATTGTGTGTGTGGTGGATGGGAAAAAGCAAAGGTAGCCGTGTCTAGTAAGTATATGAATTAGATTGGTTTATATAGGGTATTATACTATTATATTAAATTTTTGTTTTATAATAAATCTGTAATATTTGGTGGCTAGTCATACTTCTAATATTCATTTTGCTATTCTCTAACGAGTTTGATTGTGAGTGTCGCTTTGTTTTTTTGTGAACGTGGAGTAAACGGTACAACCTCATCAAGGTAGCAAAATATAGCTGAGGAGTTGTTGATTATTTAGTTGGACACTATTTTGTAAATTTTATTTATTGTTAATAAATAGTTAATCCAGGAAACTAATTAACAATGTGGCTGGGTTATGACGAAAGGCAAGGGGTATTAGTACCATATCTTTATGTGTACATTAAAGAGGAACGGTGAAACATATGGAGGCTAATTTAAAATTGACTGCTATTACCTCATGTCCAAGAAATTGGGATTAATGCAATTTTTGATTAGGGGAAAATTATAGACGAAAAAAGTATGGATTAAGGGAAATCTTTATGATATAGAGTTCTATCGATTTTAAACTAAGCAAATGAAAATATAAATTTTTACATGGAGCTAACAGATGATGGGACACAGTAATATTAGAATCTAGGTAAAAAAACCGTTAAAAAAAACCATAAAGTAAAAAACAAAAATTTATAAAAAATAACATTTCGAACTCAAAAAAAAAAAACAGATAAGAAAAATACTGTATGTAATGAAATGCTAAAAATAAAAAATATTAAAAAATCAAATAAAAAACTTTAATACCCGTTTAGTAAACAAAATTTTATAAATTAACAAAAGAAATAAAAAAAAAAAAAAATTAAATGCATGATTAAATCAAAAAATAAAAAAATGGAATTGAAACAAAATAAAATGTGTACTTCATATATGCCACACAATCCATAAACTATAAGTTTATATGATCGAGGGGGGGGTGATCCTGCGAAATTACTCCTTTTGGGCAGAAGAGTAAAATGGGGGAGGTTATATTATATATTTCATCGTTTTTTTTTTTCATACCTACACCCACTTAGAAAAAAAAAAATACTTGCTGAAAAAAATTAATAATTAAAATATAATTAATAAGGGGACGAGCGAACACCTAAAATTACCCGCTATTACATGTGGAATTAACTGTTTTATTCCATTAGTTTTGCCGCCAGAAAAAATAAAATAAACGGAACTAGTTAACCGCTTTAGAACCAACGATCTAACCTAGCAACAAATACCCTTCATCAATGCAAAAAAATTATTTGACGGAGTGGGGTAATATAATCTAGTGATTGGGGGGGGAGGGGATGAAAGACAACAGTAAAAAAAACAATGAATGAGGTCAGAAAGGGGAATTGAGGAGGGGGGGGGGACGGAAGACACAGCATATACGCCCTTCACCCAACGGGTTAAAAACAACTCCATCACGGAAATGAAGGGAAGGGGGGTTGTCACTACGATGTAAAAAGTCCTTGAGTTACTTACAAATGGGGACCGTATAAACATTTTACAGAGATTAACGGAATTAAAACAAAAAATCCGCCCTGGAAGAGAGGTCCGCTTCCTAAAAGGGAGTTGCCTCATGTAAGAGCAATTAAGACATAAAAGGGAGGGATAAAGGGGTTTAGAAACCATGGAAAAAATTTTTTGAAGTGGAATTGTACCAAGACGCACAGTATGATCATTTTGGAAAGTAAAACCAGCCTCCCCCGACACATCGTGTCACCAACATACCCCACACTAGAGAAAACACTTAACGTACTTAACACAAAACACTTTAATTCACTATAAGAAAATGAATAAAACAGTGGTTAAGGTTTTTCTTTAAAATTGAATATTTTCTTTTTACAATTTAATCTGCCTGTCCCGCCATCTCTTTTGGACAGGTCTTTGAAAATGAGGAAAAGATAGTTTACATAAAAAGGATTAACTAAAATGTGTGGAGACTTTGTCCAATAAGTATAATGTCACTCTATCTCTCCTGTTGGTGCATTCACAGATTACAACTTTATTATCTAATAGTGTTTGTCATTTGTTAGGAGGGGCTGTAGTTTCATCACGCCCCATAACATCCTGGGTATGATTGGAAATACCAAAGTTTATTATAATTGAAGTGTCAGATATACCCAGATGCTAACACATCACCTGGGATTCTTTGTAGAAGGATAATTCAGTATGTAGTTGCAGAAAATATAGATATATCAGCACACACAAGCTCATCCAGCTATCTGCTGACAGCATAAACGTTTTACCGGAGACTTGTTGGCGTTACACTCACTCATCAGGTTTCCTGTCACCGGCTGGTAACAGGAAATAAAACCTCTGCAATAAAAAGACACCCTGGCCTTTTTATATCTGATCACACTTTATTATTATTATTTACATATGGTGGTATGGGGTCAGCCTCGCGTGCATACAGGTGCACTCGTCCCTAATTTTATAAGACTCACACCTTGCTGTGACCACACCTCAGGTCTCTATGGCAGATACGCCACTGTACTTTTACATAGTTTTCCTCAATACAATAACGTGGAGTAACCACATTTCGTTTTGTATGATTTGCTCTTCTTTTTTTAATTATAAACGCTCCAGGCATGTTGAACAGTGTTCATGGAACACGGAGGCTTACTAACATATTCTAATACAATAATATTAAAACAAAATCATGACAATATACAACAGTTAGATACAGTTCAATGTGAGGACTCAACAATGTCTGCTCCCGGCATGTCCTTCACTTTTCCCAATAGCAGTATCTAACTTTGGCAGTTGTAATAAACATATTAATACATATAGCATTCTTACCACATTTTCACAGAAATATATAACAAATAACGCTGACTTGCAAAGAATGGCCTCAGTTTTTCTCTGCCCTGCCCAGACTGCGAATTAATTCTTTATTTTATAAATTAACACAGCTGATCTCAGCGTATTTGATAGAAAAAGTTTTTGTCAACTGGCGATGAGCATTGAAAGCTTTTTGCTAATATCTATTAGTACTGGCCAATGGAAAACTTGCGACTATCAGAATTCAAATGTAGTTTTTGAAAAACAAAAAAAAATTCAAAACAACTCTGTGTCTGGTAGTCGATTGGTCAGTCTGCGTTAGTTATTCCCAATAGCAAAAGATGTTTCGTTTTTAGTTACATTTTTCCTATCTCTCCCCTTTCACTCCAATACCAACTAATAGAATTTGAATTTACTCCAATGCCTCTTTCTAAGCTGGCGTCCCCACTAACGTTATGAAAAAAACAAGCAGGAACCACAGTCTGTCCGTCTTAGTGTTACTAGACATATAGTATTATCTCAATAACTTGGCTAATAATTGGACTACCATATATTTTGAAACATATTTGGGCTCAGGAGATACTAAGCTATAATAATATATGATTTTTATGGTCAGTTTCATTATGGTTTAGATTTTCAATTTTGTCACTGTCAATCGTCAAATATAAATTTTACACAAGTCGGCCATCTTCCCCCTCTCATCTCTCTCTAGCATTTTTATTCAAATAACTAACTTGTTTGAGTGACGTCAGAAAAACATTACTCGGCGAGAATTTAAACTGTCTGTGTGTATATATCATCGGGTCAATCCCACAGCGTGTCAAGCGAAGCGGGGTTTTGCGCGGCGGGTGTTAGAATTGGCGTTAATCATTACTGTTGTCTCGTGTTACACTACCAAAAATGTAAGGATTATTACAATTAAAGGCGTTAAAGTTAAAGTATTACGTTAATTCAGACAGTAGTTTGGCAGCACATTTCTGGCAGATCGTTAATTATAAGTCTTGCAGCAGTCTCTATCAGATCGGGCAAAATGTTAAAAATGTTTATTGTACGTCACAAGGAAAGCGAGTAGGTTTAAACGGCGGGATCGTTTCTAAGCATTACCATGGCACAAAATTCAGCGCGATGCTGGCGTGTGAGATGCTTATAGTCAGACACATACGGGCGGGGTTATTTATTATCATAGGACTAAAATCTTACTGAAATGAGCGATTATCTCGCAGATTTTACTACACACCTCCCGTCCTAAAACGTGCATTCATTTGCAGGTTATAATCTGCGAGATAACTTAGCTCAAATGAAGTCTTACGCGTTTTTCTGATCTTCATCATAAGGATGTCTACTCAAAAAGTCTGCACCGACGTTCTGAGAGCCGGGAATATATTCAATCAGAAATGAGTATGGCTGTAATAATAATGACCATCTCAATAATCTGGAATTTTCATGCTTGGCTTGTGACAGGAATACGAGAGATGAATGATCCGTTTGGACCACAAATGTCCTGCCATATAGATAAATCTGGAATTTTTTTATAGCCCATATCAAAGCTAGACATTCCTTTTCACTTGTTGAATAATTTTTTTAAGCTTTGTTCAACTTGCGGCTTGCATAAGCGACTGGGTTCAATTCTCCATCTTGTGAGGAGGACCTTTGCAACAATGTAGCGCCCAGGCCCACGTTGCTTGCGTCACTTCTCACGATAAATTCTTGATTCAAGTCAGGCAATTGCAATACTGGCCTGCTTGTGAGTTTTCTTTTAACTCCTGGTAAGCCAATTCACACTGTGCGGACCAATTTATTGTATCAGTGATAAGGTGTTTTTTGTTGTGATGTTACTGCTTTCATAAGGTCATACTAGACACGTAGATGAATGGTCAACTCGTTCCGACACAGTGCTGACATCGAGTGAGAATGTAGATGTAAAGGACGCGAATGTGTGTACCGTTCTGTTGAGTTGACAAGTCACTCACTCAATCATAGATAGAAGTCAATAAAGGATGGACTGCTGATGACGTTTTATACATTTAATAATGGACGTACACTTCGACATCACGATTACAGTCACTTGAACAGGTTGGCAAAAAATCATCGTATACTTGAAAAATGGGTGACAATATCAGATGTGCATTTATGTGGCATGTAAATATAATGGAACGATAGTAGGCAAGCTTTCATATTCTGGTTGATTCTAAAATGCTTTTCAACTGACTACATCGCAGTCAGTTAAGGTGGAGGGCTTATGGAATCAAACAATGGTTCAACTGACAAAACCTTCTCCGGGCTAAGTTTTCAAGCCGTAAATTAATCAAATGTTTATAGCAACAATGAAACCACAGTATGGCCCCTTCATAATATATAGATCTCTGTACCATCATCAAATAATAAGACCTTTTCTGTTCTCCGACAATGATCCGCTTACAATGGCGGGAATCCAAAATGGCTCTCCTCCGTGAGCTTCGCTCACCCAGGATGAAAAATTATGAAGCAGAATTAATTCGTAATTCGTACAAAATGTCCTCATTGGGCTTCTATAATTTTGCTATCAATGGGCTTGTTACAGGAGTAAAATCTAGTGCTGCTAGATAACACGTCATCTTCATCTGTAGTCAACAATGAGCCCTAGATGTACGATAATACGTCTCAGCATCTAGACTTTAGCAAAAAGTTCAGCAAACCTAGGGTGTAGTTTACCTTGCTTTAGGCAAAACACACACAAGCGAATAACGCACGCCATTCCTTGGCGTTAATAATGAACATTAGGAGAATCTCTGATATACAGTCATACAAGCACAAAAATTCCTAGAATAAATCACAGAGCTCAATCTTTCTTTGCTTCTCTATGGTCGACCATGCTGGATAGTACAGCGACGACATGTCGAAATTGCCGCTTCTCTGTCGACACTCAAAATCGACGCATGCGCAGAAATGCCTTTCACCCCAGAGTTCAGCTCACAAAATAGTCCGACATAGAAATACAAAGATACAAAGATATAAGACCGAATCACCTTAAATAGTCAAGGAATAAATATAAATTCGGGCCATGTAAACATTTTAAGCAAGACAATCTGTTTCTGCGATACAGACGAAAAAGACGTAAATCTAGTATTCATACGCCAGATTGAGACACAAGAACAGATAACCCATAGAACCGAATACAACATCGACCAATGGCGGGTTCTGTCCCTCAGATGCAAAGAATGAACCATTGATTGTACGAATAAATGGCCTTTTCATCAGACAAATAGTTATACTTTACATTTGTATGCCTACCAACAGTAATCTGTGTGCAACAATCAGGTTGACCCTTGCGAGTTAAATCCGTCAGAGGAGCACATATAGAGTTAAAATGTTTAATGTACTTTTGGTAGAACCCACACAACGACACGAAAGATCGCACATCTTTCTTTGTTTGTGGCCTAGGCGCTCTTTTCAATTTTTCCAGATTCTTGGGATCAGGGGTCATGCTACCCTGATGTACAGTATGTCCCAAGAATTCCAACTCTTTACAACCAATACAACATTTTGTTGGTCTAGCGGTCAAGTTAGCCTCTCTGAGTCTATCAAACAGCATATTCAAAGAGGTAACGTGTTACTCAAATGTTTCCGTAGCAATGAGGATATCATCCATAAAATTCGAAATGCATGGATTTTTCAGGGGATCCAACAATTTTCGCATCATCCTAGAAAACACACTCGGGGCATTTTTCAACCCAAACGGTAACATGTTGAACTCATAATGACCTTCCGAGGTGCTAAAGGCTAAATAAGGTCGAACCTCGGGCTTTACTGGAATTTGGTAATAGCCTTTGCTAAGATCCACCTTAGAAAAATATTTTGCCTTGTTCAACCTGGCAAATAGTTGAGTAGTATCAGGTAATGGATCCACCTGACCTTCTGTGACAGCATTCAGTTTCCTGTAATCGATGCACAGTCTATGTTCTCCCGATGGTTTCCGCAACAAAACCACACAGGAACTATAAGGAGACTCACTGTGAGAAATAATCCCATCTTGTAACAAATAATCTATCTCCTCTTTTAAAGCTTTTTCCTTAGCGAAAGGAATAGAATAGGGCCTCATACAGATAGGTGCTGGGTCTAATAGTTTCATATCATATTCCAAAAAATTTTGTGCCCCGGTTTATCCGTTAACACATCTGTATGTTTCTCAAGGACCTGTTGAACCTTCTCCCTCTGTCCTTTTGTCAGGTGATTACTGATCTTCACCTGTGCAAACGTTTCACTGGTTTTCAGTGGATATTCAAATGAGGTGAGAGGGTCATTTTTCATTTCGGTTGCGATAGACAAGGCCATTAGGTGTGTTCCTTCCTGGATTTGTCTGTCCAGATATTTCTTCAAAAGGTTCACATGATAGACTTAATCCTTTCCCTTTTTGTCTATCTTATAATTTGTTCTGGATACCTTTTCCAAAACTGTATATGGACCTTGCCATCCGATCTGAAGTTTATTGTTGCTGCCTGGCAATAGAAGAAGTACCTTCTCCCCTACAGCAAGCTCCCTATCCTTTGCTTTCTTATTATAATAAGCAGCATGCTTTTTCCTGGCTTGTCTCAAATTATCATTTGCCAGTTTCCAACTAATTTTTAAACGAGTGGTCAGTTCGTTCACATATTGATATGATGAGGTAACAGTCTCCTCTGCCTTCTCATCTGTCCAAGTCCTTAACAAGTTACGTATGGACTTTTAATTTTTTTCTGACATATTTTTCATAACACAAGAAGCCTCGTGTGGAGGACGTTTCTTCCTTTTGTCATCACACAAAAATCTACCACTACCAATTCGTTTCTTGGGGTTTTCTCCCCACTTTAAATTCCTTATGAGAGATCTTCTCTCTCTTTTACCTTCACCCAGTTCACATAAGTCCAACCGAGGAATTGTCGGCATTTTCTGGGGTAAAACCACTTTTGGCCCTCGACACAGAGTTGCCATTCTAACACATTCAAGTGAAGACTCGGTGTGAAAAAGGGGCTCCCATTCCACGTTGTCTACTTTATTACAATTATTTTTATTTCCAGGCCTAAGTTTTCCCCGTGGCATGTCTAGGTCCTGCACAGTTTTCCCACTTGTGGGTGTTCCCTCATGAAATATGCCACAGGCTTCTACGAAATTCTCAATAACTATCTTTACATCTGGCCAGTAATATTTTTGCGAAACCTTTTGGCAGATGGTACCTACTTTCTCGTGGTCCCCATCTTTTCCAACATGTAAACTCCTTATTACGTCTGCCCTAAACATCTTGGGAAGTACCAGTTGTCCGTGACCCTTTGAACCAGTTCTGGCCTTCCTATATAACAATTTATTCTTCAGATAAAATTCTCCTTTATTAGGAGGTGTATGGCAGGTACGCAATTTTTGAAAGCACTGCTTCAGTGACCTATTATGAGCCTGTGCCTTCCTCATCTCCTCTGGATGAGTATTGATAGGTTTATCTGCTTCCTTTCTGGATTGTGATCGGGTCTGGACTGCTGCCAAGACGACAGGTCTCTTGGGATTCCCCAAGAAGACATAACGACACCCCAATATCAGAGGGTAAATGGGTGCGTCGATCACTGCTGCTCTGATTACGCCTTCCACATAGCGAGTTTTCACATTTATTCTTGCAATGGGAAGTGTCATGAGTGGTATGTCCTTGGTCGCCCCTTGTACTCCACTGTTTCTGTGGTATACTGATCTGGGTTCACCAAGTGCGAGCTCACGACAGAATCAAAATCTAAACCGGTATCATAGAGGCACCTAATGGTGACATCATTGCATACAACATCCTCACAAACTGGGGGTGATAAGGTTCCTGCTGTCCAGCAGGTTTGTCCTTTACTTCTTTGTTCCCCATTTTCATAGCAGCAAATCCAGCATGTTTACTTTTACAAAATTTAATGTCATGTCCATCCCTCTTACAATATCTACAATATAATCTACCTTGATGAAAAGGTTTTCTTTCATCATTCTTTCTTTTGGTGCCAGCTACCTCTGCCTGAGCTGCCTGATACCTCTCAGCGACATTAATTATCTCACCCCGCCTCTCCGCGCCCTGTTCCATGAGAAACTTTCTCATGTCTGGAGCCATGGACTCTTTCAACTGTTCTATGAGTATCATCTCTTTGAGATCTTGGGTTTTCCCCAAAGTAGCCCATTTCTCCATATACGTTTCTAACCGGGCGGAGAACTGGTGATAGGTCTCACCCGACAGTAGCCTGGCATTCCTAAATTTCTTTATATAAAACTCTCCGTTCTTTTCGTATCTTAACAAAAGAGCCTGCTTCAACATGTCATAGTTGTCTTGGTCATCCCTGCTCATTTTGGAAAAAAACTTCATAAGCTGTTCTCCGAAGACCTTGGGACAACTTTACACCCCATCTTTCTTTTTCTAACCCATAAGTAGTGGCTAATACTTCATATCTGCTCAAATATGACTCAATGTCATCATCCTTTTCTACAAAATAGTCTAGATGGAACCCCATGGCTGAGTTGGAGGCCCCCTGACTAGCAGTAGCATCAGAGGTAGAGGGGCTGTGACCATTGTCCGGAGCAAGGCCTTGCAACTCTAACTCCCTTAGTCGCAACTCATGCTCCCTATGTAATCTTTTATCTTCTGCTTCCCTTTCGGCAGTCAATCTCTTTTCTTCTGCTTCCATGTGCAGTCGTTTTTCTTCTGCTTCCCTTTGCAATCGTTTTTCTTCTTTTTCTGCCTCCAATTTTCTCTCCTCAAATTGGAGCCTCTTGATCTCAGCCTCTCTATCAGCCTCTAAGGCCCTGGCCTCCTTGTCAGCCTCAATTTGTAACCTTTTAATTTCCCTAGCCTCTTCTAACTGTATTTTCCTTTCCTCCGCTAACCTATGTTCTTCCCTAGCAATAAATTTATCACATTCTGAGGTTACATAGTCAATCAAGACTTGACCCTCCATATTCATTTCCCTGGCAGTCTGCACAGCTGCAGAGCGAAACTTGGCCAAATCTGCCATCTGATAAATACAAAATGTTCTAACTTAATTTCTAAATAAGTACAAATTTATTTAATTAATTCCAGGTTCTGACACTTCATTAAATTCCCAAATCTTGGGCAATAGTAATTATGGGGATTCCCTGGGTAAATAAAAATGTTGTTAATGCTAAAACCCAGACCCCAATGTATGTAGTACTTACTTACTTACTTAGTCGTTCCCCTTCTACCGTGAGGTGTGGAGGTTTGGAAGAGAGAGCGCCAGACCATTCTATCAGCTGTCTTCTTCCTGGCCTGGTTCCATTCTAGTCCTCGGTCATTCAAAGATTGTCTAATGTTGTCCTCCCAGCGGACTCTGGGTCGTCCTGGAGGTCTGGATCCCTGGCTCTTTGTTTCCCATGCTTGTCGTGGTAGCAGATCTTCTCCCATTCTGCAGACATGGCCAAACCATCTTAGTTGGGACTGTTCTATTTGGGTCTGCAGCGGATGGGATTTTAGGCCTTGACGGATCGTCTGGTTGCGGACCATGTCTCTTCTTGTTACTTCAACCACTTTCCTCAGATACCTCATTTCTGAGGTTTGGATCTGGCTTTTGTGGGTTGTAGTCATTGCCCACGACTCGCATCCATATGTCAAGACTGGGACATAGGTGGAGCGGTATACAGCCATCTTCGTTTTCTTACCAACCTCTTTCTTGCTGAGGAATCCACGATTTATGGCCTGAAAAAGTCTCCCAGCCGCTGCTTTTCGAGTGGCCGACTCTTCTTTGATGCCTCCCATTCGGTCTATAATAGCTCCGAGATATTTAAAGTGGTCGACCTGCTCCAGGACCTGTTCTCCCAACTTAATCTGATGTTTTCTTTCTTCTCGTGATATCACCATGGATTTTGTTTTAGAGCTGCTTATGACCATCCCTCTCTTCTCCAGCTCTTCCTTCCAGACATGCAGGTTGGATTGGAGATGTGCCTCTGATTTAGCAATCAGGGCACCATCATCAGCAAATGCCAGCTCCGAAATATAGACCTGTCTCATCTTCCAGTACCCCACTGAATACTTTCTTGTTCTCTCCTTACATGCCTTGATGACATCGTCCATAAGGAGTATGAAGAGGTAAGGTGATAGGATATCACCTTGTCTTACACCAGTGGTGGTCCTGAACTCTTCTGACTTATGGTTTGCTGTCCTCACATAATTTCTGCAAGACTTGTTAAATCTCTGTATAGCATGAATCAGAGGTGCTGGAATATTCTTCCTTGCCAAACAGTCCCAAAGTTTGCTCCAGGGGACCCTGTCAAACGCCTTTTCCAGATCTATGAAACAAAGATGGACCTCACTCTTATACTCAAGGGCCTTTTCACTCAGCTGTCTGAGTGTGAAGATTAGGTCTTGAGTACTTCGGTTTGCTCGGAATCCGCACTGGACCTCATCCAATTGTGGCTCAGCTAGGCGTCGGAGTCTCTGCTCTAGGATTCTAGAGTAGATTTTACCAGGGACATTGAGAAGGGATATGCCTCTATGGTTTCCACATTGTCGATTGTCACCCTTTTTGAAAATTGGTGTTATGATGGCAATCTCCCAATCCTTTGGTATGGTCTTGTTGCACCATGCTGCCTGTAGGACCTTTAAGAGTAATAGGTCGCCTGATGCTCTCATGTACTTAACCATTTCTGGTGTTATACCATCATGCCCTGCTGCTTTGCCCATCTTGATTTTCTCTAGTGCTGCCCTCAGTTCTTCCATCTTTATGTCATCTTCACCATCATTGGTTTCCTCTTCTGTGTCAGTGGTTATCATTTCTGATGCTTCATCATGCTCACCATCCAGGAGTTCTGAGAAATATTCTTTCCATCTTTCCATTACTTCCTTCGGGGCAGTAAGCAATTTGCCTTGCTTGTCCTTTATAAATTTGAGAGGGCATTGTTTTTCTTTCCTCATGTTCTTTAGGGTCTTATAGAACAATTTCTGGTTTTCTTGTGCATCTTTTTCTAGCTTTTCTCCAAATTCTTCCCAGGTCTTCTGTTTTGCTGCTAGCACTTTGTTCTTTGCTTCTGTTCTGAGTGTCACATATTCTCTATATTTTTCCATTTGTCCTGTTGTGTTTTTAGCTCCTAAGTATTGTTTCCATGCCATTTTCTTCTCTCTTATTTTCTCTTTGACTTCCTCTGTCCACCAAGGTGTCCTCTTTCTCTGGTTTCCAAGTCGGACTTCACCGCATGTTTCTGCAGCAGCTGTCTTTATGATATCCTTGAATTTATTCCAGAGGGTTTCCAAGTCATCAGGTCGTTCTTCTGTGTTGCTCACTGCTGTAGCAATAAGCCCCTGATATCTGGTCTTAATTTCTGGCTCTCTCAGCTTGTAGGTCCTAATGCTCATTTCTCCTGCTCGTTTACTTGGTTTCTTGCGTGATGTTGGGCAGTTCCTAGGCTGAGCAACTCTTTCAGTTGTTCGTTTGATTGTTAGCAGGTAGTGATCACTTCCAATCTCTGGCCCCCTCCAGATTCTTGCATCTCGGACATATCTGAATGAGCTTCTCCGAACAATGGCATAGTCGATCACTGACTTCTCATTCTTGGTTGGTTCACATCTAGTGTATGCATGTATGCGCTTATGGGGGAACTTTGTGTTTGTAATGATCAGAGTCTGCTCACTGCAGAATCTAAGGAGTCGCTTTCCATTGTCATTGAGAGTATCTTCTCCATATCTTCCGATAACTCCACCCCATCTAGCATGGTCATTTCCAACTCTGGCATTAAAATCTCCGAGCATAATAACTTCATCTAGGCAGTCATCCACTGTCCTTTGAAGCAGCTCGAAGAATTCCTCCTTGACCTCTGCTCTCTCATCCTCATTTGGCCCATACACTATGACCAGATTGACTATGGTTTCTCCTTCTTTTAGTTTTACAACCATAATGCGCTCCGAGACAAAGTTCCATCCCTTGATACTATCTTTTTGATTTTGGGCCACAATGCAACCCACGCCCCCTTTAGCCCTTTCAGATATGGGTACACCACTGTAGAGCAACATGTTGCCATCGAGATCCATGACTCCTTGTCCTTTTTTCTTCGTTTCCGTTATAGCCAGGATTTCTAGTTTTGCTTTCTTCATCTCTTCCACCAGCTCCTCTTCCTTCCCATTTATACTTCTTGTGTTCCAAGTTCCATAAGTCGTAGTCCGTAGTCCTTTCCAGTTCGTCGCCTTTAGAATCAGTCCGGTTTTCTCTCTTGTAGTTCGCGTAGTCATGATTTAAAGCAAACAGGTGATTGGCCTGTTGTGCCTTTGCATGGTGGAGGGGCTGCCTCCTTACGGCCTCCATGCAGGCCGCCCTCCTCCTTTTTCATCCGGGCTTGGGACCGGCATTGGCGGAGTTCAATGTATGTAGTACTAGGAGAAATTCAAACTTGGCCAAATCTGCCATCTGATAAATACAAAATGTTCTTACTTAATTTCTAAATAAGTACAAATTTATTTAATTAATTCCATGTTCTGACACTTCATTAAATTCCCAAATCTTGGGCAATAGTAATTATGGGGATTCCCTGAGTAACTAAAAATGTTGTTAATGCTAAAACCCAGACCCCAATGTATGTAGTACTAGGAGAAATTCTAATCCCGGACAAGCCTACCAATATATGTAGCAAGTTTAATTTGCTGGGGAGGTTATTATGTTATACCTAAAAGGAAAGAAATCTGTGTCTGTGTTAACCGTGTGAGGTCAAGCACATGTAGGCCCCTGACTCTAAAAGATTATGATGAGGTATTTGCAGGGAACCTAACGCTACCTCCCTAGATCTCACACGGTCACTATTTTGGCTCTAGTGTCTGGCGTATGATGTACCTAATGTCTAGGGGAGAAATGATAATGATCGTACATAAACACAAAACACTTTAATTCACTATAAGAAAATGAATAAAACAGTGGTTAAGGTTTTTCTTTAAAATTGAATATTTTCTTTTTACAATTTAATCTGCCTGTCCCGCCATCTCTTTTGAACAGGTCTTTGAAAATGAGGAAAATATAGTTTACATAAAAAGGATTAACTAAAATGTGTGGAGACTTTGTCCAATAAGTGTAATGTCACTCTATCTCTCCTGTTGGTGTATTCACAGATTACAACTTTATTATCTAATAGTGTTTGTCATTTGTTAAGAGGGGCTGTAGTTTCATCACGCCCCATAACATCCTGTGTATGATTGGAAATACCAAAGTTTATTATAATTGAAGTGTCAGATATACCCAGATGCTAACACATCACCTGGGATTCTTTGTAGAAGGATAATTCAGTATGTAGTTGCAGAAAATATAGATATATCAGCACACACAAGCTCATCCAGCTATCTGCTGACAGCATAAACGTTTTACCGGAGACTTGTTGGCGTTACACTCACTCATCAGGTTTCCTGTCACCGGCTGGTAACAGGAAATAAAACCTCTGCAATAAAAAGACACCCTGGCCTTTTTATATCTGATCACACTTTATTATTATTATTTACATATGGTGGTATGGGGTCAGCCTCGCGTGCATACAGGTGCACTCGCCCCTAATTTTATATGACTCACACCTTGCTGTGACCACACCTCAGGTCTCTATGGCAGATACGCCACTGTACTTTTACATAGTTTTCCTCAATACAATAACGTGGAGTAACCACATTTCGTTTTGTATGATTTGCTCTTCTTTTTTTAATTATAAACGCTCCAGGCATGTTGAACAGTGTTCATGGAACACGGAGGTTTACTAACATATTCTAATACTTACTTACTTACTTAGTCGTTCCCCTTCTACCGTGAGGTGTAGAGGTTTGGAAGAGAGAGCGCCAGACCATTCTATCAGCTGTCTTCTTCCTGGCCTGGTTCCATTCTAGTCCTCGGTCCTTCAAAGATTGTCTAATGTTGTCCTCCCAGCGGACTCTGGGTCGTCCTGGAGGTCTGGATCCGTGGCTCTTTGTTTCCCATGCTTGTCGTGGTAGCCGATCTTCTCCCATTCTGCAGACATGGCCAAACCATCTTAGTTGGGACTGTTCTATTTGGGTCTGCAGCGGATGGGATTTTAGGCCTTGACGGATCGTCTGGTTCTAATACAATAATATTAAAACAAAATCATGACAATATACAACAGTTAGATACAGTTCAATGTGAGGACTCAACAGTGTCTGCTCCCTGCATGTCCTTCACTTTTCCCAATAGCAGTATCTAACTTTGTCAGTTGTAATAAACATATTAATACATAAAGCATTCTTACCACAATTTCACAGAAATATATAACAAATAACGCTGACTTGCAAAGAATGGCCTCAGTTTTTCTCTGCCCTGCCCAGACTGCGAATTAATTCTTTATTTTATAAATTAACACAGCTGATCTCAGCGTATTTGATAGAAAAAGTTTTTGTCAACTGGCGATGAGCATTGAAAGCTTTTTGCTAATATCTATTAGTACTGGCCAATGGAAAACTTGCGACTACCAGAATTCAAATGTAGTTTTTGAAAAACAAAAAAAAATTCCAAACAACTCTGTGTCTGGTAGTCGATTGGTCAGTCTGCGTTAGTTATGCCCAATAGAAAAAGATGTTTCGTTTTTAGTTACATTTTTCCTATCTCTCCCCTTTCACTCCTATACCAACTAATAGAATTTGAATTTACTCCGATGCCTCTTTCTAAGCTGGCGTCCCCACTAGCGTTATGAAAAAAACAAGTAGGAACCACAGTCTTAGTGTTACTAGACATATAGTATTATCTCAATAACTTGGCTAATAATTGGACTACCATATATTTTAAAACATATTTGGGCTCAGGAGATACTAAGCTATAATAATATATGATTTTTATGGTCAGTTTCATTATGGTTTAGATTTTCAATTTTGTCACTGTCAATCGTCAAATATAAATTTTACACAAGTCGGCCATCTTCCCCCTCTTATCTCTCTCTAGCATTTTTATTCAAATAACTAACTTGTTTGAGTGACGTCAGAAAAACATTACTCGGCGAGAATTTAAACTATCAGTGTGTATATATCATCGGGCCAATCCCACAGCGTGTCAAGCGAAGCGGGGTTTTGCGCGGCGGGTGTTAGAATTGGCGTTAATTATTACTGTTGTCTCGTGTTACACTACCAAAAATGTAAGGATTACTACAATTAAAGGCGTTAAAGTTAAAGTATTACGTTAATTCAGACAGTAGTTTGGCAGCACATTTCTGGCAGATCGTTAATTATAAGTCATGCCGCAGTCTCTATCAGATCGGGCAAAATGTTAAAAATGTTTATTGTACGTCACAAGGAAAGCGAGTAGGTTTAAACGGCGGGATCGTTTCTAAGCATTACCATGGCACAAAATTCAGCGCGATGCTGGCGTGTGAGATGCTTATAGTCAGACACATACGGGCGGGGTTATTTATTATCATAGGACTAAAATCTTACTGAAATGAGCGATTATCTCGCAGATTTTACTACAATTATTCTGTCATCAGTTCTGTTTACCAGTTCTGCTGTTGACGTCTTTCCATGCCACAATGTCAAACTGTCCAGTATCTCCTCTGTGTGTCAACCTATATCTCTTTATTTCTTTACTCTTTCCTGTTGTCACAATATATTCCAGCTGTCCTCTTATCATAACATGCCTCAAAAAAGTGGATAGCTTCCATCTAACGTGAGTACAAAGCTTCTTTAGGTCACTGCCCCACACCAACAAAAATACTATTATTTTTTATCAGCAGTTCTGGTCTTACTTCACTTCTTGCCGGTCTTATTTTGATCTTTAATAATAAATGTGTTAGAGGGGTTTATAAGATTATGTGTGGCAGTAGTTTTATTTATCTACCAAAGCTGTTTTTGTAGCAGATAATATATCCGAAACTGTGAAGTATATAATATAGCTGAAACTTTTATTTATAGTTGATAATTTAATCGAAACTGTGAAGTAAAGTTGATAATATAGCCGAAACCGTGAATTATAGTACATAATACAACTAAAGTTGTGAATTAAAGTAGATAACACAACTAAAGCTGTGAATTATAGTAGATTGTCCTTCTATATTTTATGCATTCTATATTCCTTTTTACATTTTGTTGTTGTCTTATACTTTATTTTATCGTTTGTTGTGCCTTTATCTTTACTATTTACTTTATCATGTCTTCATGTACCTTCTCCTATAAAAGTTTTAGTTTGCCTTGGTGTCTTGTACCTTCTATTAACTCTGTACCTAATCTTCATGTCTTTACTTTAGTTTTTCACTTTGTACTTACGTAATGTTTTGTATCATATCCTTAGTTTTACTTTCATTTACCTTGTATACTTTATCTTGCCCTATTTAATTATTCTAATTGCTTGTAGTTTCTGCTGCTATCATACGAAAACATTTTTATAACAAATATACTTTTTTGTTTACACTTTTACTGTGTGCGTTTTTTTCGTTTTTTTGTCTTCTTTTCTTCTGACTCCCCCCATCCCCCTTGGGGGAAGGGGGGGGGGTGTCTGTGACGCCTTCCTTATACTGATAGAGCTTGTAATTTCACCTTTCTCTCTCTCCTAACTTCTTTGTATCCTCACCTTTTCTAGTCTCGCTTTATCTGCCTCGAATATCGCTGTATTATGAGGAGATTAGTAGGTATAAAACAAGAAAGCCCTATACGGGACGATTACCCAGCCAATATATATGCAGAGTTTGGTGTCGCCGAGTGATTGAGTGCAGGAAAATCTGGGAAGATTTATGTTCTGGCGCTGACCATGCCACATTATAGCACTCTCAACGTTCCGAACTTGGAGAAAAAATGCACAAAGAGTCGGGATACTTTCAAGATGATGTAAAAATGAGGAGCGAGTGCTTAGTCACAGAACAGATTATGTCGAACGCAATCATGCATACTGAAGAGAAGGCAATGAAGAAAAAGCAATGTAGAGAAAGCGATGCTCTTTTTCGAAGTTCTTTGACGTCAGAACTCTTGACATTGGTGTACTGTAGAGATGGTTATAGAGTTCTATTGAACCATTTAGTTCTTTATTTTCCTACCCCAGTCAAACCAGATCGCATATCTGTATGCTCAAGACGGACGTAAGTAAGTAAAAATAGACTGAAACGTGTAACTGTCGGGTGGTGCAATTTGTGCAAGAGAGAGCGTATGAAGTTCAGTAAACGCATGAAGTTCAGTAAAAGCTTGCACATCTGTATTATGCGAACCCCTGGTTTTAAACTTGAAGCGTGCTAAGTGCAATTATCTGCCTACCGAAACAAGAGATTTCACACCAGTGAAAAAATACTAGAGAATCAACGAGTCTCCTTTTTGTGATCGCGTGCCTGACCAAATCTGTTTTCTTGATTTCTTCCGTCCTCCAGTATTTCCCCACTGGCAGTATTTTGTTCCACTAACAAATGTTGTTTGAATATTGTATGCTTTCATCTTTTTATTTTTTCCTCTTCTTATATTTCTTCTTCGTCTTCCGTATCCTATTCTTCTTCACGCCCTTCATCTTATCATCAGATTTCTCTCTCTCTCCTTATTCAGCTTCTTATCTTCTTATCCTTCCCTTTATTTATTTGTTTGTAAATATCTTCTTTCTATTTTCTTTTTTTTAAAATTCTTCTTCAAATGTCTTGCTCATATTTATCTTCTTATGATTATTCTTCGTATTTTTCTTCATATTTCTTTCCATGTTATTCATTCTGTTGTTGTACTTCGTCTCCGACTTATCTTTTTATCCTATTGCTTCTTCTTCTGGTTCCCTCTTGACATATGTCGTCTGAAGGGTTATACTTTCACTCAGAAAATGTTAACAGAAAAATATTCCAGCGAAAATTATAACTAGGACAACTTTCATATGGTGCATACGAACAAGGTCTGTGCGTGGTGTTCCCGGCAACGGGCCCTCCCATTTTCAAATAGCAAGGCAGTGGTTGCGTAGATGTTCAGATGATGCTCTCTCCGGCAAACCTCTACACTTTCGGGTAGAAGAGGAATGAAACCCCAGCTGTTCTAAGCTGCTGTTTAAAGGCTGAAATGCAACCCAGAAGGCTCAAAGGTTTCATAGCGATATAATGCAATCTGTAAAGAGGGCAAGTCCTGGCACAACAGGCCAACTACCTGATTGTCTAAATCTATGATTGCATGTTCACCATGGGAAACCTCTACACCCAACGATAGAAGAGGAAACGACTACAAAACGAAAGAAAACAACTTTCATAGTGTGTGTTAACAGCATTATGATTTTGTTCTCTAATATCTTATTAGTGCTGTTTATAATATAATACCTGGACAACCGATGTGCTTTCTCTCCTGCAGTATATTGGGCTGTCGTTATATATATATATATATATATATCAAAATATATATATATATATATATATATATATATATATATATATATATATATATATATATATATATATATATATATATATATATATATATATATATATATATGGGATGGAAATTAATATAGAAAAAAGCAAGATATTGGTGAATAGCCATAAGAAACATGTTCGGACCAACATTACGTTAAATGGGCAAACGTTAGAAGAAGTGAACACCTTTAAATATCTGGGGTCCATCAAGTAAAGAAATCAAGACAAGATGCCTCAGCTGCCATGACAAGGCTGAATGTGATCTGGAAAAGTAACATCAGTTTTCCTGTGAAGATCAAATTATACACATCACTTGTATTACCTATTCTCTTGTATGGGTGTGAGGGCTGGACACTCACTGCAGATACGGAGCGAAGGATTTAGGCTTTCGAGTATAAATGTTATAGAAGAATTTTGCGCATTTGCTATAAAGAGCACAAAACAAATGTCTATGTTAGAGAGAAAATAAACACGTATGCAGGCCACCAAGAACCACTTTTGTCAGTAGTGAAACGTCGAAAGCTTGCCTGGTTTAGGCATTGTCGTAAATGTTTTAAAGATAGGTATCAGGAGTTAATTGGCCCAGTCTGAGCAGAGGTGCTAATGGTAAGTAGGTGAGAATAAAGGTGCAAGAAATAGCTTCCACAAGTAAATAGTTTAAAAGTAGAATCTGTCTCTGGATTTAGAAGATGCTCTGATCCAGCCTATCTTTACGACTGTAATTTCTTATTAGACAATACTACTCTCCATACAAGTAACATATATGTTTAACTATACACACACACAGTTATGTGACAACAAGACACACAAACGTGAAAACTATGGTAAATGGAGTATGGGTATGGGCTGAGCTGACCAACACAAGTAATTAAGTTTTGTTAAGTTTATTATCATGTAACTCTTCACAACATCAAAACATATATATATATAAAATCGTGTACAGACATAGGAAGATAACCCAATAATGCTCTCCCTCTTGTTGAGAACAGCATCCCGCAAGAATTAAATAACCCCAAAAAGTCAAAAGATTAGCACTAGGGGTAGGATAGGCAGTACAGTAAAGAACAAGTCCCACCACAGTGCTATCCAGCAAATAAAAATATATTACACAATGGTTAGCAAAAGAAAGGAACCAAAGTTTGCAGGTACAATGTTTCCTGTAACAAATGAAAATTATTTCACTCTTTCTCTCTTTCTCTGTTATACTTGACCACTCATTCGCTCCTTACCTACTCTGTTGAAAACAATTGTGTTGACAAATAATCCATGGAAAAGATGCACATAATGTCCAGTAATTGGTATCATCCGAATCAGGCCCCAGTTCCTCCGATAAGAATTAAACTTTACACAGGGAACGCCTAATTAGTGATATGTTTCTGGATACACAAGTTTGTCCACTAGGTTGGTTAGTGCCGGAACTCTCTGAGATATGCCATTCCTCAGTAAACAGCAGGGAAACATAAGATTGTACAAATAAACTATTGTCAATTCTGATGATGATGATACTGTTATCGGCTTGCTATGGGTGAGTACCGATTATGAACAGTGTTTTATCCTGGGTAAATTCCACGGGTTTAAACGACTGTCAGAAGTCGGGAAAACATGTTAGGTATATGGCCACACCGGGCTGATAAAATAAAAATGGGAAAAATATATGGGTATTTTGTGAGTCCCCTTAATCAATTACAGTTCAAAGAATGTTATTGTGTCGCCCTGGTCATTCCTGTTCACACTGATACGGGCGAACGCCAAGGGAAAACGACACTATTATTACTTCAGTAACTGAGGAAACGTCCACAAATAGGAAA
>JAMPIV010021699.1:0-46236 GCA_024509875.1 Oreohelix idahoensis
CAGAGTGCGAATTTATTCCCAGGTGCCAATCCTGGAGATTTTCCTAGACGAAAAAAGGTTAGTCGGCAACCCAATCTCCTTTCGGCTTTCTCTAGATTGCTTCATGCACCTCCTTTCCAGAGGGACCTTCATCTGTCTTGGGCGGCTGAGTTGATTTATTTTCTGTATTTGACTTGTCCATGTTTGTTCAAAGTTTTTTTGGATAAAAGTGTGTTACGGGATGGGGTAACCAGCCCCATGCCCAAACCCTCCTTAGTCGCTTTTTACGAATTGCATAGTAGGGTACAGTGTTTAATATTCTTTGCTCCCTTTCGGGACCGATAACACACGATTGGTCGCCAACTTCACCCACTGTAAAAATTCGCGTCGTGGTCGTAAAAAGCCTGAGAACCTCGGCACCATATAATAACATAAACAAACGAGGGGGAGAATATTTACAGCTGTCAATTGAGTTGTGTGCCTAATTACTTAGTGCAGGCCGCTCTCTGTTTGAGCAGCAAACAGGTACTGAGAGAGACGCAATGCTGCTCTGGTTTGCAACGGGTAAATTAAAGAACGAAATAATAAAAAACCAGCATGAACCCGAGCCCCCCTCCAGGGACCATTTAAGGATACGGAGGACAAAGGAAACTCCGTGACCGGTCTACTTGTCTTACCGAGCCGGGAGAGTGACGTCTGCGATCTCTTCCTAATGGCTCTAGGCCCGGACTCCGGACCTGATGTAGGCTAGGGTTTCCCTCTTCTGGTCCCCAGTTCATAACGGTGAGTGTGGGGCGAACGTGTCTTGAATGAGATGAACTGAATGCTGGGTAAGGTTGACACACAGACTTTGTTCAAAAATTTCTTGTGTGCATGGACCGACCAGTGATCACATTCTCTTCAAGCAGGGGTTGGCACCCTGTCGATCTCAATCTACCGGTAGTTCCAAGTGAATGATTTGGTAGATCTATAGGCGACTGTTGGGGGGGGGGGGGGGGGAGAGAAAAAAGGCTTTTAAAACTAGAGAATAATAACGGTGTCCCGGGATCAAAGGTACTTTTTCCGCTTTCCCAAATGAACTGTCGAGCTGGCTACTAAAATAATATTCGTGAACTGCATGAGATATGACACGTACACACACGCGCACACACACAGATATATATAAATATAGACACACACACATACATACATACGGGTGTCTGGGAATTATTTACCTGATTATGAAGCTCAGTATCCTTGAGCAGATATGAGTGTTACGGATAAATTATACTACATTTGTAGCCTTAACCCAAGGAATTGCATTGACCACATTCATTGAAATTGATTTCACCTGCGCTGCTACAAGACACGAGGATGGAACGTTAGTGCGTAGCTGGCAGAGTGGGTAGTGGCAATTCGCTCCCGCGGCTAGGCGGTGGGTGCCGTTCGGAAGGTCCTGGTTCGATTCCCCGTAAGCCTATCACTTCTGTTGTTTTTCTGTTGTCTAGTCTTCTACTTCTTTATTTTCTCACTGAGTGCATGATAACATACCGTTATGTGTCGTTTGTTTATTTATTTATGGATGGAACTGGAGTATCGGCTGGGCATAGTAAGTGCTAGAAACGGTTCTCACCAATCCAATACCATAATTCCCGACGTAAGTACGTCGGTCGGTCACATCATGCACACAGTCATTTGCGCACTTTTCTATTTTCGAGAGAGTACATTAACTTTCAACCACAGCTAAGGAGTGCAACTGTGGTTGAAAGTAAGACAATAATTGTATTGTTTCCCTTATATGTACTCTCCAGAAAATAGAAAAGTGCGCAAATGACGGTGTGCATGAACAGTTTGATTATGGAAAGAAGCCAACAACACAATTGATAAACAGTACGGGGAGCCGCGCTGGTGTAATGGCTACAGCGTTGTACTGGCGACCAGGTGTTCATGGTTCAAACCCGGCCGTCGGCGTTTGAAGAAATGTTTACGACCGGAAATTTGACTGAATATTCTGAACGGCTCCTGCACATAAATCCCGTGTGTATGGGAAGGAGCGAAGCTCCTGACCGGGTTGGAAGGAAAGTCCACTGACCCCCCAGCCTCGCAATGACATGTCATTGGGCCGAAAGAGCTGGAAAGCTCGAGTGCCGCTGGTTATAGAAAAAAAATAAAAATAATAATAAACAGTACATGAACTGGAGTTTCGTCAAACTTCAAACGTTCTTCTCAGAGGCAGTAAGTCGACCATGGCTTCTCAGAGGCAGTAAGTCGACCAAGGCAAGTTATGAAAAGATGCACGAACAATTACAAGACATGTTGTCATAAAAGAAGTGTTAGTTATTTAGTCAATTTACGGTCCATTAGATCATTATCACTGCTCCACGTGTCATTTAGGAAGGTTACTCCGTGTCTTCATATTTAATACATCCATATAATTTTCACCACAAATATCTGATGACGGTCGCCTGCAATGAAATGACCACAGTAGTGATAGTACCGTCTGTAATACATGTAACAGAATGATAATAATAATAATAAATTCTTTAAGCACCAAACACGGCGCATAAGGCAGAAACCAGTGCTCTCCAGGTTGTTCGTTGTGACGCCACTCCTCTTAGCTCTTGCACATTATTTAGGCCCAACGTTCTTCCTTCTCTTATTATTGTTCTTCTGAGTGTTTCTTTTGGTCTTCCTTTTTTCCTCTTACCCTCAGGAACCCAAGTGAGCGCCTGTAGTGGTATTCTGTTGTTTTGCATTCGTAGGACATGACCGATATATGACCATCGTCTTTTCCTTATCTAGTCGGAGACATATTTCTGCCTAGAGTCTTCTCTTATTTGTCGATTAGTCTTGAATTCTTTCCAACTGATGTTCATGAGTTTTCTAAGACATTTGTTCTCGAATGTATTCAGCTTGTTCTCCAATGATTTTGTTATTTTCCAACTCTCACAGCCGTATGTTAACACTGAGATAACATTTGAATTAAACAGACGAAGCTTGGTATGTATATTCAATGATCGTAATTTCCAAATGTTAGATAATCTATTGAAGGCGCTAGCTGCCAAAGCAATTCTAGTATGGATTTCTCTTGTTGTGTCACCATCCTGAGTCATTTTACTGCCTAAATAATTGAAACTTTCAACTTTCTGTAGTTTTTCCCCGTTCAAGATGATATCAAAGGTCTCGTTAGAAAAGTTCATAGCTTTAGTTTTAGAGGCATTTATTTGGAGACCTATTTTAACCGAGAGATGACACAAATTATTTACTGCTTCTTGGGATTGTCTGGGTGTTGAACTTAAGAATGCTAAATCATCTGCGAAATCCAGGTCCCCCATGAATTTTCCATTTGTCCATTTTATACCTAATTGTTCATTGTGGGTGTAGTTTCTCATAACCCAATCAATAGCTATTCCAAAAAGTAGTGGTGACATAATACAGCCTTGTTTCACCCCTGTTTCTACTGTAAACCATTCTGAATTCCCTTTATTTGTTCTAACACAACATCTTGCATTGTCATATAGCGCTTTGATTATATTCACATATTTTGTTGGAAAACCATAGATTGTAAGTATCTTCTACAATGATGGGCGGTGTAGACTATCAAAGGCTTTTTGAAAATCGACGAAGGTGATAATAAGTGGCGATTGCATTTCCACTGATTCTTCTATAATTGTTCTTAGTGTAACAGAAACAACACACTATAATTAAAAACCTGTCAGTTTTGACGGGTTATTGCTAGTATATGTATACTGTTCAAAAAAAGAAACGCAACATTATTGCAGTGGTAATGGACACCAAATTTCAAACTTGTACCACAATTTTATTTTACGGAATTAATGTTTCAATCTGTAGCGAGATTTGGTAAACACTTGCTTGGTTGTAGCGCGACACGCCCACGCGACACCCACACACACCAGCGCAAGGTCAGCGCTGCGGTCTTTCTTTGAAGTTGGTAGACAGCGGAAATGTGACTTACGGTTAAAAGCCATACAGTATTACTGAAGAATGAGGAAATAGCTATATAGGAATGTATGGCCGACTTTAAAAGTTTGCATTTACTGGACATTAAATTATTCACTACAGGAGAACGCATGGTTGGAATAATATTAAATAAATATAACTCAACAAAGGAGATAGGCTAGGAATTATATCCAAAAGGATATTATTCAAATATAAATAGTTTTAAAGATAATTAATATTTTTCACCTTCATCACATCGGCTAAAAGTTAGCTAATAATCTTTAAAAATTTATTACACTAACAAGCCTCAACGGAATTGTATAAAACTTATATGTAATGAAAGCCCCATATGGGGAAAAGGAAATGATATATAGGAAGGAAGGAAGGAGATAAGTGTGTGAGTGACAGAAGAGAAAAACGAGTACAGGAAAAGCACAGATTGTTTCAAATAGCTTCAAAACAGGAGATGAAACTAAAATCTTTTGGGGAATTTGGGAGCTGCTTTCTCGTACGCGCGAGAGACTGAAATATAAGGACAGAGCGGCGCATTGTAAATCACACACCAAATCCAGAAGCCAGAGTGAGAAACTGGAGGACAGCCTCTGCAAGAAAAGTTCTATTTTCACGCTGCATGCAGGGCAGATTAAGTTAAGCCAATACAGTCTCACCGTGAGCTTATTAATCCTAAGAGGGTATGTAAGTTTATTAAAAATATATGTATTACTAATATCATTTTATTTCAGATTTTATTTCTGATTGATTGTAGCAGATATAATAAAAAAGGGAATGACGCTAACCAGAGATAACCTTCACCGGCATTGTCAGGAAGCATAACCATTAATTGGTTAGCCAAATATATTATGGCTAATTCTTGCCTGGAAGCTTACGACATACCAGCAAGTACATAAGTGACTTGACATCCATAAGTGGAAGGCAAAGGTTATATCGTACCCATGTATCATAACATGTGATTTATTCATGTATATTGTTAATTCTGCACCTTATACATTATCTTATCATGCTATCTCTGTAATATACTACCATGATTCATTCATTTACATACAAACACTGAAGACATGGTCGCATCATGAACAGCAGAGGGTGGTGAGATTGTTAGAACAATGGCCACCTATTACTTCTTGTTCCAGGTTTTTATGATCAATGTTTATGATCATTCCTGATCGAGAAACTAAAGACTTGAAGAAGTTGATCCAGCTCACTGAAGCCTAGAGGTCAACCAAACTTCAACACCTTAGTCCCCCGTAGTTATAGGGCGGGCTGAAGGAAAGTCTTCCGTACTCCAGTGTGTCGGAGGAACCTCGAGCAGACGTGGATAAAGTTGAGTTTATATATTTCCATCCAACAAATCCTGTGAGCAGTTCTAAAACGACTTTCTAATGATGAAAACTAGATGGCAAGAGATAATGTGACAAACTTGTTTTATAAATTCAGTGGAAGATAAATCCAAGACTTTTTCTATTAGTTATTTTAATTTGTAACTGTAAATAATCATACATTTTACCATCTTCCAACACCCATTTATCATTACAAGAATATATAGATGTACATAATAAATTGGATAATTGTACTCATTTGACTTGTTAAATTTTTAACTGTTAAATTTTGAGTTACTTTTTCTAATTTAATTATAATATCACATAGGGTTACGATAGCGAAGTAGCATCTTATACTTCTGAAGCCTAAATCTATTGTCCAGCTCAGAGTATTCACAGCTGTAACTCACTTGTGATACCAGTGTACTTCTCGGGCACTGGAACTTCATACTTTCTGGAGAGAGATTCTACTTCTGCTCTACCACTACTATCATACTAGGAAAACCTTTCGCTACACAATCTTGGCATGAAGCAACTTTCAGACTTTAACAATGAAATGATGTTCATTAAATTTGGTTTGGACTTTTATTCTTTGCGACTGAGGCCTCCGTTTCAGTAAGGTGTATGGCCTCCTCTGGCCTCTATCAGAGAACGACATCTCCTTGACATGGATAAGATTAGCCGTTGGATCTGTTGTTGTGGGATGGCTGCCCACTCTTCCCGCAGTGCAAGAGACAACTGTCGGAGATTGGCTGGAGCCACGTCTCGCTGGCGGAGTCGTCTGTCGAGTTCATCCCATAAGTGTTCTATGGGGTTCATGTCTGATGACATGGCTGGCCACGGAATGGTCTGGACGTTGTTGTCAGCGAGGAACTGGGTGGTGAGTTGTGCCACATGAGGTCGAGCGTTATCCTGCTGAAAAATCGACCCTCGTGCATCCATAAGTGGAAGGACGTGAGGACGAAGAATTTCAGCGACGTATCGTTGGGCATTCAGGCGTCCGTCAATTTGCATCAGGTCACTTCTTCTCATGAAGTTGATAGCTCTCCACATCAGTACACCTCCACCACCATGTGGAGGAGCCTCATCAACGCTGTTCTGGGCGTAGCGCTCATGGACTCTGCGGTAAACTCTTCTCCGTCTGTCGTGTTGCTGGAGCACACAAAATGATTCATTACTAAACCAAACCCGTCTCCAGTCATTCCCAACGGTCCATTGACGATGCTGGTTCGCCCACTGCAGTCGGTTCTGGCGATGCAGGTCCGTAAGAACAGGACCTCTGTAGGGTCTTCTAGCCCAAAAGACCAGAGTCGTGCAGCCGGTTCCTGACCGTTTGATCTGAAATTCGACGAGCTGCTGACATTGATTGGACTGTGGAGGACGCAGATGCAAGTCGATTCCTGAGGTGAAGCAGCCATATGAAGCGGTCTTCGGCAAGAGTTGTGACTCTGGGTCTTCCGCTGCGCGGCCGGTCTGCCACTGAGCCAGTTTCTTAAAATCGCCTCCAAAGGCGACTAATGGTGCTTCTAACCACATTAAATTGTCTGGCCACTACACTTTGTGACTGTCCAGTCTGTAAACGTCCAATGATGATGAGTCGTTGTTCTGTAGTCAGATGAGCCATACTTGCGCATTGAATTTTCAACTGAATTTATTCGAGGAGCGTCAATCTTTTATAGGCATTCAATAATATGGTCAGAGAGTTTTGTGTTCAGTAAGTTTCACGGGATTCTGATGAGCCTGTCACGAGTTATTGTCAAAAATGTTGTTTTGACCTTGACCTCTTTCATGACCTCACGAATCATGAGGTGAGTACATTTCAGGTAACCACGAGAAGTTAATGACCAGATGGACACAGTCGATAGGTTGACTGATGTCCAATCAGCGAATATCTTATAAAAGTAACACCAAATAAATTTCGTTTCTTTTATTGAACAGTCTATACAAGTATTGTTTGTTTACTTTGCATTAGTTGGATACGAGTGAAGAAATAACACTTGTAAAAATAGGGAGTAGCTTTTCAGCCCTGAGGGTGCGAAACCTACCTACTCGGGGTGCAAGACCTACCTTCTAGGGGTGCGAGACTTACCTTCTGAGGGTGCGAGACTTACCTTCTGGGGGGGTGCGAGACTAACCTTCTCGGGGTGCGAGACCTACCTTCTAACAGTATAGAGAATTTACCTTACTGGGTGGGGTCGAGATTTTACCTTAATAATGATGCTAGACTTAGTTCTAACCAGGTGCAGTAGACTTCCCTTCTGGGGGGGTGCGAGACTAACCTTCTCGGGGTGCGAGACCTACCTTCTGGGGGTGCGAGACCTATCTTCTGGGGGTGCGAGACCTACCTTCTAGGGGTGCGAAACCTACCTTCTGGGGGTGCGAGACTTACCTTCATTTTAAAGTGCTAGCGGGACTAACCTTCTCGGGGTAAAATGACCTACCTACTGGGGTGCAGACCTATTTCTTGATTTAGACTTACCTTTCGACCATGATTAAAAACCATCTTATTGAGACTTACTTCTATTTGGGTGCGAAACCTATCTTCTGGTGGTGCGAGGCCTACCTTCTGGGGGTGCGAGATCTACCTTCTTTTGACAACGTGAATTCAATACCGAACCTTAGTCGTATTTTGTAAATAACACTTTATCAAAAACATAGAATGAAAAAAAAACACAAATAGTGATACATCTTACTGGGAGAAAGGACAAGAAAAAACCTACGTTGCGACCACAAGGCCTTCGTCATGGGCAGACAAACGAAAAACAGAAGGGAAAGAAAGTGAGAATAAAGTACTTACTTACTTACTTACTTAGTCGTTCCCCTTCTACCGTGAGGTGTAGAGGTTTGGAAGAGAAAGCGCCAGACCATTCTATCAGCTGTCTTCTTCCTGGCCTGTTCCATTCTAGTCCTCGGTCCTTCAAAGATTGTCTAATGTTGTCCTCCCAGCGGACTCTGGGTCGTCCTGGAGGTCTGGATCCCTGGCTCTTTGTTTCCCATGCTTGTCGTGGTAGCCGATCTTCTCCCATTCTGCAGACATGGCCAAACCATCTAGTTGGGACTGTTCTATTTGGGTCTGCAGCGGATGGGATTTTAGGCCTTGACGGATCGTCTGGTTGCGGACCATGTCTCTTCTTCTGTGGTGAAGTGGGATGTTATAGATATTTATAAGGGACTTAGTGTACTGACTGAGATCAGCTGTGAAGGTATATATATATCTAATAAGAGTAGTATATTATATATATAACCTTACTTGCTGCCACATATCTATATATCTCAGTCAGAATTATTCTGGAATAGTGTGGTGACTACGTTTTGTGTCTAGGGTATGTGTATGGTGAAGTGTAAGTCACAACAACAGACAGATAAACAATTTAATTTAATCCACTACTCTTGACAACACTGTGACACTCACATACATATAACACTCTACACAGATATCTTAAAAGAGTCACTGATAAACTTTCAAATAACAATATGTATTCATTACTGGCATGAAGGAATATGTGTCCTGATTCAACTACAAGGGAACCAGGAATCACAATCAATTTAAATTACAAGTTATGTACAGAATGTATTTAATATGAATATTGTAGTGACATATATTAGTACAAATGTTCTATGTGTGTCAGTTGTGTAGTAGTAAAATGAGGTAATACTGGTTTTGTTTTGTTCAAGCTCTGTTGGTATTGGTCATCATGACTTCAATAGTTTGTCTTTAGGGACTATTATTGGAGATGTTCACAGTTCCTGATTTTACGACAAGTAAATTCCCCTCTGAATGGTATTTTTATAAAGTTATTTCAAGATGAGGGGACATAATGTTGAGCTCAGCTGGCCAATTCGCTTATCTGGCGTGATGGCGGCAGGAAAGGACTCCTCTGCTCGAATTCTCCTCTGGGCTCAGGAGACACCTCACTGATAGCTAAAAAGACCAAGGAGTATGCTGTCCGACTCTGGATTCAGCAAATCTCTGACCAGATGCTGCTCACTACCATCAAGACCACTGTCCCACAATTTCATGGAAATAAACACAGATACGTTGATTAGCAATGAATTCTGGCACAAACTGGCACAAATTCCGTTCTGCCTATGTTCCAGGCTTTTATTTTAGCAAAAATGTGAGCTGGCTTCAACGTACTGTCGCTTTATCAAGCTTATTTGAATTAGTGGTCTCGAACTAACGCTCCCAAGTGTGTATATCAGCGAGACTGGCCAATGAGCCACGTTTCGACAAGTGTTTGAAAAAATGTTATCTTTTCCCGTCTCCCCTAACAACCAAGATAGTATTTATAACCCGACCAATCGTGGTTAGGCTTTCATTTGTTGCGCTCCAATCAATTTGGAGTTTACATGGTAGGCTATTTATGTAACGTAAGGTTTTTTCAAACACGTTATAAAAAAAATTTTATGAGCAGAAATGATTTTATGCTGTCAGGCACCCCCAATATTTTATTTTGGGTATAATTTATTAATTCCTGGACTATTTGCGTAACGTTTTACATATTATTTGTCAGCAAACCCTAAGGAACCCAAAAATACTAATTTAAAGGAGCTACGTGGCTGCGTTCAAAATATGCAATTTCTTCTATCTCCTGTTTAGAAGATGTGCTGTCTGGGTACTGTTATGTGTTCAAACGTAAACCCATATAATGTTGTCTTTTCTAATAAGAGTCTGTTATGATTTATAAACCTAACTCTGGGAAAGGGTAGTGTATTTTATCACTGTCCGTCTGAAAAAAAAATTAGTGCATGTAGACTTACACGCGTGATGGTAGTAATTGTGTATCGCGCGAAGCGGGTTTAGTGTTCGGCTTTCTGCCTCTCCCTTCTCTTTTTATCCCTTTAGTCCATCTGTTCGTTCGTTTTGGTAACGCAGTATAATTAATGTTAGGGTTAATTTAGGTCATTACGCAGTACGTCTCAATGCTTTTCCAAGAAATACAGCACACGTTTCATTGAAGAAGGCGGGTAATAATACAGTAAGCTTTACTATCAACGTGAAAGCGTTACAATTTGCAGACGAAGCAGAAAACAAGGGGGATTTCGAGTACATTCTTTGTGACAGCACTGTCATTTTACCATTGCTCTTCTCTTTATTAATTTTATTTGTTAGGCTTTATATTTACCTAATAATTTATATATGTGGATTAGAATATTTCATGACACCTCCCCTCTTAAAACAGACATTATATGTCAGTCCTTTATTCCATATACACATATAGAAATTTATTATTATTTCTGGGGTTTACGGTGATTCTCATCACACGGATGGCGGCTTAAAAAATCCGCTCCCAGATTGGTTTTTCCAGATATATATTCAATGCTAAAATTATATGGAGCCAGAAGCAAAGACCATCGGAGTAACCTAGAGTTCTCATGCTTAGCCTGTGCTAAAAACGATAAAGGTTTGTGGTCAGTTTGCAACTTAAATGCCTTCCCATATAGATAAATATTGAATTTCTTTATTGCCCATATTACTGCAAGACATTCTTTTTCGCTAGTTGAGTAGTTGATTTCAGCTTTATTCAACTTTCTGCTAGCATATGCCACTGGGCTTAATTCCCCATCCAATGCATCTGATTTCTGTAGTAAAGTTGCACCTAGCCCAATATTACTTGCATCCGTCCTTACTATGAATTCTTGACTTAAGTCAGGTAATTTCAAAATGGGTTTACTTGTGAGCTTTTCCTTCAATTCTTGGTAAGTCATTTCACATTGTGGTGTCCATGTAATGCGATCTGGAAGTCCTTTACGTGTCAATTCCGTTAAAGGTGCACATATGGAATTAAAGTTTTTGATATACTTCTGGTAGAAACCACATAATGAGACAAAGGATCTCACGTCCTTCTTGGTTTGTGGTCTCGGGGCTTTCTGTAGTTTCTCTAAATTCTTTGGGTCAGGGGTCATGTTTCCCTGATAAAAACTGTGTGTCCCAAAAATTCCAATTCTTTACATCCAACGCAACATTTGGTTGGTCGGGCTGTTAAATTTGCCTCCCTAAGTCGATCAAACAGCATGTTCAGAGAGTCAATGTGTTCCTCAAATGTTTCTGTTGCTATAAGGATATCATCCATAAAATTTGTTATACAGGGATTATTCAGAGGATCCAATAATTTTCTCATCATTCTAGAGAAGACACTAGGCGCATTCTTCAATCCAAATGGCAATCTATTAAACTCATAGTGTCCTTCTGAGGTACTAAAAGCTAGGTATGGTCTAACCTCAGGCTTTACTGGAATCTGATAGTATCCTTTACTCAGATCCACTTTTGAGAAATATTTAGCTTTATTTAGTCTGGCAAACAGCTGATTTGTATCCGGCAATGGATCCACCTGTCCTTCTGTAATAGCATTCAGTCTCCTGTAATCTATACAGAGTCTATGTTCTCCAGAGGGCTTCCTTAAAAGTACAACACCGGAACTATACGAAGACTCACTGTGCGAAATAATTCCTTCCTTCAACAGATAGTCTATCTCTTCCTTCAAAGCTTTTTCCTTAGCAAACGGAATCGAATATGGTTTCATACAGACAGGTGTGGAGTCTATTAATTTCATATCATATTCCAATAGGTTTGTATGCCCTGGTCGGTCTGTTAACACCTCTGCATGATTATTTAGAACCTGTTGCACTCTCTCTTTCTGAGTTTTCGTTAAATGTGTACTGATTTTCACCTGTGCTGCTGTCTCACAGGGGTGTAATGGATATTCAAATGATGAAAGTGGTTCCTTTTTCATCTCCATGGCGATGGACAAGGTCAACAAGTGTGTCTCTTCCTGATGTTCTCTTTCCAAATATTTCTTCAGGAGATTCACATGATAGATTTTTTCTTTCCCCTTCTTATCTATCTTATAATTTGTTCTAGACACCTTCTCTAGAACTGTATATGGACCCTGCCATCCAATTTGTAACTTATTCTGACTCCCGGGCAAAAGAAGCAGTACCTTCTCTCCCACAGCCAAATTTCTGTCTTTCGCCTTCCTGTTATAATAGGCAGCATGTTTCTTCCTGGCTTGTTTCAAATTTTCATTGGCAAGTTTCCAGCCAGTTTTTAACCGAGTGGTCAGCTCATTCACATACTGGTATGAAGATGTAATGTTTTCCTCTGCCTTTTCATCAGTCCACGTTCTTAACAAAGCTACATATGGACCTTTAATTGTGTGGACCTATTTGTCCATGCACCGGTATGGTCTCTTCCACTTGAAGCTTTATAGTGATGATTTTTCCTCCCAGAATTATCATTCACAAAACGACCGCTACCAATTTTTCTTTTGGGGCTTTCTCCCCTCTTAAAATTCTTGATGAGAGATTTCCTCCCTACATCCTCTTCCTCCAGTTTGTTTAAGTCCGATTGAGGGATTTTCGGCTTATCCTGGGGTAAGACATCTTTTTGCACTCTCCGCATAGTGGCCATTGTAAAACAGTTAAGTGAAGCTTGTCCGTGAAAAGGGGCTTCCCATTCCATTTGGTCCACTTTATCAAATCTATATTTCTTTTTATTGTCAGGCCTAATTTTGCCTCGTGGCGTGTCCAGGTCCTGATCCATGTTCCCACTTGTGGGTGTTCCCTCATGTGCTATGCTACACCTTTCTACAAAGTTCTCAATGTCCCATCTTGCTTTGGGCCAATAATAATTGTGAGCCACCTTTTGAATGATGGTACCTATCTTCTCATGGTCCCCATCTGGTTTCACATGTAGGCTCCTTATTAATTCTGTCCTATATCTTTTTGGAAGAACCAGCTGTCCGTGACCATTGGATCTAGCTCCAGTCTTCCTATACATCAACTTGTTTTTCATGTAAAAATCTCCCTTGCCTGGAGTTGTATGACAAGTTGACAATTTTCTGAAACAAGGCTTGAGTGTTTTATCCCCAGCCTGTGCCTTCCTCATCTCTTCTGGAGTGGTATCTAACATAATATCCTCCTCCTGTCTTGAGGTCGACCTGACCTGAAGGGTTGCCATATACACAGGTTTCCTTCTGCAACGGTCAGTGTCATGATTGTCCATCTGACAATTTTTACACCACCTTTTTCCTTGGTTGAAAGATTTTCTTTCATCATATTTCCTTTCATCGAATTGTGGGAATTTATTTTTTTTTCATACCGTGGCCTATCAAATTGGTGCTTACCTTTATTTTGATCCTTAGGATCAAATTTATTAAAGTTCTGTGGTGCCCTAAAGTTGTCCACCTGTTTCTTTTTATTACCTGTTACCTCTGCTTGAGCTGCTTGATACCTTTCAGCAACATTTAGCAACTCACCCAGCCTCTCTGCACCTTGTTCCATGAGAAACTTTCTCAGGTCTGGAGCCATGGACTCTCTTAGTTGCTCTATAAGGACCATTTCCTTAAGATCTTGGGTTTTCCCCAGAGAAGTCCATTTCTCCAAGTATGTCTCTATGCGTGCAGAGAACTGGTGATAGGTTTCACCTGACAGTAGTTTAGCATTCCTAAATTTTTTCCTGTAAAACTCTGCATTCTTTTCATACCTTAACAAAAGAGCCTGCTTTAGCATGTCATAATTTTCCTGATCACCTCTGCTCATTTTTGCAAAAACTTCATAAGCTGCCCCACGAAGTCCCTGAGATAACTTTAAGCTCCACCTTTCTCTCTCCAACCCATACGTGGTAGCTAATAGTTCGTACCTATTTATATAGCTCTCAATATCATCGTCTTTCTCAACAAAATGATCTAAATGAAAATTCATAGCTGAGATTGAGGCTCCTTGAGTAACCGTAGCATCAGAGGCAAAAGGACTGGCACCATTTTCAGGAGCATGGCCTTGAAACTCAAACTCCCTTAGTCGTAACTCATGTTCCCTTTGTAATCTCTTCTCCTCCTTTTCTGCTTCCCTCTCTGCAGCTAATCTCTTCTCTTCTCTTTCTGCAGCTAATTTCTTCTCTTCCCTTTCTGCAGCCAATCGTTTGTCTTCTCTTTCTGCCTCCAATTTCTTAGCCTCAGCCTCAATCTGCAACCTCTTAGTCTCAGCCTCAGCTTCAATCTGCAACCTCTTAGTCTCAGCCTCAGCTTCAAATTGTAACTTCTTACTTTCCCTGTCAGCCTCTAACTTTCTTTCGGCTTCAAACCTTCTTTCTTCGCGTTCAATAAATTTGTCACATTCCGTAGTAACATAGGCAACCATAACTTGCCCATCTAATCCTAACTCTTTTGCAGTCTGAACCGCAGCAGATCGAAATTTGGCCAGGTCCGCCATTGTCTATCAGGTAACTTAATACAATGTCTAACCAACAATTCAATCTCTAATGGACAAAACAGGCACCGTGAGCTCAACCTTATTTAATTCCACCCAAGGATACCTTTTAATTCTTATATTCCCTGAAGTGAATTACCCCCAATATTTTTAATAGTTAAAGATTCAAAATCCCAAGAGCGAGACCCCAATATATGTGGTGAAGTGGGATGTTATAGATATTTATAAGGGACTTAGTGTACTGACTGAGATCAGCTGTGAAGGTATATATATATCTAATAAGAGTAGTATATTATATATATAACCTTACTTGCTGCCACATATCTATATATCTCAGTCAGAATTATTCTGGAATAGTGTGGTGACTACGTTTTGTGTCTAGGGTATGTGTATGGTGAAGTGTAAGTCACAACAACAGACAGATAAACAATTTAATTTAATCCACTACTCTTGACAACACTGTGACACTCACATACATATAACACTCTACACAGATATCTTAAAAGAGTCACTGATAAACTTTCAAATAACAATATGTATTCATTACTGGCATGAAGGAATATGTGTCCTGATTCAACTACAAGGGAACCAGGAATCACAATCAATTTAAATTACAAGTTATGTACAGAATGTATTTAATATGAATATTGTAGTGACATATATTAGTACAAATGTTCTATGTGTGTCAGTTGTGTAGTAGTAAAATGAGGTAATACTGGTTTTGTTTTGTTCAAGCTCTGTTGGTATTGGTCATCATGACTTCAATAGTTTGTCTTTAGGGACTATTATTGGAGATGTTCACAGTTCCTGATTTTAAGACAAGTAAATTCCCCTCTGAATGGTATTTTTATAAAGTTATTTCAAGATGAGGGGACATAATGTTGAGCTCAGCTGGCCAATTCGCTTATCTGGCGTGATGGCGGCAGGAAAGGACTCCTCTGCTCGAATTCTCCTCTGGGCTCAGGAGACACCTCACTGATAGCTAAAAAGACCAAGGAGTATGCTGTCCGACTCTGGATTCAGCAAATCTCTGACCAGATGCTGCTCACTACCATCAAGACCACTGTCCCACAATTTCATGGAAATAAACACAGATACGTTGATTAGCAATGAATTCTGGCACAAACTGGCACAAATTCCGTTCTGCCTATGTTCCAGGCTTTTATTTTAGCAAAAATGTGAGCTGGCTTCAACGTACTGTCGCTTTATCAAGCTTATTTGAATTAGTGGTCTCGAACTAACGCTCCCAAGTGTGTATATCAGCGAGACTGGCCAATGAGCCACGTTTCGACAAGTGTTTGAAAAAATGTTATCTTTTCCCGTCTCCCCTAACAACCAAGATAGTATTTATAACCCGACCAATCGTGGTTAGGCTTTCATTTGTTGCGCTCCAATCAATTTGGAGTTTACATGGTAGGCTATTTATGTAACGTAAGGTTTTTTTCAAACACGTTATAAAAAAAAATTTTATGAGCAGAAATGATTTTATGCTGTCAGGCACCCCCAATATTTTATTTTGGGTATAATTTATTAATTCCTGGACTATTTGCGTAACGTTTTACATATTATTTGTCAGCAAACCCTAAGGAACCCAAAAATACTAATTTAAAGGAGCTACGTGGCTGCGTTCAAAATATGCAATTTCTTCTATCTCCTGTTTAGAAGATGTGCTGTCTGGGTACTGTTATGTGTTCAAACGTAAACCCATATAATGTTGTCTTTTCTAATAAGAGTCTGTTATGATTTATAAACCTAACTCTGGGAAAGGGTAGTGTATTTTATCACTGTCCGTCTGAAAAAAAATTAGTGCATGTAGACTTACACGCGTGATGGTAGTAATTGTGTATCGCGCGAAGCGGGTTTAGTGTTCGGCTTTCTGCCTCTCCCTTCTCTTTTTATCCCTTTAGTCCATCTGTTCGTTCGTTTTGGTAACGCAGTATAATTAATGTTAGGGTTAATTTAGGTCATTACGCAGTACGTCTCAATGCTTTTCCAAGAATTACAGCACACGTTTCATTGAAGAAGGCGGGTAATAATACAGTAAGCTTTACTATCAACGTGAAAGCGTTACAATTTGCAGACGAAGCAGAAAACAAGGGGGATTTCGAGTACATTCTTTGTGATAGCACTGTCAAGCATGAATCAGAGGTGCTGGAATATTCTTCCTTGCCAAACAGTCCCAAAGTTTGCTCCAGGGGACCCTGTCAAACGCCTTTTCCAGATCTATGAAACAAAGATGGATCTCACTCTTATACTGAAGGGCTTTTTTACTCAGCTGTCTGAGTGTGAAGATTAGGTCTTGAGTACTTCGGTTTGCTCGGAATCCGCACTGGACCTCATCCAATTGTGGCTCAGCTAGGCGTCGGAGTCTCTGCTCTAGGATTCTAGAGTAGATTTTACCAGGGACACGAGAAGGGATATGCCTCTATGGTTTCCACATTGTCGATTGTCACCCTTTTTGAAAATTGGTGTTATGAGGCAATCTCCCAATCCTTTGGTATGGTCTTGTTGCACCATGCTGCCTGTAGGACCTTTAAGAGTAATAGGTCGCCTGATGCTCCCATGTACTTAACCATTTCTGGTGTTATACCATCATGCCCTGCTGCTTTGCCCATCTTGATTTTCTCTAGTGCTGCCCTCAGTTCTTCCATCTTTATGTCATCTTCACCATCATTGGTTTTCTCTTCTGTGCTAGTGGTTATCATTTCTGATGCTTCATCATGCTCACCATCCAGGAGTTCTGAGAAATATTCTTTCCATCTTTCCATTACTTCCTTCGGGGCAGTAAGCAATTTGCCTTGCTTGTCCTTTATAAATTTGAGAGGGCATTGTTTTTCTTTCCTCATGTTCTTTAGGGTCTTATAGAACAATTTGTGGTTTTCTTGTGCATCTTTTTCTAGCTTTTCTCCAAATTCTTCCCAGGACTTCTGTTTTGCTGCTAGCACTTTGTTCTTTGCTTCTGTTCTGAGTGTCACATATTCTCTATATTTTTCCATTTGTCCTGTTGTGTTTTTTTTAGCTCCTAAGTATTGTTTCCATGCCATTTTTCTTCTCTCTTATTTTCTCTTTGACTTCCTCTGTCCACCAAGGTGTCCTCTTTCTCTGGTTCCCAAGTCGGACTTCACCGCATGCTTCTGCAGCAGCTGTCTTTATGATATCCTTGAATTTATTCCAGAGGGTTTCCAAGTCATCAGGTCGTTCTTCTGTGTTGCTCAGTGCTGTAGCAATAAGCCCCTGATATCTGGTCTTAATTTCTGGCTCTCTCAGCTTGTAGGTCCTAATGCTCATTTCTCCTGCTCGTTTACTTGGTTTCTTGCGTGATGTTGGGCAGTTCCTAGGCTGAGCAACTCTTTCAGTTGTTCGTTTGATTGTTAGCAGGTAGTGATCACTTCCAATCTCTGGCCCCCTCCAGACTCTTGCATCTCGGACATATCTGAATGAGCTTCTCCGAACAATGGCATAGTCGATCACTGACTTCTCATTCTTGGTTGGTTCACATCTAGTGTATGCATGTATGCGCTTATGGGGAACTTTGTGTTTGTAATGATCAGATTCTGCTCACTGCAGAATCTAAGGAGTCGCTTTCCATTGTCATTGAGAATATCTTCTCCATATCTTCCGATAACTCCACCCCATCTAGCATGGTCATTTCCAACTCTGGCATTAAAATCTCCGAGCATAATAACTTCATCTAGGCAGTCATCCACTGTCCTTTGAAGCAGCTCGAAGAATTCCTCCTTGACCTCTGCTCTCTCATCCTCATTTGGCCCATACACTATGACCAGGTTGACTATGGTTTCTCCTTCTTTTAGTTTTACAACCATAATGCGCTCCGAGACAAAGTTCCATCCCTTGATACTATCTTTTTTGATTTTGGGCCACAATGCAACCCACGCCCCCTTTAGCTCTTTCAGATATGGGTACACCACTGTAGAGCAACGTGTTGCCATCGAGATCCATGACTCCTTGTCCTTTTTTCTTCGTTTCCGTTATAGCCAGGATTTCTAGTTTTGCTTTCCTCATCTCTTCCACCAGCTCCTCTTCCTTCCCATTTACACTTCTTGTGTTCCAAGTTCCATAAGTCGTAGTCCGTAGTCCGTTCCAGTTCGTCGCCTTTAGAATCAGTCCGGTTTTCTCTCTTGTAGTTCGCGTAATCATGATTTAAAGCAAACTGGTGATTGGCCTGTTGTGCCTTTGCATGGTGGAGGGGCTGCCTCCTTACGGCCTCCATGCAGGCCGCCATCCTCCTTTTTCATCCGGGCTTGGGACCGGCATTGGCAGAGTTGAGAATAAAGTAGAGAACATAAAACTATAAAAATAAGAGAAAACACTCCCTGATGTGTGTCACATGTTGGAAATAAAATGTCTGCCACTGAACCGGAAACAGGTAGTGAATACTAAATTCAAAGCATAAATAAAAAATAATGAAAACAAGGACTGGAAAACTGAGTGAGGAAAAAGTAATATTTAAAAAAAAAAACTGAGAGGAATAAATAAGGAGAGAAGATGAAGAAAAAGTAATATTAATTTTTAAAAAATAAATAAATACATATTTTCAAGTGCGATCGCAATCATGATGTGGCAGGGCAGGTCACGGCATCAATTAGAGAATGTGTGTCCGTCAGTTGGCCGGGTCAGTTCAATTAATGGTGTTGAGCGCATGGTAAATATTTTAGACGTGAGCTAACTCTTGTACGTTCTGGTTCAAGTCGTTACAGGCCTTTCGCCTGAGGTGGAAATTCTTGACCTTAGTTTATTCTTCTTCCCAGTATTCGTTCGTACCCATTTTAAGTTTAGTGAAAAGCAACCTCGTATAATGGTTTGTCAAAATAATCCACTGTAATATTCCGAAGAAAACTCAGCAATGTAGAAAAATAAAATATAGTTTATTAACGTCATTGGAACAGTAATGTTATTGGCACAATGGTGAAGTACTTATTTCTTGCTTACACAAAGTAGTGAGTATCCAAAAATGAAACAGATATATCCAACATGAAAATGTATCCAACAGAAGAAAATATAAGCTGGTCTACTTAAAAATACTTGTCTTACTTGAAAAACTTGTCAAGTTAAAATAAACTTGTCTTGATAATCTCAAAGACGAAGTTCTGTAAAAATCCTCTCGCCTAATGAATCTTAAAAAAAAATCTGTAAAAGCCTGTCTATCGCCCACGTCTCTCCTTTTTTTTTTTAATACTATTTCTTCTTTTTTTCCCGCCAATTTTCACACGGTGCTTTCTTTTTCACACGGTACAAAACATCTACATTTGCACACGCTTTCTCAGCTTTTCGACTTTTTCCACACGTCTCTCACTCTAACAACGGAAAAAACCCAGATTAGCAACTTCTCACAAAACTTTCCATTCAAAAACATGCATTTACTATTTTGTTGTTCTGGGACAGCTTCCCTCAAAGCCGTGAACTTTTCATGATACTGTGTTTTGTGCACAAATGTCTTAACTGCTTTTAACGTTGTTATTTTCATTCAATGTGGTTTTAACACGTGTTAATGGTAGTGTATGTCAAGCGGTCACAATGATACAAATAGGACTAGATAGAAAAGGACGCCTCAGACGAAACAATGCTGGGTCTTCAAACCATGGGGGTTTAAGGCAGCCTATAAGGCATTGTTCAAGGCGGAGCCGACTGTTGGCGTCCGAGGAAAAGTATCTTGATAGCTGTCACCTGGATGTCAGAGGCACCGTGGTGGCCAGGGCCATTGAAGTGGATGGCTACTGGTGTGCATACATGTCACACGCTATGGTTTACCCGTAATCTGTACAAGGTGTTTTCGTTTTCAGATGTGTATGACCCGTACATACCGTTTGTACGGGTTTTTTCGCCTAATTATTAAATATACATATAAATCGATCGTCTTGTGCCACTACCGTAGCCGTAATTTGCGTCATGAGATTCGGCGAGATTTTAAGCCAAGTGGATAAAAAAAATCAACCAATGAAAATCAAGCTGCCTATTTTTCAAATGCTACTATTCATTCACCATTTTTCGCTTAAGCTAGCGCCAGGTTACTGATTATTTGAACGATTACGCAGCACTGAGTTCTTTTTGGAGTTGAGCCTATTGTTTAGGATTAATTTCCAGTTTAGTATTGGTAAGTAATTCATTTTTTTAAAATATTACAATAACATTGTTTAGATGAAGTTAGATTTAACTGTCAGATAACTTAGGCCTATGCTTTCTTTTCCCCTAAGGTTTAGCATAATTTATTATTTACGGCTGCTTAAAATAAAAAAGGCTGATACCACTACATATTATTTGATTTCACTAAAACTTGTAGAAAGTGCGTAAGAAATGTAAATTTGAAAAATAATACAATACAAATTATGGGTAATATCGGAATGACGGCCGCAGAATGCTCCGCATGTATTTTCATACCATTTAGAGTTAGGATTAGGGTTACAGTTGGGGTTAGAGTTAACTCTAAATCTAAATGGTAGAAAATACATGCGGAGCATCTGGCTACAGTCATTCCGATATTACTAAATTATGAAACTGAAAAGAAAAAAAAAACCACAGATGCAAGGTATGGGTAGGTCTATTTAAAGCTACCAGTTGGGCTATAACGGCTATTTCAATTTTTGAAGTTTGGTAGAGAATATATAATATTACGCCAGCGCTAGTTTATATTTTCATTGCTAGCTTTAGCAAAAAATTTAGGGATTATTGTTTGCTGCCTGATGAATGTATTTCAAGATTGGACGCTGGACAAAAAAGCTTTTCTAGGTACTGGCTTGACGTAATCAACCTGAAAACTAGCACTGGTCGTACAAGATTTCCCAGTCTGGCAGTCATAGTGAAACGCTTATTGACGTTGCCTCACAGCAATGCTGACTGTGAGAGGTCTTTCTCTATGATGAAAAAGATACACACGGACTGCAGAAATAGACTAAATGATGATACAGTCACAGCATTTCTACAATGCAAAATAAATTCTAACTCTTGTTGTTTAGGTTTTAAAGCAAGTGAAGACATGCTTAAAAAGGCAAAGGACGCATGTCACTATGATGGTGCAGAACCATCTAATTGAATACATTTTTACATGAATTAACTTTTTTGTTACGTTTTTCAGTCTTTGTACAGGTTTTGCGGGTCTTTGTACAGGGTTTTTTAATTTTTTGTACAGGTTTTTCATCTCTGAGGTGTGGCATGTATGGGTGTGGATCCCAACCGAGAAATGTCGTAGGGGTGTCTGCAGAATCTATCCCCAAGTCCTGTGCCCGTTTGGCCGATGTAAGTAATATTACACTAGTAATAGCATAAATGACGTTCCGTGACTCGCATGTAAAGCCATTGGTGATGGTGAACGTGGCTTTAGGAAATGACACTGTACGTGTTTGGATTACATACTGGCATGTCTTGCATCGTGTCCGGTTACATGGCTGGGTACCAAAATGGCCACTGTTGACAGTTTTCACACGGCTGTGGACTAAGAGGTCCCTCAAATTTTTATCTCGTCTATATGCCAACAAGGGTGGCTCACTGAACACATCCCGTGCCACTGGGTCAGCTTGGAGAAGAGGTAGGTGGTGATAAAGGATCCTTTTAACAGCAGCACTGTAGGGGTGATAGGTCAATATTAACTTGACTCTATCAGAGGAGGTTTTGTGGCGGGGTTTGAGGGCCTGTAGACGTGAGATAGGGAGAACACCCTCCGGATACTGTCCCCTGCGGAAGAAGTCCAACATTTCCTGTGTTCGGCATAGAAAGTCGTCATCGTCTTGGCATAACCGACGGCGGCGGAGAAGTTACAAGAAAGGCAAGGAGTCACGACAACCCCGAGGATGGGAAGAGGTATATTAACAGGGCCGTAGATATGACTTAATTAGGGAAAGGGGGGGGGGGGGGATGGTTTAATACCCCAAAAATTTTATACACTATTTTGATTCCGGTACAGTATAATTTACCTCATAAGGGGGGTTGGGGGTGGGGGGGGGGGGGGATGAGGAGTGGTGGAGACAACAATGTCGAGGAAATTGACAGAGATACGAACGAACGAACTTTATTTTCAAAGGGTTGAGAATTGGGCACGCAGGCCCGTCTGACATTCTGCCCTTCCTTTCTCTCACCTTTCATACTGAATTCATTTATACTCACATGCATTTTACATATCAATTTCAAGGAATTCAACGTTGTAAAGTAAAATAAAATAGCACACTCATATTAACATTAACTACTTATAAGCATGACATAAAATATGTTGAAAAGATCAAACATCGTCATTGGAACCTACAGTTGACATTATAAGAAAGGATAATCCGATTAGGGGGGGGCATGTAATCAGAACTCACAAAGTATTCTTTTTCTTCTTCTTCTTCCTCGTTCGTCCTGAAAAGGACGGTGGTTGCGTTGTGTCTGTTTACGCCTAAGCTGTGATATCTGCACCTTTCGGTCGACACATCCGACTTCAGCACGGCATTTTTTAGGGACCGGGTTTGCCTTCCCATTGCGATTCGCACTCGCTCAGCCAGACTGCACTGCTGCAGACTGTTTCCAGGACCACCACGTGGAGGTGGAGTGCGGTCTTGACCAGCTCTGGTTCGCTGGTCCTGATGCAAGCAGTACAGCTATGGGTCGCTGACTGCATTCACTATTGCTGCATCTTGGGGTCCCACACAGTATTCGAAAAGTCTACGATTGTATGAATAGGGACTGAGGTTGTTTCTTTTATGTGGAAGACAATTCCAAAGATGAGCAGCAGAGTACGCTAAGCTTTTCTTGAATAAGTCAAGCCTAGGCTTGGGCACGTGCACTTTGTTAAAGCGTTGACTGCTGTCTTTCATTGTATTTGAACATTGGCCACAGATATGCTGGAGCATTATGTGACAGGATTGTGTGAACAAATTTAGCTTTGTTAAACAGAAGGCGCAGTATTTGGAGATTTGTATATAGATCTACACACTGAGTTAGGCAGTTGTCAGAGATTAGACGCACTGCACGCTTTTGTAGTGAACGGAGTCTCTTTGTGTTGGACATTGAGCAACCATCCTAGATTGTGGAGCAATAGTCAAGGTTTGCTTGTATGTGAGATATATAGAACAATTTTCGTGCGTCTTCATCTAGGAAATGTTTGATTTTAGCTAACTGGTAAACTTTCTGTGCCGTTTGCTTGGTCAATGCATGTACATGTGAGTTCCAATTTAGATGCTGGTTAACGGCTATAAGTTCATTAACGTTTTCAATTAGTGAAGTACCAATGTAGATCTGAAGTATTGTTGTTTCTTAATTTTGTAATTTTTGTCTAGTTAATATTAACATGCATTTTGTTTTAATGATATTTATTAGTATGCGATTTCCGTTGCTCCACTTAATCAGATATAGTGAGATGTGAGAAGTGAATTGGAAAGCAAGGTGGAAGTGGTTGATGAAGTCAATCAACCTATATAGGTCAGCTTCTGGCATATCAGTGAGACCTATGCCATCATCGATGTATCTACGATACATAAATGGAAAAGGTCCAGGATACTGCTGCCACACCTGATACTCCAGGTAGTTCATGAAGAGGCACACATACAGATACAGGAAGTGCCATCGTGGTATGGAGCAAGGACCTGTACCTCCAAGAAGGCAATAAACAGCTCATCAACAGCGTCTTCTACCAGCGCAGTGGTAATGATGCGGTAGTCCTTAACAACGCCTCATCCATCTTATGGGCTGCCTTAACACCGTGGTTTGAACACCCAGCATTGTTTTGTCTGAGGCGTCCTTTTCTATCTAGTCCTATTTGTATCATGATTGCGATCACCCTTGAAAAAAATGTATTTAAAAAAAAATAATATTACTTTTTCTTCATCTTCTCTCTCCTTATTTATTCCCTCGGTTAAAAAAAAATAAATTAATATCACTTTTTCCTCACTCAGTTTTCCAGTCCTTGTTTTCATTATTTTTTATTTATGCTTTGAATTTAGTATCCACTACCGGTTTCCGGTTCAGTGGCAGACATTTTATTTCCAACATGTGACACACATCAGGGAGTGTTTTCTCTTATCTTTATAGCTTTATGTTCTCTATACTTAATTCTCACTTTCTTTCCCTTCTGTTTATCTATTGTCTGTCCCCGACGGAGGCCTTGTGGCCGCAACGTAGGTTTTTTCTTGTCGTTTCTCCCAGTAAGACGTATCACTATTTGTGTTTTTGTTTTTTTCATTTTACAGTTTTACCCCCGTACGGCAGTCCTCCTCAAATACTCTCCCAAAAACATAATGTTATCTCTTTTATTTTCTTCACTTTTCTGGCATATTTTGCGAGTTAGAAGATAATGAGGTGCGAGGCTTCTTAAGATGCTGTAAGGGGTGCGAGGCTTCTCAGAATGCTATAAAGGGGTGTGAGGCCTCTTAAGATGCTGTAATGGGGTGTGAGGCTTCTTAAGATGCTGTAAAGGGGAGCGAGGCTTCTTAAAATGCTGTAAAGGGGCGAGACTTCTTAAGATGCTGTAAAGGGGTGTGAGGCTTCTTAAGATGCTGGAAAGGGGTGTGAGGCTTCTTAAGATGCTGTAAACGGATGTGAGGCTTCTTAAGATGATGTAAAGGGGTGCGAGGCTTCTTAAGATGCTGTAAAGGGGTGTGAGGCTTCTTGAGATGCTGTATAAGGGTGCGAGGCTTCTTAAGATGCTGTACATTGGTGCGAGGCTTCTTAGTATGTTAAAAAAGGGAAGCGAGCCTTCTTAAGATGCTGTGAAGGGGTGCGAGGCTTCTTAAAATGCTGGGAAGGGGTGCATGGCTTCTTAAGATGGTGTGGAGGGATGCGGAGCTTCTAAAAGGTTAAGAAACACTGATGTAGATTGAACTAAAATATTGGTATACCAAAAGAAAAACAAAAAGAACGTGATTTCAAGAGGATAAAAATATATTCTTTTCTGCGTCCCTTCTGTGCCTGTGGAAATAAGCAACATTTCTTAACATTAATTAATGGCATACATTTGTTTGTTTGTTTTTTAAGTTAGGATGCCTAAACAAACAAAACAAACACTGTAATGAGATGTATTTATTCACACGTCGCCACACATGACAGCAGTACAGGCAAAAACCACACTGTTATGATTAAAATTCATAACGATTGTGTCGATATCATGAGGTAGCTCGACAGGACTTCATGTTTGTTTATTTTATACGGAGTCATTTATTAATACAGGTAGTGACGTCATGCCTATATGGTGTAGATTGGCAAACGTGAAACTAGGAATGCAGAAGGCAGAGGTCGTCTGCAGGGACTTCTACCTTTGTGTGTCATGGCGAGTGGACGAAAGTGTTTGAGCTCCTGAATAATACAGAATTATTCTACAGCCCTATGTTGTTCCATCACTAGTACATCAAGATCTTTTGTGAGGTGTATCTAGCTATCTTTGTTTAAAGGGAGTATGGATTCTTAATGTCGAGTGTGACAGATATAATAAAATGTGGAAATTGAAAAGGACAGTGTCCAAGACATGAACTGACGTTGTCGCAAAATTGGTTTCAAGTCATTGCAAATGGGTTCAGTTAGATTTATAAACCCATCTACGATCGAGTGACCGCTTTCAAAATGGCGGCGTATTAGCGAAATGTGTATCGGACAGAGGAAATCGCCAACGATAAATAAAAACAGAAGGGAATCCGTATGAAAAGGATTTTACATTTCAGTACAGGGAAGGATGGTGTATAACTGCATATAAGATGGAACGGTAGGAAGTTCTCATTTACGGAGATATATGCGTATTTCGGCTGCCCACAGTTACGCTAAAAGCATGTAAACCCACTTCTGTTCTAAATATTAAAATCAACAAATAACAGTTTGGGGAATTTACATGGATAGGAAGATAGAGTTTTATCAGCTGTATAAAACTAGATAAGATGGAACAATATGGATATTATATATGCCGAGAATGAGAAAGGCAAAAATTCGGTCGACGCACAGATCGGCCGAAATCACTGTTCGTGAAGGATTTTTTAGGTTTAGGTCTAAGCTGTGACGTCGGTACTCTCCGATACGTCCGCGCTATCGTATATAAAGCGTACCGGTAAACTGAGACACGGACAACGAAAGAGGGTTCAGACAGACTGGAGGCAGAGTTTCGCCACTATCCATGAATTGTGAGCGGATTGCCCGAAACATTTTTAAGTCCAGTATCTGAAGTCTGAGGGTAAGCGAAATTATGATAACTACCGTGTATAATATTTGTTATTTCAGGTTCATACAGAATTCACAAAATATGCCTGTATAATATTCATTGATATAACGTATTATTATTTTAATATGATTTATTCATGTGCATTATGGATGAGTGTTGCTTGTACAAAAAGTAATCACAAATAGCCCCACGGCCTAATGAAGTTATATTTATCATATTGCTTTATCGCTTACGAAGATAAAGGCAGTCCCATGGCAGAGATTGTCATAGGGAAATGAAGTGTTAGAAACTTCATCATGGAAGATCCCAGTTTACGAGGTTAAGGTGACTAGTCCCCTTCCTCGCTGCCTTTGCCTTCCCTAGTTCGAGCGCACAACTTTGTACCCATTTACAGCTGGTAAACTGGAGGGTTCTACAGCCAGTTTCAGTAGAAAGCAACCTGATCACATGGTCACTCACTTTATTTTATGTATTAATTTTGGGTAGTTGCTAAGATAGCATCAGTATTTGAATTTGTACTTGGATATGAATGATTTGGAAGGATCAAGTTATAGCATATGAAGGGATGTATAGGAGCGGAATAAACCAGATGATGTTTATTACTGATATGTTAATATTAATTCTATATCATTGAATTGATGTTACTTACTATGATTGTATAACGGTGACATCTGATGACTGACTGGTCTGACATCTGTGCTAGTCAGCTACAAGTCTAGCCAGATACTAGCCAAGGCTGATATGTTGCAGGTTCCATGAAATAACTCAAACCAGACTGTCCAGTATCAGAAGCCGGTGTAGTTCATCCGAGGCAATCCCACAAAAGTGCAGGACCCCAAAGAGTGAACTTCAACTGGTCATTGGCATCCCTACTGTTGGGCCTACCAAGTCTGATATCAGCAAAGGACAGTTTCAGCAGCATCAAGTGATAAGATAAGTGGCAGTTAAGACACTGACCACCCATTTATGAAAACAGCCATAGTGAACCTAATATTCAAACAGTCAAGTGATGACAGTTATTTGTAAAGTCAAAGAACTAAAAACCGTGATTGCAGTAACTGTAATATTCAAGATCTTGAAGTCTAAACAGACAAAAATAGTAATTGTGTGAATACTTTTATATATATATTTTTATACTCTTTTCCAACTAGTAGAAATAGAATATTAGTGTAAATATTAAAATATTTTTAACTGTACCTGAGGAATTATTCACTTATTACATTTGTGGTCACAGTGAATGTTCATTTTATTATCCCCTAGAATATAAGTAATCATAAGATAGTCACAGGGAGGAGACACCTTAAATCCTGGTACTACTTCTTACCAACTGGGCCAGGGTTTTCACAGTCTGACTATTTTTATGATAACAATACACCAGTGCTTATTTCTAAGACTGGGGTATTACTTGTAAGACCAGAACTCTTTACTGGCATACTTTTACATAATAAATAATTTTAAATAACCTCCCGCTACAGTGGGGGCTCGTCTGCGGGATATATCTTTGATATTCCTGAGCCATCTTTCTATTTCTGCTGTGTAGGAAATTTTCTTTTTTGTAAATTTTTTTTTTTTTTTTTTGGAAAGAGTAAACATAATAAGGAAAAAAACAAAAAAAAAAAAAAAAAAAAAAAAAAAAAATTTTTAGGAGTACCATTGAGTACAGATAAAGAAAGCTGTTTCATATATGGTGAAGTCAGTTTAATTAACTTTAATTTTAATTAAGTTAATTATATTGTAGTAAATTAGTTTGAGTAAGATCACTTGCCCTACTAGACTACAGATACATCATGGCTGACTTGGTCAAATTTAGGTCTGCTACACTGCAGGTGGGAAAAGAGCTTGGCATGGATGGTGACGCTCTGATCCGGTATGTCACGACGGAATGTGAAAAGTACACCGAGAGAGAAGCAAAGCAATAAGAAGCAGAGAGAGAAGCCAAGAAATTAGAAGCAGAGAGAGAAGCCAAGAAATTAAAATTAGAAGCAGAGAGAGAAGCCAAGAAATTAGATGCAGAAAGAGAAGCCAAGAAATTAGAAGCTGAGAGAGAAGAAAGGAGGCTACAAGCAGAGGCTGAGAGAGAAGAAAGGAGGTTACAAGCAGAGAGAGACCATGAGCTGAAAATGAGACAGCTTGATCTTGAACTTCAGGCTGGGACTATCACCCATGGTAATAGCTCACCTCATTCTGCGAGTAGCTCTTTTCAGAACACAGCAAATGGAGCCATGAACTTCCACCTAGATCCATTTGTTGAAAAGGAGGACGCAATTGAGTCATACCTGGATAGGTATGAAAGGCTAGCCTCTACATATGGACTGGAAAAGGAAAAATGGAGTCTAAAGTTATCCCAGGGATTGAGAGGTATTGCATATGATGTGTTTCTGAAACTCCCCAAAGAAGATCAGGAAAATTATGAAATACTAAAGCAAGCCTTACTGATCCGGTATGAAAAGAACTCTGAGGCATATAGGAAGAAATTTAGAACTTCTAAACCTCTACCTGGAGAAACATATAACCAGTTCTCAGCTAGGCTAGAAACGTATTTGTTGAAATGGAGTAGTTTAGGTAAGTATCAGAAAACCTACGAGGATCTGAAAGAAATGGTTATGTTAGAGCAAGTGAAAGATTCTATGTCTCAAGAAATGAGGAAATTCCTTATGGAACAAGGAGCAGAGAGGCTGGAAGACATTTTGAAATGTGCAGAGAGATACCAAGCAGCTCAAGCTGAATTGGTAGGAACAAAAAGGAAGCAGGTAGAAGGATATAAGCCACCACCGCAGAATACCCAGTTTGACCAGAAGGATCATCCATACAGAAATAAGCCAAGATTTGATAATAAGGACAAGAACCCTCAGACTCAGGAAAATAAACCCTATAAACAGGGAGCTAAGTGGTGCAAATTTAGTAAGATGAGCAACCACACCACGGATGAATGTGGGAGGAAAAAACCCCTTCATCACGCTGCATGTTTAGCAACAGGGAATAGGACAGATATGATGGAACTGACAGGGAGTCAGAATAGCCTCCGTCATCCCCCTGTGAGTGAGCTCGTAACCGTGAACGGCAATCGAGTCATGTGCTTATATGATACCGGCCTGGATTTCGACTCAGTTGTGAGTTCAACCCTAGTGCACTCTGATCAAATTACCACAGACACCGTGGAAATACAAGGGGCAACTAAGGGAACAGCAACCATGACACTTCCTATAGCTAGGATCAATGTGAAATCTCGCTACGTGGAAGGAGTGATAACAGCCGCAGTGATAGATGACCCTATATACCCGCTGATATTGGGGTGTAGGTATGTATTCTTGGGTGACCCAGTAAAACCTGTTGTCCTGGCGGCAGTCCAGACCAGGTCGAGCACCAAAAACGAGGAGGAAAATCCTAACAATACTCAGCCAGAGCAGATGAAACAGGCTCAATCAGAAGATGACACATTGAAGCCTTGTTTTGGCAAATTGCCAAAGGCCCATAACCCTCCAGAAAAAGGAGACTTGTATATGAAAAATGGACTACTGTATAGAAAAGCTGGTACAGGACCGCAAGGACATGGACAGCTGGTAGTACCAAAGTCATACAGGGAGAAAGTTATGGAGCTCGCACATGCTATTCCATTTAGTGGACACATGGGAATTGGTGCCACAAGTCAACGGATAGCTTGTCACTATTACTGGCCAGGGATCACGGAAGATATCAAACGATATGTGAAATCTTGTCCAGAGTGTCAACGGGTAGCCCCCAAGCATGGGACTGCACCAGCAACTCTAGGGGAAATGCCAATCATGGGTACCCCATTCGAGAGAGTTGCAGTGGATATTGTTGGACCCCTCACTAGGACTAAGAGAAGGAATAGTTATATCTTAACTCTAGTTGATACATGCTCTATGTGGGGAGAGGCCGTAGCCATGGCATCTATAGATTCTAAGCATGTGGCAGAGGCATTGTTGACAATATTCACCCGGTTAGGCTTTCCACATCAAATATTGACGGACAATGGTTCCCAGTTCAAGGGAAAGCTAACCCAAGAAGTGTTCAGGATTTTTCAAGCCAGACATTATCATTGCTCTCCTTATCACCCACAAGGAAATGGTCAAGTCGAGCGGTTCAACGGTACGCTCATTTCTATTCTCAGGAAGCTGGCAAGTGAAAAACCTGAAACATGGGATGTATACTTACCCGCTGCATTATTCGCATACCGGGAAGTCCCACACAATTCCACAGGAATGGCACCGGCCACATTGTTGTTTGGTCGGCCTATAAAAGGTCCACTGGAAGCATTACTGCGGACTTGGACAGATGAGAAGGCAGAGGAAAGTGTCACCTCATCAATTCAGTATGTAAATGAGTTGACCACTCGACTGAAAATGGGCTGGAAATTGGCTAATGACAATCTTCGCAGAGCCAGAAAGAAACATACTGAATACTATAACAAGAAAGCAAAGGATAGGGAACTTGCTGTTGGAGAAAAAGTGCTTCTTCTATTGCCCAGCAGTAACAACAAACTGCAGATTGGTTGGCAGGGTCCATATAACGTGCTAGAGAAAATATCGAGGACTAATTACAAAATTGACAAGAAGGGCAAAGAAAGGGTGTACCATGTTAATCTGTTAAAGAAATATTATGACAGAACATCAACGGAGGTAGCTCATATGATGACTCTGGCCATCGCAACCGAAATGAAGCATGAACCACTTACCTCAATAGAGTATCCATTAAGACCGACTGAGACATATGAACAAGTCAAAATTAGTACTCAGTTAACTCAGGAACAGAGGGAGCAAGTTAAAGAAGTTTTAAAAAACACATGCAGATGTGTTAACTGATAAACCAGGATGCACCAACTTATTGACATATGATATGAAGGTCATCGATCCAACACCTATCTGCATGAAGACCTACCCTATACCATATGCCAAGGCACAGGCATTGAAGGAGGAAATTGATATCTGTTGCAAGAACAAATCATTTCCAAGTCAGAATCACCTTACAGTTCAAGTGTTGTACTGTTGAGAAAACCAAGTGGAGAACACCGACTCTGTATCGATTACCGGAAATTAAATGCGATCACAGAAACCCAAGCTGATCCATTACCGGATACCAATCAGCTGTTCTCGACGCTAAGTACTGCGAAATATTTCTCTAAGGTCGATTTAAGTAAGGGATATTACCAGATTCCTGTCAAACCCGAGATCCGACACATGCTGGCTTTTAGCACTTCGGATGGTCACTACGAATTTAATGTACTACCATTCGGGTTGAAAAAACGCACCAAGCGTATTTTCAAGGATGATGAGGAAATTGCTGGAACCCTTGAACAACTCTAACATCACCAACTTTATGGATGACATTCTCAAAGCCACGGAAACATTTGAGGATCATCTATATTCTCTATCAATGTTACTGGGTAGACTCAGAGAGGCAGGTTTGACTGCTCGTCCAACAAAGTGTGTAATCGGATGTCAGGAATTAGAATTTTTGGGACATACAATTTGTCATGGAAACATGTCTCCTGATCCCAAAAATATAGAAAAGTTAAGGAATGCACCTAGACCACAGACAAAAAAGGATGTGAGGTCATTCGTATCCTTAGGAGGATTCTATCAAAAGTACATCAAAGACTTCAATACCTTATGTGCACCTTTGACGGATCTGACAAAGAAAGGGAAGCCGGACACAATAAAGTGGACTGCAGAGTGTGAGCATGCATATTCAGAATTGAAACATAAACTCACCAGTAGGCCTATTCTGAAGTTACCAGATCTGATGCAAGAGTTTATAGTACGGACTGATGCAAGCAATGTAGGAATTGGGGCCGCGCTTTTACAAAAATCTCAGTTGCAACCCAGAATGAGGAACTGTTTCCTGTTGCTTATGCCAGCCGCAAGTTGAACGCGGCAGAAAAGAATTACTCTACTATAGAGAGGGAATGTTTAGCATTGGTGTGGGCCATCAATAAGTTTCAACCCTATTTGTATGGCAAGCCATTTGTGGTCCAGTGCGATCATCAACCCCTGTCATTTTTGGCCTCATCACGTCATGCAAATACTCGCTTACTAAGATGGTCATTATTGATTCAGCCATATTCCTTCACTATTGAATATATTCCGGGAAAACAGAATGTGGGCGCAGATTTTCTAAGTCGCCATCCCACAGAGCTTGAGGAGGATAGAAAGAAGGAAAACTAACCTCGGAATGGTCGATTTGCAATTGTCTTGTACCCAATAGTTAAGCTAGATATCATCCAGCTTAAATAACACCAATTTTCAAAAAGGGTGACAATCGACAGTGTGGAAACCATAGAGGCATATCCCTTCTCAGTGTCCCTGGTAAAATCTACTCTAGAATCCTAGAGCAGAGACTCCGACGCCTAGCTGAGCCACAATTGGATGAGGTCCAGTGCGGATTCCGAGCAACCGAAGTACTCAAGACCTAATCTTCACACTCAGACAGCTGAGTGAAAAGGCCCTTGAGTATAAGAGTGAGATCCATCTTTGTTTCATAGATCTGGAAAAGGCGTTTGACAGGGTCCCCTGGAGCAAACTTTGGGACTGTTTGGCAAGGAAGAATTTTCCAGCACCTCTGATTCATGCTATACAGAGCTTCTACAAGTCTTGCAGAAATTATGTGAGGACAGCAAACCATAAGTCAGAAGAGTTCAGGACAAAACAGTTGGTGAAAGACATGGTGATATCCTTCAGGTATTTACCCCATTTCATACGTCCTTATGGACGATTAATCAAGGATGTATAGGAGAGAGACAAGAAAGTATTCAGACTGGGGTACTGGAAGATGCAGATCGGGTCAGATTTTTCGGAATAGCATTTGTGAAATGTTGACTGATTGCTAAATCAGAGGCACATCTCCAATCCAACCTGCAAGGATGGAAGGAAGAGCTGGAGAAGAGAGGGATGGTCATAAGCAGCTCTAAAACAAAATCCATGGTGATATCACGAGAAGAAAGAAGACATCAGATTAAGCTGGGAGAACAGGTCCTTCTCAGGTCGACCACTTTGATATTCGGAGCTATTATAGACCGAAAGGGAGGCATCAAAGAAGAGTTGGCCTACTCGAAAAGCAGCGACGGGAAAAGAGTTTTTCAGGCCATAAATCGTGGCATTATCAGCAAGAAAGAATTTGGTAAGAAAACGCAATGGCTGTATACCGCTCCACCCCTATGTCCCAGTCTTTGACATATGGAGTAAACGAGTTCGTGGGCAAGTTCTCATACAACCCACAAAAGCCCAATCAACAAACCTCAGAAATGAGGTATCTTGAGGAATTTGTTGACGCCGTAACAAGAAAGACATGTTCAAACATTTGATGGTAATCCGTCAAGGCCTAAAAAGAATCCGCTGCAGACCCAAATAGAACAGTCCCAATAAGATATTAGAGTTTGGCCATGGGCAGAATGGGACCATAGATCGGCTACCACGACTGAGCATGGGTAGAAAGAGCCAGGGATCCAGACCTCCAGGATGGAACCCAGATATCCGTTGGGAGGACAACACTAGAGTCTTTTGAAGGACCAGGTTTAGAATGGAACCAGTTCCCAGGAACTTGACAGCTGATAGAATGGGATTCTGAAAAACTGGATGTCCTTCCAATACCTTACACCTCACGGTAGAAGGGGAACGACTAAGTAAGTAAGTAAGTATCATCCAGCTTAAAATATGGGGGAGCTATGTCGCAAAATTGGTTTCAAGTCATTGCAAATGGGTTCAGTTAGATTTATAAACCCGTCTACGATCGAACGACCGCTTTCAAAATGGCGGCGTATCAGCGAAATGTGTATCGGACAGAGGAAATCGCCAACGATAAATAAAAACAGAAGGGAATCCGTATGAAAAGGATTTTACATTTCAGTACAGGGAAGGATGGTGTATAACTGCATATAAGATGGAACGGTAGGAAGTTCTCATTTACGGAGATATATGCGTATTTCGGCTGCCCACAGTTACGCTAAAAGCATGTAAACCCACTTCTGTTCTAAATATTAAAATCAACAAATAACAGTTTGGGAAATTACATGGATAGGAAGATAGAGTTTTATCAGCTGTATAAAACTAGATAAGATGGAACAATATGGATATTATATATGCCGAGAATGAGAAAGGCAAAAATTCGGTCGACGCACAGATCGGCCGAAATCACTGTTCGTGAAGGATTTTTTAGGTTTAGGTCTAAGCTGTGACGTCGGTACTCTCCGATACGTCCGCGCTATCGTATATAAAGCGTACCGGTAAACTGAGACACGGACAACGAAAGAGGGTTCAGACAGACTGGAGGCAGAGTTTCGCCACTATCCATGAATTGTGAGCGGATTGCCCGAAACATTTTTAAGTCCAGTATCTGAAGTCTGAGGGTAAGCGAAATTATGATAACTACCGTGTATAATATTTGTTATTTCAGGTTCATACAGAATTCACAAAATATGCCTGTATAATATTCATTGATATAACGTATTATTATTTTAATATGATTTATTCATGTGCATTATGGATGAGTGTTGCTTGTACAAAAAGTAATCACAAATAGCCCCACGGCCTAATGAAGTTATATTTATCATATTGCTTTATCGCTTACGAAGATAAAGGCAGTCCCATGGCAGAGATTGTCATAGGGAAATGAAGTGTTAGAAACTTCATCATGGAAGATCCCAGTTTACGAGGTTAAGGTGACTAGTCCCCTTCCTCGCTGCCTTTGCCTTCCCTAGTTCGAGCGCACAACTTTGTACCCATTTACAGCTGGTAAACTGGAGGGTTCTACAGCCAGTTTCAGTAGAAAGCAACCTGATCACATGGTCACTCACTTTATTTTATGTATTAATTTTGGGTAGTTGCTAAGATAGCATCAGTATTTGAATTTGTACTTGGATATGAATGATTTGGAAGGATCAAGTTATAGCATATGAAGGGATGTATAGGAGCGGAATAAACCAGATGATGTTTATTACTGATATGTTAATATTAATTCTGTATCATTGAAATGATGTTACTTACTATGATTGTATAACGGTGACATCTGATGACTGACTGGTCTGACATCTGTGCTAGTCAGCTACAAGTCTAGCCAGATACTAGCCAAGGCTGATATGTTGCAGGTTCCATGAAATAACTCAAACCAGACTGTCCAGTATCAGAAGCCGGTGTAGTTCATCCGAGGCAATCCCACAAAAGTGCAGGACCCCAAAGAGTGAACTTCAACTGGTCATTGGCATCCCTACTGTTGGGCCTACCAAGTCTGATATCAGCAAAGGACAGTTTCAGCAGCATCAAGTGATAAGATAAGTGGCAGTTAAGACACTGACCACCCATTTATGAAAACAGCCATAGTGAACCTAATATTCAAACAGTCAAGTGATGACAGTTATTTGTAAAGTCAAAGAACTAAAAACCGTGATTGCAGTAACTGTAATATTCAAGATCTTGAAGTCTAAACAGACAAAAATAGTAATTGTGTGAATACTTTTATATATATTTTTATACTCTTTTCCAACTAGTAGAAATAGAATATTAGTGTAAATATTAAAATATTTTTAACTGTACCTGAGGAATTATTCACTTATTACATTTGTGGTCACAGTGAATGTTCATTTTATTATCCCCTAGAATATAAGTAATCATAAGATAGTCACAGGGAGGAGACACCTTAAATCCTGGTACTACTTCTTACCAACTGGGCCAGGGTTTTCACAGTCTGACTATTTTTATGATAACAATACACCAGTGCTTATTTCTAAGACTGGGGTATTACTTGTAAGACCAGAACTCTTTACTGGCATACTTTTACATAATAAATAATTTTAAATAACCTCCCGCTACAGTGGGGGCTCGTCTGCGGGATATATCTTTGATATTCCTGAGCCATCTTTCTATTTCTGCTGTGTAGGAAATTTTCTTTTTTGTAAATTTTTTTTTTTTTTTGGAAAGAGTAAACATAATAGGAAGAATATAAAAAAAAAAAAAAAAAAATTTTTTAGGAGTACCATTGAGTACAGATAAAGAAAGCTGTTTCATATATGGTGAAGTCAGTTTAATTAACTTTAATTTTAATTAAGTTAATTATATTGTAGTAAATTAGTTTGAGTAAGATCACTTGCCCTACTAGACTACAGATACATCATGGCTGACTTGGTCAAATTTAGGTCTGCTACACTGCAGGTGGGAAAAGAGCTTGGCATGGATGGTGACGCTCTGATCCGGTATGTCACGACGGAATGTGAAAAGTACACCGAGAGAGAAGCAAAGCAATTAGAAGCAGAGAGAGAAGCCAAGAAATTAGAAGCAGAGAGAGAAGCCAAGAAATTAGAATTAGAAGCAGAGAGAGAAGCCAAGAAATTAGATGCAGAAAGAGAAGCCAAGAAATTAGAAGCTGAGAGAGAAGAAAGGAGGCTACAAGCAGAGGCTGAGAGAGAAGAAAGGAGGTTACAAGCAGAGAGAGACCATGAGCTGAAAATGAGACAGCTTGATCTTGAACTTCAGGCTGGGACTATCACCCATGGTAATAGCTCACCTCATTCTGCGAGTAGCTCTTTTCAGAACACAGCAAATGGAGCCATGAACTTCCACCTAGATCCATTTGTTGAAAAGGAGGACGCAATTGAGTCATACCTGGATAGGTATGAAAGGCTAGCCTCTACATATGGACTGGAAAAGGAAAAATGGAGTCTAAAGTTATCCCAGGGATTGAGAGGTATTGCATATGATGTGTTTCTGAAACTCCCCAAAGAAGATCAGGAAAATTATGAAATACTAAAGCAAGCCTTACTGATCCGGTATGAAAAGAACTCTGAGGCATATAGGAAGAAATTTAGAACTTCTAAACCTCTACCTGGAGAAACATATAACCAGTTCTCAGCTAGGCTAGAAACGTATTTGTTGAAATGGAGTAGTTTAGGTAAGTATCAGAAAACCTACGAGGATCTGAAAGAAATGGTTATGTTAGAGCAAGTGAAAGATTCTATGTCTCAAGAAATGAGGAAATTCCTTATGGAACAAGGAGCAGAGAGGCTGGAAGACATTTTGAAATGTGCAGAGAGATACCAAGCAGCTCAAGCTGAATTGGTAGGAACAAAAAGGAAGCAGGTAGAAGGATATAAGCCACCACCGCAGAATACCGATTTTGACCAGATGGATCAACCATACAGAAACAAGCAAAGATTTGATAATAAGGACAAGAACCCTCAGACTCAGGAAAATAAACCCTACAAACAGGGAGCTAAGTGGTGCAAATTTTGTAAGATGAGCAACCACAACACGGATGAATGTGGGAGGAAAAAACCCCTTCATCATGCTGCATGTCTACAGGTGAGGACTTCTGTTAGGAAGGAACTGACAGGGAGTCAGAATAGCCTCCGTCATCCCCCTGTGAGTGAGCTCGTAACCGTGAACGGCAATCGAGTCATGTGCTTATATGATACCGGCCTGGATTTCGACTCAGTTGTGAGTTAAACCCTAGTGCACTCTGATCAAATTACCACAGACACCGTGGAAATACAAGGGGCAACTAAGGGAACAGCAACCATGACACTTCCTATAGCTAGGATCAATGTGAAATCTCGCTACGTGGAAGGAGTGATAACAGCCGCAGTGATAGATGACCCTATATACCCGCTGATATTGGGGTGTAGGTATGTATTCTTGGGTGACCCAGTAAAACCTGTTGTCCTGGCGGCAGTCCAGACCAGGTCGAGCACCAAAAACGAGGAGGAAAATCCTAACAATACTCAGCCAGAGCAGATGAAACAGGCTCAATCAGAAGATGACACATTGAAGCCTTGTTTTGGCAAATTGCCAAAGGCCCATAACCCTCCAGAAAAAGGAGACTTGTATATGAAAAATGGACTACTGTATAGAAAAGCTGGTACAGGACCGCAAGGACATGGACAGCTGGTAGTACCAAAGTCATACAGGGAGAAAGTTATGGAGCTCGCACATGCTATTCCATTTAGTGGGACACATGGGAATTGGTGCCACAAGTCAACGGATAGCTTGTCACTATTACTGGCCAGGGATCACGGAAGATATCAAACGATATGTGAAATCTTGTCCAGAGTGTCAACGGGTAGCCCCCAAGCATGGGACTGCACCAGCAACTCTAGGGGAAATGCCAATCATGGGTACCCCATTCGAGAGAGTTGCAGTGGATATTGTTGGAACCCTCACTAGGACTAAGAGAAGGAATAGTTATATCTTAACTCTAGTTGATACATGCTCTATGTGGGGAGAGGCCGTAGCCATGGCATCTATAGATTCTAAGCATGTGGCAGAGGCATTGTTGACAATATTCACCCGGTTAGGCTTTCCACATCAAATATTGACGGACAATGTTTCCCAGTTCAAGGGAAAGCTAACCCAAGAAGTGTTCAGGATTTTTCAAGCCAGACATTATCATTGCTCTCCTTATCACCCACAAGGAAATGGTCAAGTCGAGCGGTTCAACGGTACGCTCATTTCTATTCTCAGGAAGCTGGCAAGTGAAAAACCTGAAACATGGGATGTATACTTACCCGCTGCATTATTCGCATACCGGGAAGTCCCACACAATTCCACAGGAATGGCACCGGCCACATTGATGTTTGGTCGGCCTATAAAAGGTCCACTGGAAGCATTGCTGCGGACTTGGACAGATGAGAAGGCAGAGGAAAGTGTCACCTCATCAATTCAGTATGTAAATGAGTTGACCACTCGACTGAAAATGGGCTGGAAATTGGCTAATGACAATCTTCGCAGAGCCAGAAAGAAACATACTGAATACTATAACAAGAAAGCAAAGGATAAGGAACTGCTGTTGGAGAAAAAGTGCTTCTTCTATTGCCCAGCAGTAACAACAAACTGCAGATTGGTTGGCAGGGTCCATATAACGTGCTAGAGAAAATATCGAGGACTAATTACAAAATTGACAAGAAGGGCAAAGAAAGGGTGTACCATGTTAATCTGTTAAAGAAATATTTATGACAGGACATCAACGGAGGTAGCTCATATGATGACTCTGGCCATCGCGACCGAAATGAAGCATGAACCACTTACCTCAATAGAGTATCCATTAAGACCGACTGAGACATATGAACAAGTCAAAATTAGTACTCAGTTAACTCAGGAACAGAGGGAGCAAGTTAAAGAAGTTTTAAAAACACATGCAGATGTGTTAACTGATAAACCAGGATGCACCAACTTATTGACATATGATATGAAGGTCATCGATCCAACACCTATCTGCATGAAGACCTACCCTATACCATATGCCAAGGCACAGGCATTGAAGGAGGAAATTGATTATCTGTTGCAAGAACAAATCATTTCCAAGTCAGAATCACCTTACAGTTCAAGTGTTGTACTGTTGAGAAAACCAAGTGGAGAACACCCACTCTGGATCGATTACCGGAAATTAAATGCGATCACAGAAACCCAAGCTGATCCATTACCGGATACCAATCAGCTGTTCTCGACGCTAAGTACTGCGAAATATTTCTCTAAGGTCGATTTAAGTAAGGGATATTACCAGATTCCTGTCAAACCCGAGATCCGACACATGCTGGCTTTTAGCACTTCGGATGGTCACTACGAATTTAATGTACTACCATTCGGGTTGAAAAACGCACCAAGCGTATTTTCAAGGATGATGAGGAAATTGCTGGAACCCTTGAACAACTCTAACATCACCAACTTTATGGATGACATTCTCATAGCCACGGAAACATTTGAGGATCATCTATATTCTCTATCAATGTTACTGAGTAGACTCAGAGAGGCAGGTTTGACTGCTCGTCCAACAAAGTGTGTAATCGGATGTCAGGAATTAGAATTTTTGGGACATACAATTTGTCATGGAAACATGTGTCTCCTGATCCCAAAAATATATAGAAAAGTTAAGGAATGCACCTAGACCACAGACAAAAAAAAAAGGATGTGAGGTCATTCGTATCCTTAGGAGGATTCTATCAAAAGTACATCAAAGACTTCAATACCTTATGTGCACCTTTGACGGATCTGACAAAGAAAGGGAAAGCCCAGGGGACACAATAAAGTGGACTGCAGAGTGTGAGCATGCATATTCAGAAAAATTGAAACATAAACTCACCAGTAGGCCCTATTCTGAAGTTACCAGATCTGATGCAAGAGTTTATAGTACGGACTGATGCAAGCAATGTAGGAATTGGGGCCAATAGCGCGCTTTTACAAAAATCTCAGAATGAGGAACTGTTTCCTGTTGCTTATGCCAGCCGCAAGTTGAACGCGGCAGAAAAGAATTACTCTACTATAGAGAGGGAATGTTTAGCATTGGTGTGGGCCATCAATAAGTTTCACCCTATTTGTATGGCAAGCCATTTGTGGTCCAGTGCGATCATCAACCCTGTCATTTTTTTTTTTGGCCTCAATCACGTCATGCAAATTACTCGCTTACTAAGATGGTCATTATTGATTCAGCCATATTCCTTCACTATTGAATATATTCCGGGAAAACAGAATGTGGGCGCAGATTTTCTAAGTCGCCATCCCACAGAGCTTGAGGAGGATAGAAAGAAGGAAAACTAACCTCGGAATGGTCGATTTGCAATTGTCTTGTACCCAATAGTTAAGCTAGATATCATCCAGCTTAAAATATGGGGGAGCTATGTCGCAAAATTGGTTTCAAGTCATTGCAAATGGGTTCAGTTAGATTTATAAACCCATCTACGATCGAGTGACCGCTTTCAAAATGGCGGCGTATTAGCGAAATGTGTATCGGACAGAGGAAATCGCCAACGATACATAAAAACAGAAGGGAATCCGTATGAAAAGGATTTTACATTTCAGTACAGGGAAGGATGGTGTATAACTGCATATAAGATGGAACGGTAGGAAGTTCTCATTTACGGAGATATATGCGTATTTCGGCTGCCCACAGTTACGCTAAAAGCATGTAAACCCACTTCTGTTCTAAATATTAAAATCAACAAATAACAGTTTGGGGAATTTACATGGATAGGAAGATAGAGTTTTATCAGCTGTATAAAACTAGATAAGATGGAACAATATGGATATTATATATGCCGAGAATGAGAAAGGCAAAAATTCGGTCGACGCACAGATCGGCCGAAATCACTGTTCGTGAAGGATTTTTTAGGTTTAGGTCTAAGCTGTGACGTCGGTACTCTCCGATACGTCCGCGCTATCGTATATAAAGCGTACCGGTAAACTGAGACACGGACAACGAAAGAGGGTTCAGACAGACTGGAGGCAGAGTTTCGCCACTATCCATGAATTGTGAGCGGATTGCCCGAAACATTTTTAAGTCCAGTATCTGAAGTCTGAGGGTAAGCGAAATTATGATAACTACCGTGTATAATATTTGTTATTTCAGGTTCATACAGAATTCACAAAATATGCCTGTATAATATTCATTGATATAACGTATTATTATTTTAATATGATTTATTCATGTGTATTATGGATGAGTGTTGCTTGTACAAAAAGTAATCACAAATAGCCCCACGGCCTAATGAAGTTATATTTATCATATTGCTTTATCGCTTAGGAAGATAAAGGCAGTCCCATGGCAGAGATTGTCATAGGGAAATGAAGTGTTAGAAACTTCATCATGGAAGATCCCAGTTTACGAGGTTAAGGTGACTAGTCCCCTTCCTCGCTGCCTTTGCCTTCCCTAGTTCGAGCGCACAACTTTGTACCCATTTACAGCTGGTAAACTGGAGGGTTCTACAGCCAGTTTCAGTAGAAAGCAACCTGATCACATGGTCACTCACTTTATTTTATGTATTAATTTTGGGTAGTTGCTAAGATAGCATCAGTATTTGAATTTGTACTTGATATGAATGATTTGGAAGGATCAAGTTATAGCATATGAAGGGATGTATAGGAGCGGAATAAACCAGATGATGTTTATTACTGATATGTTAATATTAATTCTATATCATTGAATTGATGTTACTTACTATGATTGTATAACGGTGACATCTGATGACTGACTGGTCTGACATCTGTGCTAGTCAGCTACAAGTCTAGCCAGATACTAGCCAAGGCTGATATGTTGCAGGTTCCATGAAATAACTCAAACCAGACTGTCCAGTATCAGAAGCCGGTGTAGTTCATCCGAGGCAATCCCACAAAAGTGCAGGACCCCAAAGAGTGAACTTCAACTGGTCATTGGCATCCCTACTGTTGGGCCTACCAAGTCTGATATCAGCAAAGGACAGTTTCAGCAGCATCAAGTGATAAGATAAGTGGCAGTTAAGACACTGACCACCCATTTATGAAAACAGCCATAGTGAACCTAATATTCAAACAGTCAAGTGATGACAGTTATTTGTAAAGTCAAAGAACTAAAAACCGTGATTGCAGTAACTGTAATATTCAAGATCTTGAAGTCTAAACAGACAAAAATAGTAATTGTGTGAATACTTTTATATATATTTTTATACTCTTTTCCAACTAGTAGAAATAGAATATTAGTGTAAATATTAAAATATTTTTAACTGTACCTGAGGAATTATTCACTTATTACATTTGTGGTCACAGTGAATGTTCATTTTATTATCCCCTAGAATATAAGTAATCATAAGATAGTCACAGGGAGGAGACACCTTAAATCCTGGTACTACTTCTTACCAACTGGGCCAGGGTTTTCACAGTCTGACTATTTTTATGATAACAATACACCAGTGCTTATTTCTAAGACTGGGGTATTACTTGTAAGACCAGAACTCTTTACTGGCATACTAAATAATTTTAAATAACCTCCCGCTACAGACGTCCTAGTGTTATATCGACGACTACATATGTTATGCCATTTGGTATATTAGCTTTTATTATTATGCATCTGGAGCAGCGTCAGTCGTGAATAAACATTGTGTATATCGCCCACTTCGTCTTTTGTGGCTTAATTGCTTCAGATCGATATTGGCTTATTGCGGTGTCTACTTGTTCTACCCTAGCAGTGATCTTGGCCATAGTAACCACCCTGTTACTCTATAATGACATTCACCATATAAAAGACACGCAACACACACATACATATCTTTAGATGGTAACAGAGAGTTTAAGTAACATGATCGGGCGATTACCACATGTTTTCCCACCATCAGACGCAGCCAGATCTTAGAAGGAAAATTTAGGGACCAACATATTATAATCGCAGTTAAAACTCACAACAGGAAATTCCTACAAAATAATCTTCGTTGTATTGTTTGCTCTGCTGGAGGTACACCTAAATATATGTCAACTTATCCGTTGGCTTCTTCTTGTTCTTCTTTCACTTTTCAACTTCCCGACGAGCACGTGCCATTCAACAAAAGTAGGTCAAGTCTGCCTGTCCTGTACCATTATTATTTACATGTCTTTTTTTATCCCCTTCTCCTTGATCCTTGTGCATGTTGAAGTTTTTGGGGGTTTAAATTTCTACAGGATGGAGTAACCGGGCCCATGCCTAACCCTCCTTGGTCGCCTGTTATGGCAAGCATGGTAGGTCACCGTGTTACTATTCTTTGCTTCCTGTTTGGGCCCCGGTAACGCATGAATGGATCGGTTGTCTTACCCTAACATATAAAGTAACATTTACGGTAACTGTGTACCAACCTTGTTGGAAAACATATTTGTACACTGTATTCTTCGTAACAACATATTTATTTTCAATCACATGATCATCATTGGCTATTAAAAGATACTCCCTTAGCAGATACTGCCGTAGGAGAGTGAAGTGTTAGAGACTGCACTGTACTAGGTCCAGCATTAAGAGGCGAGGTGACCAGTTCCTCTCCTCGCTGCGTTATCCTTCCATAACTCAAGGGAAAAGTCAGATACTCATTTACAACTGAATAGATCGAAGCGTGACGATACCGTGAATTGAACCCGGCACCGTTGTCGCGACAGACCAACGCCCTAATCATTCTGTCAGTCGGACGCTGTATTGCATATTACTAACCTAAAACGAAACAGAGGTGAAAATGATGAAGAGAACGTGGAAAGAACTTGAGATGATGGCACGTGACAGGAAGACGTGGCATGTGTTTGTTGAAGGCCTATGCGCCTTGGGAGCGGAGGGTAATGAACTAACCTAAAACGGCGTGTTATTATAGATGCAGTGTACAGCAAAGTTTTCTTCCTCTCCCTACTCACACCAGTCACGTAAAAACCAACCCAGCTATTTCTTCCTACAAAGGCCAGTCAAATAGCAAATATAGCGTTCTCTCCCGGCAATGACAGCCAATGTAAAAACCACAGCTTTATCGCCCCTGGCGTCAATTCATGGCCGGTGTAGGAGGCAACAAGGACGTACCCGGCAACACGCACTGTACAGTGCTCCCTACCGTCAGGTAGGAAACACTGGACAAGTGATTCTTGACTAGGTAGCAGGCACTTAACTCAGACAGGAAGCAATGTACAGTAATTCTTGTCTGAAAAGCATAAATTGGTATATCGCACTGCGTTGCAGTTATTATAATCCATTAGGCAGATATTTTTACCATTCCTTCCTTTATAGGAGAGATAAAGAGTAAAGATGTTTTATTGTTTGCTTCATATGTTATTCATTTATAGTGTGTAAACAAATTTTATGAATTTTTTTCTAATTTCGTCAAAAATATATGGTGGGAAATTATTATTTCAATGTTCATTCCAAACAGGTACAGGTATGGTGCATGTAGTGGGATCATAATTTGGGCCGTGAATAATAAATAAAAGGTAAAGGTGGTTCCATAGCAGATACTGCCGTAGTGGAGTGAAGTGTAAGAAACTTCATTATACTGGGTCTAGCATTGAGAGGTGGGGTGACCAGTTCCCTTTTCGCTGTCTTTTCCTTCCCTAACTCAAGAGCAAAGTCAGGTACCCATTTACAGCTGGGTAGACTGGAGCGTGTCGATACCGTGAATCGAACCCAGCACCTTTGCCGCGAGAGACCAGCGCTCTAACCACTCTGTCAATCGGACGCTCAATAAATAAAGAAAGAAATAATATTGCACATAATTGTACTTCTGAATAATTTTTATTAATTAGCTAGTTATCTACAACAACTTAACTCGATTACAATTACACTTATTACGGACTAAGAAAATAAGCTTCGTTGCCCACTCGGCTATAAGTGTTCTGGACACAGAAGATTTATTTCACAATGCACTGGCGCAGTCATTTCACTGCACCATTGTATGGACATGAGGTAAAGCATACATATGGGCGTGAGATGGCAGGGACAGCAAAGCCGTAACAATTTCGTGCTGAAATCGGATGTGTCGGGCCGAAAGGCGCAGATATCGCAGCTCAGCTGTAAACAACGACACAACGTAAGCCTACATACCGCTCAGAAAAGGCCAGCATGTAAGAGTGAGATATGGTCGAGCGAACGCAAACAACAACAACACATGTCACAATGCGAGCAGATAACGTTATAAATTATTTGACTTTTTATATTAAGGTAAAAAATAGTTTTTAATGCTCTTTTGGTAATAGTAGTTACTAAATAAGCAATATACATATGTTTAACAGATTTTTAACTGACGCATACTGCTTTTCTTTAGTTAGATCTATATGTTGAAGGAATATCATCTATCCAGTTTTACTTTATTGATTTTCTTTATTTATACACTGCCAAGTAGAAAAATAAACGCAATTATCATGTATTACGGCCTTAGTTTTCCTGGCACATCCATTTCTCAATACATACAAT
>JAMPIV010021700.1:0-184003 GCA_024509875.1 Oreohelix idahoensis
TTATTTGTAGGTGCAGCTTGATTCTGTCTTCTGTTGCTTGTCTAGACTAATAATAAAATCACACTTATTTGGTTTACTAGTTTGTCCAATACATACACATTATTGGCCTTGAATTTTAAGTTGGAGTGGCAAAACTATGTATACTCACAGTTTGGCCAAACCCTAGTTAGAGACTTTGGCAGTCTTGCACACTTCCTTATGGAAAACGTACTTTTGATGTTCTGGCCTTGGAAGACACTTATGTGGTTCCCCTTTAGAAATATCAACAATGAAATATATAAGTATTCGGGGCACCCGCCGATTTAATACTATCCTTGGCTTGACCACATCTCTACTCCTCTCAGTTGTGTAGTAGTATGACGGGTAAATGTACGAGTAGCCTCTCTTAGTTGGACGCATGTCGCGCAACTATAGTGCTTGTAATCGAAGTCTTAAGGTAAAATGTTTCTTATGTGGGTTGGGTTGAAAATGCAAGGGTCACGTTCTGGTAGCAAAGGGCTATTAGGAAACACATCACCCTCCCATCACCTCTGCATGTTACTGCTTGATAGTGGTATCTCCTGACTTCCGCGTCAGGGTTTGATATATGGTCTATATTAGTAAAATATGTTTCCTAGGGGGTAGGGTGTGGTGGCTTATAGGGGCGGCCTTTGTTATGTTAGTGCAAAGATTTTGTTGTATGGTTGGGTCTGGAATTAATTCTTAGGGAAAGGGGGGAGGAGAGAGGGAGAAAAACCACAAGGAACACTCAACAAACCTAAGACAAGAACCGAGCGAGAAATCCTTTAGCAATGTGCCGAGACGGGGAATCACATTGGTAAGTAATATTATCCACTACCTTCGGATTTGACACGAAATATCCTAGCCCGCCGTTGGCCAAAACCAAATAAAACAAAAACCCGATGTCATCAGTCCTTTTCACAACCAAGCCCCACCACTTAACATACGCAGTCCACCCCACAAGGAAAATTGAAAAACCTCCGGTGCAGAGAGAAACACAAAAAAATACCACACACAACGCAAACTGTCCAAATAACCACGAGCCGAGTGAAGTTCAAGTGGGATTGGGGACCACTATTTTTGATTTTCCTCTTTTCTGGCCCACGCACGACCGAAAAAGTTCTGGCGGGGCCTTGCCCTTACCCCCCTCTGGCTCACCTTATAAACATAGCTCGCCGGACATTATTCCTTCCCTTATCCCCTTTTTATACTCCCCCCCATAGGGGCCCCCCCGAGAGAAGGAATGAGTGAGATGTGATTATCCGTCGGGGGGAAGGGGGGGTAAGTGTATTATTGTGTCATAATTTAATTTGGCGGACCGAAAATCACTAGGCGGATATGCACGTTGTTTAGGGGGAAGATTATTACTCCTCCACAGATAAAGTATAGTTCTTCCTATAAGTTATTCACTCATAGCGGTGTTCTACTTCAGCTGACTTAAATCCACCATCAGTCGCATATATATTGTAAAAATACACTAACATTGACGGGTATCTAACTACATTAGTACTCTAGAAGAGAACAACAAAAATCCCTCCTGTCTAACTCTTATTGTTAGTCCCTAAGTGACAATAATGAGGTGTAAGCGGGTTTTCAATCTTCTATTTTTAGAGTTGTGTTTGAGTATCTCTAAACTGCAGATAAAAATCAGTGTCCTATAGTCAAGAGCGGTTCTCACTCACGATCGCAGAAAAACCTGTCTATAGCGGTTCCCTAGCACCGGCACAAACCTCCCAGGTATCTCGATCTAGGAAATGACTAGATAGAGACAGGTTCCTCTACAAATAAAACGCCCTGTCTAGAAATTCAACTAAACAGGGCGGTTCCTTGTGCAGACAAACACTCGTCTCTACTCCTTAAAGAGCGGGTTCGGGGCGACTAGTGCCGTCATACAAAAAAAACCGTGTATCTTAACTAATACATGCGGGTCACACTGTGCAATAAAAATACATATAGTGTCACTAAACAAAAAGCGAAGAGTTCCTTCACTGACTTCCAAACACTTCATAAGGTCTAAAAACGTGGTTCCTCGTTAACAAGCAATAAAGTCAAACACACTACCTACAAAATACAATTACGCTGAGGACCAGACCTCTCGAAAGAACACCTGCCCTAAATAGCGGGTTCTACCGCAGACGTTACAAGGTTAAATACCGCTGGTCTACGAATACGTTCCGGTAACAGCGAGTAAAGTAACGCTGGTACGCTGAGGTATTAAGACAAGTGTTTTCTTATACAGACATTACAACCTTAGGTCATTCCTTAACGGATCGGGGTTCCTGTACATAATTACCTTGGTTCCATAATTTCTCTTCAACGTACGGACGTTCATATCATTTGTACAGCAAACACCTGGTTCTCTAACAAACAGCGGGCTTCCTGTAACAAGAAAAAACCTGGTCTAAAGCGGTTTTTCTCATGTCTACACAGCACAAACCATGAGTCTAAAATGCCGTACTTCTCAATATCAGATGACGAGACAAAACGGGCATGGTGCGAACAAGCGACGGCTTTAGATTTGTGCAAACAGAGTCCAGCTAATAAAATAGAACAACTTCCCTTTTTTGCGGCTTGTGATATAATCATTCTAGCGTGGTCCTCTGGCTGAAAGGCGGTAATTAACGTAAAAAGACTTCTACTTTGGCGGTAAAACTGGCGTGCGTGGTCTAAACCATGGGTGGTCTCTTAGCCCTACTATCCTCGGGTCCTCTTTCTGTACATGTCTAAAGACAAGTTGTGTGTGTATGATGTGGTGTTGACGGTTTTTTTGGTTGAGGTATGCGGTTGGGGGGGGGAGGGGGTGGGTTGGTAGTGTGTGAAGAAGGTTTTTTGTTTTTGTTGGTGTGTTAGTTTGGTCGGTGTTGGTTGTTTTGTTTTAGGAGATTTTAAGTGAAATTGTTGGTGAGTCTAGTTTTGAATGTGGTTTCTGGTGTGTGTGTTAGGTTTTGTGTCTGTTGGTGGTGGGTATGTGTGATTTGTGTTGCTGTGTTGGGATGTGGGGAGGGGTGTGTGGTATGTTTTTTTGTTGTTTTTGTATTTTTGGGGGGGGTTGGTTTTATGGTAGGTATTTGTTACGTTTGTAGTTGTTGGGTTGGGGTGGTTTGTAAGTTGGTATGGTGTGTGTTGTTTGTGTTGTTGTGTGGTGGTGTGTTGGTTGTGGTATCTGTGGTTTTGTGGTGGGGGGGGCGGGGGGGCGGGGGTGTTTTGATTAGGGGGGGGAACACAATACGGGTCAGGTTTGCAGATAGCAGTTTGTTGTGTGGTGCGTATTGTTTGTTGAAGAAGTTGTTTATGGTGGGTTTTTTGGTTAGGTGAGATTGTTATGGCACCCCCCCCCCATGACCCTGTTGCCTACGTATGTCTAAGGTGTGTTTTGTAAAAACTGTACTGGACCCCCCTGTCCAAAATCCGATACCGGCCACTCTCCGGGCTGCAACTAAAAAAGAAGTTTGAAAATAAAGAAAATGTGTTCGAGAAAAAGAAGCGGCGCCCAAAGACTCGGGCCTTGTCGGCGGCCCCCGTGACCTGACCCGGAAACCTCTAGGGGTTGGGGTATTGCCGTCAAAATTAAAAAAAGAAAAGGAAGAAAATGAAAAGAAAATAAAGAAAAAATTCGAAAAAATAAGGCAGAATTGTAATAAAAAAATTTGAATTGCATTGCAACACCACCGGTGTAATGAAATTTCATTAACGGTTGGTGGTGTTTGTTCATCTACACATGGGGCCTTCCCGGTTGCCGGTGTTGTTGTTGCGATTGCGTAAGTGACATATTTCGCCGCGCTGCTGTATGATTCCGAGATAAACTCTCGAGCCGTAAGTCTTCTCCCTCGACCACCACTCTTCCGGCACACACATCCCTAATAGAAGAATCGCGATGACGTCGCGAGAAAAGGGAAGAGAACAGCCATCCATTAGTCCTGCAGACCCACCAGCGGGAAGTACTAAGAAATTCGCTGCCCGCATCACTGGCCGAGTCTCAGAAGACCATTCTCCATGCAGAAGTGGAGAGAAGAAATTAAGCTGCAGAAAATTGGGGGGAAGCGAGAACGATGAAGAGACCCCACAAAGGGAACATGAGTACAGATAAAAAAGGGAGTTTGAGTTTCATAACCCCAAAGCTCCTGAAACAGTGGTTGACCACTAAAGCCTTGCCAATCTGATGGCATCTCGCCAGGAGCCTAACTATCAACCCTATGAAATTTTCATTTAAGATCACCCCCCCGAGAACCCCCCAGAAACCCCGATCCAACACCCAGTAGAGCTACTACCCACCCCCGAGTATAGCTAACCAATTTCGACCGCCCGCCCAGTTCCCCCCAAGAGGAAGAAGTGGTAGGTGAGGTCTCCAACAGTTATCTCGTATATTACGGACTTCTGTGGAAGATCCCCCCTATATTCACCCCCGTATTTATAGATCAAAATCCCAGACGTGAGAGGTGATCAGGAAATGTATGACATGCTACCATTGTGGTCCCAGCTGATTTCCGCTTTTTTGCATGTCGATCTTTGCTTCTACTTTTCCCTTAAAGACCTCATGTAACCCCATCCATGCCTAGAATGTTTTTTATGAGATGTAAAATCAAGGTCAATAGAAGCGATAACTGTAACAATATGTCCTAGATATGATGTCAGACTTCTATCGTTGCTTAACTCCTTAAACTATCCCATTATGTCCACTCCATCCCCACTCATAACACATGCCTTTCGCCTGCCCCCAAAACCGACCAACGTAAACCCAATCCTGGCACGTCCCGACCCACACCCCCCTCTCCCCCTCCTGCATATCAACCTGCGGTCCTCCTGATTCACCTATCTTAACCTATCAGCCTGCTTCAGCAATTTATAATTTTCCTGATCTCCTCCTGACTCATGGTTTGTTTCACAAACTTCATATATAAGCCTGGCCCCACAAGTCCCTGAGAATAACTTTAAAAGCTACCCACCCTTTCTCTCTCTAAACAACAAAAAATGATCTAAATGAAAATTCATAGACGAGGTTGAGGCTCCTTGGCTAGCAGTGGCATCAGAGGCAAAGGGACTGGCACCATTTTCAGGAGCATGGCCTTGAAACTCAAACTCCCTTAGTCGTAACTCATGTTCCCTTTGTAATCTCTTCTCCTCCTTTTCTGCTTCCCTCTCTGCAGCTAATCGCTTGTCTTCCCTTTCTGCAGCTAATCTTTTGTCTTCTCTTTCTGCTTCCAATTTCTTAGCCTCAGCCTCAATCTGCAACCTCTTAGCCTCAGCCTCAATCTGCAACCTCTTAGTCTCAGCCTCTAATTTTCTTTCGGCCTCTTTTTCTAATCTTCTTTCTTCCCGTTCAATATATTTGTCACATTCAGCAGTGACATAAGAAATCATAATTTGCCCGTCCATTCCTAACTCTTTCGCAGTCTGTACAGCAGCAGATCGAAATTATGCCAGGTCGGCCATTGTCTAACAGCTAAATGTCTAAAATATGTAACTAAACAATTTTATCTATGACTAATTAACTCAGGACAACACAGGCACTGTGAGCTCAACCTTATTTATTTTCACCCAAGGATACCTTTTAATTCTTATTATTCCCTGAAGTGAATTACCCCCAATATTTGTAATAGGGAAAGATTCAAAATCCCGGACGAGCCCCCAATATATGTGGTGAAGTGGGATGTTATAAATATTTATAGGGGACTTAGTGTACTGACTGAGATCAGCTGTGAAGGTATCTATATCTAATAAGAGTAGTGTATTATAGATAACCTTACTTGCTGCCACATATGTATACCTCAGTCAGAATTATTCTGGAATAGTGTGATGACTACGTTATATGGCTAGGGTATGTGCCTGATGAAGTGTAAGTCATAACAACAACATACAGATATATATCATTAATAGTATCCTATGTGTGTCAGTTGTGTAGTAGTAATATGAGGTAATACTGGTTTTGTTTTGTTCAAGCTCTGTTGGTATTTGTCATCATGACTTCAATAGTTTGTTTCTATTGGAACTAGTATTGGAGATGTTCTCAGTTCCTGGTATTAAAACAATTAAATTCCCCTCTTAATGTTATTTTTACAATGTCATTTTAAGATGGGGGTACATAATGTTGAGCTCCATGGCCACACTCTCTTATCTTTCGTGATGACTGCAGTAAAAGACTCCTCTGCTCGATTACTGTAATGAGTTCTGGAGCCACCCCACTGGTTGTTATATGGACCAAGGAGTATGCTGTCCACCTCTGGCTTCAGCAAAGCTCTGACCAGGTGCTGCTCAATAACTTTAAGACCACGGTCCCACAATTTATGGAAATAATAAACAGTTTCGTTGACTGGCAATGAAAATAGCACAACTCCGATCTGCCGATGTCCCAGGCTTTATTTTATAAAAAATATACACTGGTGCTCAACGCACTGCTTCTTAGTAGGTTTATTACAAGATGTGGCAAGGAACAGACGCTCTGAATTTAGTATATTCGCAGCTCTACCCAATCAAACCATGTCTACACATCTTTTCAAAAAAGTACTCCTTTTCACGTTCCCCCTGACAACACAGGATAGTATTTATAGCCCGACCAATCGTGTTTAGTCTTACATTTGTTGCGCTCCAATCAAATAGGAGTTAACATGGTAGGCTATTTCCGTAACGTAATGTTTTTTTCAAACACGTTATAAAAAAATTTTATGAGCAGAAATGATTTCATGCTGTCAGGCACCCCCACTATTTTATTTTGGCCATAACTTGGTAATTCCTAGACTATTTGCGTAACGTTTTACATATTCTTTGTCAGCAAGCCCTAAGGAACCCAAATATACAAATTTAAAAGAGCTAAGTGGCTGCGTTCAAAATATGTATTTTCTACCACCTCCAGTTCACTTCCATCCCCATGTGGTGTCTGGGTACTGTCATGTTTTCAAACGTAAACCCATCTAATGTCATCTTTCCTAATAAGCGTTTTCCAGGTTTTTTAAAACCTAACTCTGGGAAGGTTAGTGTTTTTATCACTGTCCGTCTGAAAAAAAGTTAGTGCATGTGGCCTTACACGCGTGATGGCAGCAATTGTGTATCGCGCGACGCGTGTTTAGTATTGCATGCTTCCTGCCTTCATTCGCCCCTCTCTCTCTCCTGCTTTATCTGTCTTTTAGTTACGCCGTGTATGGAATGAATGAAATATTAAATCTAGGTCATTGATCAGCCTGCGTATCTCAAGGTTTTTTCCAAGAAATACAGTACACGTTTCATTGAAGAAAGTGTGCAGCGACACTCACTGCATTTACTGTATATTCATTTCTTATTATATTTATGGGGTAGCCGTTGTTGTGCCATCTTTTCTGATTATTTCTGACGTAACTGCGCTTATCCGCGTACGTTACTGTATTTCTTCTGATTGAGTTATAGGGCTGTCTTCTTTCCCTGGGCTAAAATTTTTCATTCTTTCTGTTTCCAACTTTGCTGCTATAGTATCCTCCTGTGGTATAGTCATATAAGAATTCTTCCTTTTCTTCGGAAATTTCAATTGGGTTTTGGGACTTTATCATATCCAGCTGTTTTTGAGTTATATTGATACTCCATGGGGCATGTATCACTGTCTTGTCGCTTTGGATATCCTCCTGGCAAGACAATTTCTGTTTCTCTGTTACTCTGTGATATACAGCACTTCATCTTTTCTCTTGGTGTGCTGGGGCGCAAGAATGAGTAATTATAGTCATTTTCATACTGTGGCCTTTCTCTTCTTATGTATGGACTGGTTCGTTTCTGCCATCTGGGTAGGGTATGCTGTGGTGTAACATAACTGTGACTGATGTTACTGCCTGCCTATTTTTCTGCATAAGCCTTATAACTGTTTACTTTCCGTGTACTATTGTTATTTGTACTGCGATTTCGTGCATTATGTCCAGTGGGAGTGGTTGAGACAATTTGTGGATGGTCTCTATTGGTTTTGGTTTGTCTTATTGTTGACGTATCCACTTGCGCTACAACTGTGCCTCTTTTTATAGTGGTAGTTTTTCCTGACATATTCAATATCATGATGGGGAAATCTCTGGACTTCGAGACTTCAGCGATTCCCTCTGTAATTTGCAAACAATGGGTCATCAATAATGCTTTCTTCTGCTAGGGGCTGTACTTGAATTGATTGCCCTGGTGTTATGTACTCAGAATTTTTTTACTCTGCTTTTTGCTATGACCAGGGAGTTTGGAGCCACCGTTATGGGAGCTGTAATCCTTACTAAAGACGCTATGTGGATATCGTCCTGGAGATCTATGTACGTATTGTTGACTTTGATTTTGTGGAGGTCATAGTATATTCGAACTTTGTGTTTGTTAAAAAAATCTCTCCCTAGGATAAGATTTCTAGACATTCCTTTAGTAATGACAAATGGGTGTTCAAAATTTGTTTCGCCTAAGGAAAATTTTAGCCATTCTGTCCCAACTGAATTTAGTCTTTGTCCCGTGACTGAAGCTAGGTGTGTTTTGGACGGTAGAAATCGTACTAAGTGTTGGATCCTCTTAAACAGCTGGAACCTAATAAGGCTGATGGATGCTCCTGTATCTACCAGTGCCCTATATTGTTGGCCCTGTATAGACATGATGCAGGAACTGGGGTCCGGATGTATTTTAGTTCCATCATGCAACATTTCTTCATATTGTATTTTACTGGATGGGCCCACTTGACAATTTCTGTTCTGTGTTGTTTCTTTTGTTTTGGACCAGTTTCTGTGATTGTTGCCCTCACTAACGGTCCTGTTTAGTGAGTGGCGCGGCCGTTTCCCTGACGCATGAGGGGTTGAGGTGCGCCTCTGGTATACTGATTTCTGGTGTAATCACGTGGGGGTGGTGCGGGTTGTTGTGGTTGGTAACCTCCTCTTCTGAATGGTGCATGATTGTAATTTGCTCTACAGGACTTGTAACCATGTCCGAGCCTACCGCATGTAAAGCATCCGTTTGTATTGACATTATTGACGTCGTTTTGCCTCTGTGTGGGGGGTCTATAATTGCGGGGCCTATCATCTCGTTGTCGTGGGCGAGTCCATTGCCTCCTGGTATGGTCAACATCCATAGGCTCATGCTCATCATAGTCCCTATATTCTGGTCGGGGTTCCCTACCTGCTCTTTGTTGGAACCTTCGGTGAAGATTTTCCTCCTGTATTGCTGCTTGGATTGTTTCAGCAATAGTCTTGGTGTCTTTGCTAATAAGATGCCTTCTGATATTTTCCGCTCTAAGGCCATCGGCAAATATCCCCACTAACTGTATTTCTACATCAGGTGTGGTAGGGATTTCTCCGCAAAATGCCTCTTCTGCCATATTGAGGAATCGATCTCCAAAAAGTTGTACCGATTCATCTCTTTCCTGTTTCATGCTTCTAAGGACTGACCAAGCATGCATTTTGTCTATGATTTCCCCATATCTCTGGGTGAGCTCTTTTTTTAGGGCCTCGTAGGTTTCTGTGGGGTACTGCTGGGACCTCCTTCTTAAAAAATCAGTCACGTACGAATCAGAACCAAACAGAGCGATTTTCTTTTTCTCTTCATCCGTTGTTGCCTCTGCTAGTGCCGCAAATTTTTCCATGTCGGACAACCATCTTCTGAATTTTTCTTGTTTCCATCGAACGGCTGAACAATGGATCTAACCTGTGTGAATTTCGCATAGTTGTCATTTTTCTGTAGGGTTTCAGTAATTTGCCGTAGCGCTATTATTGTTGGTCCTTCCATATTTTGTCTGTCCTGGGGCTGCAGTGGTTGTGTATTTACGGGTTGGTTCTGTGGTTGTTGTTGTTGTTGTTCCACACCCAGCTGTTGAAAATTTTGTAGTAAATCGTCCATGGTCTATGATCGCTAGTTATTCGCTTTATCAAAGAGAAGTGGTCACGGGCACCATATTACCACCATGTAGCCGGGGCAGGTGTTCCTTAGGACTGGAACGGCACCATATTACCTTCATGTGGCAGTGCCGGTATATGCAGTATTTTCAGTTTACTTTACAGAGAGCAGATGTTTAACTGGCCTAATCACCAGAGATTTAGATTTCTCTCTTAAATTTGTGTTACCAGGTTCGATTTTCTTCTCTTAGGTGTTGATGTAGCGAATTTAATTGAAATGGACAGATTTCTTATCTAGATCTCAAAACTGTAGTAATTCACCTTTTCAACAGCGTTCGATTTCATGCAAAACTTTTAATATCTTTCAGCATGAAACTTAAAATTTCAACAAAGTCTGGAATTCAGAACATTTTTACAATAATAAGCATAATAAAGTTTTATCATCTCATCAGATGCTTTCATCGATGCAAAAATCCCTTTTTTGCATCTTTGTCTCGTAGGCCTACTCAATTGTCAAATATGGCGAACCTTCTCATCCCACCGTGCTCCTTCCTTTAAGTTACAGTCTTATTTTAGGTTCGACGACATTTACCCATCTCCTCAGATTTGTCCTTGATTTCTTTATCGTCATAAGCATTCCTTGAGTTAAATGCTTTCCAACACAAGAATATTTTCTACTCTACATGGTTTGAGGTGTAAGACTATTTTTTGCAAATTGACTCAAATCCTCGAACCTAGTTCTGCTGCGACTAGGGTTGGGAGCTCTATTCAAAATACATATTTAACGATTGTCACTATTTACGCCAGTAAGAAATGTATAACCACTCAATGTCCTGAAATACACATTTTATAATAAATGTTGTAGTTTGATTTCCTCAAACTAAGAAATATGTAGAGCTGGACCAGATACGACCTCTTGAGTTGCGCTCTTTCATTCTACTGCCAAATGGCGTCGTTGTTCCACTTTCCCCGGGGTAAATCTGAGCTATCCGATTGGTCAGGGGAAATCACCCTATTATTAGAAATGGCGTGTAGAAGCGACTCTACCCTAAATATGTGACACTATTTATTATTTTCTGTTTCTCATAAAATATAAAATTATGGGGTGGTCTGTGCTTCCTCTGTCTTGTAAGAATATAGTCTGTTTCCAAAGGAACAACTATGTACACGGCCACAACCTCTTAGCCACTCACCCCCCCCCCCCCCCCCCATCCCCCCCTCCCCATGATGTTAACATATAAGTCGAAGACAAGTCAATCAAAATTAAGTAATAAGTAATAGGTCAAACATAACTTCGTCCTATATATTTTGATAACATAATAACAAAAAAATTGCAATACAAAAATAAAGAAGACGGTTAGTATAAAAATGTCTCTATGACATTTTGATGTTTGTATGGATTTATACATTGTTTTGTACATATTATTACATGTTGTTCCCACTATCACGGATTTCCTCCACTTAGCTCTGCAGTAGTGGTCCAACAGTGACCAAAACTCAAGAGTAACTAATGTGGGTCTTCAAAGGTGTCTACCTTTGCACAAGATTACTCTTGGTAGAGTTGTAGATAGAAGGATATAGAGGCTTCTACCTCAAGGTAGTGTCACTAGATGTTTTAAAGGCGAGAACGATGCTGCATGAGCTGAGCAAATTTTAACTCTAGTATCTGCCGCAAACGTTTGTGGAGATTTATGTAATAATTAATGTTAGCTCGTTCAAGCCCCCAGCTGAGTTAATTCAGCGAAATTCATGTGATCATTATTTTCATTGGTTATTGTTGCTGTCGTTTTTGACGGAGTCATAATAGGTAAATCTATTTAATAATTTTGTTGGTCAAAGTTGGATAATTGGTTTTTAACTTCCATGACAGGTAGTTTGAGGGTTGTCTGCCCTTTCTTTCAATCATTGTCGTTGATCTGTCTTAACGATGCTCAGTTTTATGCTGTCTAGGTATGCGCGAGTTCTAGGCGCGAACTGAGGGAACTTCCGTCAGGGAGATAGTTTTTTTGTGGGTTGCCGGACATGTTATCCGTGGTGATTTTTCTCTATATCATCGTGGGGATTGGAAAGTTTTCGATATGACTGAAATGTCAATGTTTTCCCCAGTGATTCTTTGTTCGTCAAGAGTGACGACAGTTATTAAGTGTGTATCCGGAGGATTCTGTAAAAGGTAAAGAAACATTCATATTAATATGCCTTTGGTTGCAGAACATTTGAAATTACCTATCTGCGAGTGAAGCTCACAGATCTTGAGAGACAGAATTCCTTCTTTGCTTCTTGTTCTAGCCAAATGAGACTATGTGTTTTCAATTGAACAGAAGCCAAATGATGATGATAAATTATTGTGGACGCCGCAGGTTGGCGTTATATTTATATATGTTTAGTATGGTTCGATCGTGCTTGCTAACAAAGGATACACAGCTGGCTACATACTGAGGCCCTGGATTACGGCCAATATTTTTCAGCAAGAGGAAATATACCTGTCGGCCTATGTCAGTAAAATAGCAGCCTTATGTCTTATTGCTACGCAATTTAGGAGCTCGTTTGTTGGACGACAGAGCTAATTAAGTACCTGACGCGCTGAGTCAATGGTACGGAAGCTACATTATGAACTGTAACATAAGGACAGATGATGATTGGGTATGTCCTAATCGATGTATGATGCAAGCCTTTGATTACCAGACATTTAACAGTCATTCTATATTTATGTGAAGTCCTTGATCTTGTTAATTCGACTGTCCTGTTAATGCTACTGTCAGTTTTCGTAAATAAATGTTTGAAACGTGCCAGCAGTCTTCAATTCATCATTGACTACTGCATGCGAGTGTATGGGTGCATTATTGACTTTATAAAGAGCTTCAAGCATTCGCGTTCTCGTCTACACCCACACTCAGCACATCATAATACCAATACCACACATCTATAACATGTACGCTGTTTTGTGTGAGGGATCATATTACCCCTGGCAGCGCCTCACGCTGGTGACCTACATCAACACCGCAACCTTACACAGTCCAGGTGATAAACGTCACGTTAACTCTGCCAGCTTTCACATCATGCATAAACAGTACGTTACATTTCTGGTGGACCAGATTTGTGGGTTTTCTACATTTTCAAGACAGTGGTAAATAGGTCAACAACTGGGCTGACTCACATGAAGACTGGCGTTGGCATATTTGTGTTAATACTACATGGACCACAACTGCTACGGAAGTGAAGTGACATTGTTATACATTTCTGGAGTTCTACAGATGATGGCAATATATCTGGGCTATCAAGTCACATCGTTACCTGTCAACCTAAGATTGTAAACAGTACCGCTGGTTGTGTACACTACATTCTGAGCTATCAAGTCACATCGTTACCTGTCAACCTAAGATTGTAAACAGTACCGCTGGTTGTTTACACTACATTCTACAAACATATCGACGTTGGATCTCCTAGTCTCAACTGGTGTCGAGTATGATTTTTGTAGCTACACTTTGGAGACCACTGCCTATGATCATGTTACGGTGACCTTCAACGGTGGATCGTCTACCATTGTTGTTGACAGTAGTACCGTATTATACTGCATCTTTGCGGCTATTGAGGATTGTGCTTAAAGATAAGTGGCCTGTTTAGTGTGTAAACTGTGCCTTTATTTTGTGTAAAGCTGAGCCTTCCTCTATACACATACTGTATATTGTTTATTTACATATGCCATGGATGTTTTGTGTATACATGTTTTTGTTTACATGTTTATTTAGTGTGTATTTCTGCGGGTTGGTTGGGAAGGTGACTCCTTTAGAATATACCACGTGAAAGAGGTTCTACTGAGAGCATTTTCTGTAGGGACTGTGCAATTTTTCCACAGGGAAATTTGTTAGCAATATTTGTTGCTATTTACGTTTAGTTGTGCCGAAGTGTGCCTTTTCGTTGTTTTTGTAAAATTGTTTCTGTTCTTTAGTTTTGATTTGATTTGTTTGAATTTGTCTGCCTCTTCTATCTATCATTTCTTTCTATACATCTTTGTGTTTATAACAGTGTTGCCATTTGTTTGTTTATTTTCGCAGTCATCATTACATATTTTGTAACAATGTTTCTTTAGTTTCGCTGTATTGTTTATTTGACTTCTGCGAACGTTTTCGGTTGTTGTTTTGTATTCTTGTCTTTGTATTTATTATTGTAATACATTGTGGTCATACAGTCTATAGATATACTTGATCATGGACTATTGTTATTATTAATATTATACACTTTTCAGATAAAGGTTATTTATAATGATAATATTATAGAGAAACAAGGTAACTATACAAGGTCTTTGACTAAGACTTGTCTCTCAAAGAGAGTGAAATAAAGTGAAGTGAGTATACAAGTCTAGTATTGCAGACTTGTCTCCCATCAAAGTGGGATAAGGTAATTTATTTAATTTTTCAGGTCTGATCTCACATAGTTAGACACAATGTCTACATTAGACTACTTTATTGAACAAGGGAAAGCATTTGGGAAGACAGGTGAGAAGTTAGAAGAATTCGCAACTGCTCAATTTGACAAAGCATTGAAGTCTGAAGAAAAGGGACAAAAAGAGGAAAATATAAGATTAGACAGAGAATCTGAGAATTTAAGATTACAGATGCAGGCAGATGAAAGAACATTTCAAGCTGCTGCTGAGGTGAGAAAATTTCAAGCTGCTGCTGAAGAGAAAAAACTTCAAGCTCAAGCTGCTGCTGAAGTGAAAGAAAATTTCAAGCTGCTGCTGAAGAGAAAAAAACTTCAAGCTGCTGCTGAGAAGAGAAAATTTCACGCTGCTGCTGAGAAGAAAAACTTCAAGCTCAAGCTGATGCTGAAGAGAGAAAATTTCAAGCTGATGCTTAAGAGAGAAAAGCAAAAATGGAACATGATGAAAGACTCGCAGCTTTGGAGTTAGAGAAATTGAAATTGATGAATGCGGGTGCTCATCAAGCAACTTCGGATACGACAAAGGAGAAGTCTAATAAGATCAAATTACCTTATTTCAATCCTTTAAAAGATGACATAACGGATTATCTTGACAGATTTTAATTTTTATGCGATACGCATAAAATAAAAAAGGAAATATATGTCAAACAACTGATGGAATTTTTTTACAGGTGAACCAGTAACTACTCTTATGACAATACAGGAACATGACAGGACTAACTATGATGTTGTCAGAGCAGCATTCCTTAAAAGATATCAACTAAAAGAAGAAGATTATCGTCTTCGTCTTAAGACAATGTTGCCAGAAAATGGAGTAGATTTCTCTGACTTTATTATAAAGATACGCCGTACATTCACACGTTGGATTGAGTTGTCTCAGACTGAAAAAAAACATATGAAGGCCTAATGGACTTATTACTTCGAGACAAAGTTATGTCATCGGTCAACGAATCTTTCCTTGCTTTTCTTCATGAGCGTAAACCTAAAAACATAAAAGACATGGAGGAATATTGTTGCCAGTACGTAACTGCGCATCCCCATGCTACAGTTAGCAATTCTAAAGCGAAAGAAGGGTTGCCAGTTGCTTCGGCAGCACCATATGGCTCTAATTACAATCGTAAATTTCAAGGTGCTAAACAAAGCTTTAATAAGAAGAGTAATCAGAATTACACTCAATATCAAAGCAATCCATCACACAATGGGTTTTCTTCAAAGAATTGGAGACGAGCTGATAGTCCTCGTAATGTTGGGTCTAATAATTATAGACACTTTCGCAAAGGTTATCACAATAGAAACTATCCGAGTTTTTCTTCTCGAGATAATTATCCTCGCCGTCAAGAATATTACGATGATGGTTATGGAAACTGTGATGCAAACCAGAATAATGGTTATGATGGGCAATATAATGATAATTACAGGGGAAATAATAATCGCGGCAGACCTAGACATAACAAAAGAAAATCTTATCGTCAGGCAAATGCTGCACAACATGAGTCTCAGGAAGCCTGTAGTCAAGTGAACGATAGTAGAAACTCTAATGCTATCACTGGCTCTGCTTTCGATTTTGGGAGAGCAGCTAAGTGCCCCCAATGCTCAACATTGTTCGAGCCATCTACAGTATCTACCCTAATTTGTGGTCACCCTCTTCCCGCTCTTCCTGCTACAGTTGCGCATGACGGGAAAGGATCTCTTATCTTACATAAAGGTCTAGTGAATGATAATCCAGTCTCAGTACTTTTTGATTCTGGATGTACTACTATTGGGGTTAGGCAATCTCTTATAGATCCTTGCTGTGCCACGGGAAAGGTGGTTAAATGTGTGACATTTGGTGGAACTTTGGAGATATATCCTACTGCTATCATCCACATGGATACTCCCTTCTTTACAGGAGATGTCCACGCGTGTCTTCTTCCTAATCCTATTGCGGATCTTATAATCGGTCGTATTCACGGGGTTAAGGAATGTACCCCGCAGCAAATTGCTGCTTGGGAAGAACATAATATCCAAACAGCCAATGTGGTTGTAACAAGAGCACAAGCTCTTATTCCTTCAACTTCATCTAATGATAGTAATGAAGTTGGTAGCCAAGATGATCACTTGGTGATTTCACATGACTCGTTTGTGAAACTACAAGAAGAAGACTCTTCTCTAAATAAATACTTTCTTCTCGCTAAAAACGGTGATCCGAATCAAAATACAATTCACAAATCGTATATCACTATGAAGAATGGTATACTAGTACGTATGGTACAACACTCAGACAAATCTATGCACTCTCAAATTCTTGTGCCCAAAAGTATGAGAGCCTTAATTCTTCAACATGCACACGATTCTCAGTGTGCTGGACACATGGGTTTTTTCTCGCACTAAGTCGAGAGTTCTAGCGGCTTTCTTTTGGCCATTCGTAAACAAAGACATACGAATTTATTGCCGATCTTGTAAGATTTGTCAAGAAGTCAAATCTAGAGGTCCACGACATGCTGCACCTATCCAGGCTGCAGACATTCCCATTCGACCATTCCAGAAGATGGCAATAGATATTATTGGCCCTTTTAAGATTAAGTCAGCCAGAGGACATCAATTCATCCTAACATGCGTCGACATGTGCACACGTTGGCCAGAGGCTATACCTCTAAAGAGCATATCTACTGCCGATATCGCAGACGCTCTTTGGCTAATATTTTCTCGTTTGGGTTTTCCCAGAGAAATATTGTCAGACCATGGTACTCAATTGATATCAGACACTATGTCGCAGGTGATGTCTATCCTAGATATTAAAAGGTCTCTCAGTAGTATTTATCACCCAATGTCTAATGGGTTAGTTGAACGTCTTAATAGAACACTTAAGAACTTACTTGGCAAGATTACTGAGGATCATCCTCAGGATTGGGACAGGGTTTTACCCGCGGCTCTCTTTGCCTATAGAGAGGTCCCCAACGAGCATACAGGGTTTTCTCCCTTTCAACTTGTTTTTGGCGCGCAACCGCGCGGTCCTATGTCCTTGCTACACGATTTGATAACTGCCGATAATATTGACAATGACACTCAATCTTCATATGAGTATGTCATTGCTCTCAGGCATAAGATTATCGAAGCATGCAAGTTAGCGACTTCATCCTCCGAATTTGCCAAAGAAAAGGCGAGGCAATTCGCTAATAAGAAGAGACGCCTACGTCAACTTTGTCCTGGAGACAAAGCGTTTGTCTTACTTCCTTCGAGGGAGAACAGACTTCTCATTGCATGGAAAGGTCCATATAGAATAGTCTCAAAAATTTCCGATGTCGACTATGTTGTCGATATTGATGGAAGGCATAAAACCTTCCATATAAATATGCTTACGGAATTTATTGAACGACCAGACTATTTGCAGCCTATTTTCCAGGCGACGGACGATTCTCCAGTCCAACATGGTCATATCTCATCCTTGTCGGTTATACAGGAGGAGGAAACTACGTTTTCAGATGTTAATCTACCTCTTCCTATGATTCCACTCTCAATTCTACGGAATCATGGTGAAACGTTTCGGTTCTTCTAATTTGTCTTTTGAGGAACAGCGTCAAGTATCTTCTTTGCTACAATCATTTCAGGATGTCCTTACCGACATTCCTGGACACACACATATTATCAAACATGACATTATACTTACTGATCATAATCCGATCAGAGTAAGACCATATCCTATCCCTATTCATTTCCAAGCGCAAGTCGAGAAAGAATTGGATGAAATGATACAATTGAAAATAATTGAACCATCCACTTCAGCATACTCTTCGTCCATGGTTATTGTTCGAAAGAAAGACAATAACATACGTCTTTGCGTCGATTATCGCAAATTGAACCAAGTTACGAAGTTCGATGCTGAACCTATGCCTTTATTGGAAGATCTACTTACTAGACTTTCTAAATCGCGATTCTTTACTAAACTTGACTTGTCGAAAGGCTATTGGCAAGTTCCGTTAACTGAACGCGCCAAACCTTTCACTGCTTTCTCAACACCTAGGGGTTTGTATCAATGGAATTTTATGCCTTTCGGGCTGATGAACGCCCCAGCTACTTTCGTACGCATGATGCGTCGAATTCTCTCATATCGTACAGATGTCATCGCATACTTAGACGACATCTGTCTTTTCAGCGATACTTGGGAAGAACACTATTCGGGTTTAAATGAGTTACTGTCTACTCTACGCGAGCATAATTTGACTGCAAAACCCTCTAAAGCCTTTGTTGGGTTTAGTGAAATTTCTTTCCTAGGTCATCGTGTTGGTCATGGTCTATTGAAAAAAGCAAGTGCGTAGTCTCTTGGGATTAATACAATTCTACGGAAGATTCATTAAGAATCTGTCCTCCATTATGGCACCTCTTTCAACTTTATTGAAAAAAGGTTCTCCTAATATGGTGCGCTGGTCCCAAGAATGCCAATCTTCATTGGATCAGATTAAGAATTTGTTCTCATCTCCTCCTATCTTACGACTACCATCGATTGATAAGACTTTTGTCCTTCGTAGTGATGCCTCTTCCACTGGGATCGGGGCGGCACTTATGCAGGAGTATTCAGGAACTCTGCATCCTGTGATGTATATCTCTAGGAAATTGAATGCGGCAGAAAGGAACTATTCGGTTCTAGACCGTGAATTGTTAGCTATGGTTTGGGCCATTCTTAAGCTACAAAGATTCCTTCTAGGCGCGCATTTCATTATGGAAACCGACCAAAAAGCTCTTACAGCTATGCAGAACAAGGATTTGAAGAGCTCGAGATCTACTCGATATGCTATTGCTCTTCAACCTTTTCATTTCACGGTGCGGGCTATCCGTGGTTCGGATAATGTGATGGCGGACATACTGTCTAGATGCCCACATGATTCCACTTAAGTCTTGTGTCCTAGATTTCATGATACATTTCCAGACTCATGTCTGTTCATAATATACATTAACACATTTGTTTCACCTTAGATTAGTAAATTGATTGTTTTCTTTCTCTATTACTATCTTTGATGTAATGTGGAAGGTTGAGTTAACATAAAATAAAGGTCAAAAATAAGAAAAGGAAAAATGTTAAAATGGCCACATATAATACTTAAATAATTTTGTAATGACTATAGTGCATTATAGCATGTTACTAATTGTGTCATTTATATTGTTCTCAGTGCAAACTAGTACCAAGTACGGAGCGCTTGTGAGAACCATGATGATGCCATACCTTACATTTGTTCGAGAGATCGCAGCACTTATTTGTATATAATATACTTCTATTGTTAGATAATGTGTAAGGAATTTAACAAATTTGGTCATGTCCATCCATTGGATATATTGATAGTATAACATTGTAATTTGTATATTGATATGACTTCTTGAGATAGATTGTCATTTGTCATTGCTATGATTATAGTATTGCATAATTGTTTGATAGTTATGTAATTTTTGTTAGTATCGCCAGCAACTGAGGTTTCTTTGATGGTACCTTCCCGAATATATTTTCTATTATTTGGTGAGATGATCTGATTCTCTCCAGACGCTCTATTTGTGCGTCGATTCAACCTGACATTAGGTTGATTCTTTCATTGGCGCATTATTCATGCGTCATGAGCTTGTGATATCTTGCTCATTGATGTATTTTAAAAAAAAAATGTGTTATTTTTTATACGGGGGGTGCGGTAGTCTGTTGCTGTCGTTTTTGACGGAGTCATAATAGGTAAATCTATTTAATACTTTTGTTGGTCAAAGTTGGATAATTGGGTTTTAACTTCCATGACAGGTTGTTTGAGGGTTATCTGCCCTTTCTTTCAATCATTGTCGTTGATCTGTCTTAACGATGCTCAGTTTTATGCTGTCTAGGCATGCGCAAGTTCTAGGCACGAACTGAGGGAACTTCCATGAGGGAGATTGTTTTTTGTGGGCTGCCGGACATGTTGTCCGTGGTGATTTTCTCTATATTATCGTGGGGATTGGAAAGTTTTCGATATGACTGAAATGTCAATGTTTTTCCCAGTGATTCTTTGTTCATCAAGAGTGACGATAGTTATTAAGTGTGTATCCGGAGGATTCTATAAAAGGTAAATGACATTCTTATTAATATGCCTTTGGTTGCAGAACATTTGAAATAACCTATCTGCGAGTGAAGCTCACAGATCTTGAGAGACAGAATTCCTTCTTTGCTTCTTGTTCTAGCCAAATGAGACTATGTGTTTTCAATTGAACAGAAGCCTAATGATGATGATAAATTATTGTGGACGCCGCAGGTTGGCGGTATATATATATGTTTAGCATGGTTTGATCGTGCCTGCTAACAAAGGATACACAGCTGTCTACATATTGAGGCCCTGGATTACAGCCAATAATTTTCAGCAAGAGGAAATATACCTGGCGGCCTATGCTAGTTGAATAGCAGCATTATGCATTATTGCTACGCAATTTAGGAGCTCGTTTGTTGGACGACAGAGCTAATTAAGTACCTGACGCGCTGAGTCAATGGTACGGAAGCTACATTATAAACTGTAACATAAGGACAGATGATGTTTGGGTATGTCCTAATCGATGTATGATGCAAGCCTTTGATTACCAGACATTTAACAGTCATTCTATATTTATGTGAAGTCCTTGATCTTGTTAATTCGACTGTCCTGTTGATGCTACTGTCAGTTTCGTAAATAAATGTTTGAAACGTGCCAGCAGTCTTTAATTCATCATTGACTACTGCATGCAAGTGTATGGGTGCATTATTGACTTTATCAAGAGCTTCAAGCATTCGCGTTCTCGTCTACACCCACACTCAGCACATCATAATACCAATACCACACATCTATAACATGTACGCTGTTTTGTGTGAGTGATCATATTACCCCTGACAGTGCCTCACTTGGACCTACATCAAACAGCAACCTACACAGTCAGACCATGTGATTAAACAGCACGTTCATTCTGCCAGCTTTCACATCACGCATATTAAAGCTGCAATAATAAGGCCAGCAAGGAGTAAAGTTTATTGACATTCGGTGGCAATCTGGCTAACAGTTTACCAGCACTACGTGGAGGCCAGTTAGCAGTGGTGGTCCAAGTCAATCAGATGTTTGCTCCTGGTTCATTAGGCACAATGCAAATCCAGATTCTACTGGATCCACCACCGGGATTGAAACCTGTAACATGACAAGCCAAGTATATGGTGCTTGTCCAATAAATACCACATGTCCTAATGTGTGTCTATGTCTTCAGTATGTGTATGTGAATGATGTGCTCATATGTCTGTTTACATACATGGGTCATAAAGTCATCATAACTCATGTCGTACAATCTAAGTCATCAGTCATATATAGACAATAGGTAAGATAATGTAGACAAAAGTAATGATAGATCATTAGCCACATAGACACAGGAAAGCCGTAAGATACAAACAGAGAACCCTTTGGGTTCAGCCTTACAATCCCTCTCTGAAAAGAGCTAATAGCTTAATTGCGAATTATTTACCAGGCCTGAGAAGGACTTTCGCTTCACCGAAGGCTGGATAGGTTTTGGTTATATTTCAAGTATACTCAATCTTCCACTAGCTTATCGAGAATGGCGACAGCGTCATACACAAGATATACATCAACCAACAATATATGCATCATAATGTTTAAGGTTGTGTTTTTCTATAACAAATGTTCCTCCACCTTTGTAATATTTATGTCTGTGTGTATAAATAAGAGCGCATGTCGTAAACATACTTGTCTGGAATATTTTTTTTTAAAATTTAAAACATTATGTTCCTGATTTGACGAAGAGCACTTTTCAGCACTGACGACTTATTTTGGGGCGCAAATCTACGATATCAGCGAGAGGGTAACTTTATACTATAGTGCGTTCGGAAATTCGTGCCCACAGAAAGCGTCAATTTTCTCCAAAACTGTTTGTTGTGTGGACATGATTTTTTGCATGCAGTCTTAGATTTTCCATGCAGTTATTAAAATATTTTTTGCCCTTTCAAAACTCATGTCATGTTCGAATTTTCTTCTTTACGCTATATAAAAAAACTTTTACTGTTGTCTGGGTTAATTTCTAGTAGTTTTACAGGAAAGTTACAAGATCCGTTCAAAAAAAAAAATATATTTTTTTTTAATTAGTTACTCGCGACTGTGTACAACCAACTAAGATGGTTTGGTCATGTCTGCAGAATGGAAGAAGATCGGCTACCACGACAAGCATGGGAAACAAAGAGCCAGGGATCCAGACCTCCAGGACGACCCAGAGTCCGCTGGGAGGACAACATTAGACAATCTTTGAAGGACCGAAGACTAGAATGGAACCAGGCCAGGAAGAAGACAGCTGATAGAATGGTCTGGCGCTCTCTCTTCCAAACCTCTACACCTCACGGTAGAAGAGGAACGACTAAGTAAGTAAGTAAGTAAGTAAGACTGTGTACAATAGGTGCGCATTCGTGCGGACATGTAGTCACTACACTAATTCAAACCACAAAAAAAAATATTTTTGAACGGATCTTGTAACTTTCCTGTAAAACTACTAAAAATAACCCAGACAACAGTAAGAGTTTTTTATATAACGTCAAGAAGAAAATTCGAGCATGACATGAGTTTTGTAAGGGCAAAAAATATATTAATAACTGCATGGAAAATCTAAGACTGCATGGAAAAATTCATGTCCATGCAACAAACAGTTTTGGAGAAAATTGACGCTTTCTGTGGGCACGAATTTCCGAACGGACTATAGCATTTAGAGTGACAGACCATATAAGTATTTACTACTTTATAACTCGTAGCGGGTGGAAATGTTTTTTTTTTAAAAATATATTGATAAAATACAATAAAAAACATTCAAATGTTATAACATGCATATAATGTACATGATGAACTTATATTATTTGAAAGTAAATAAATTTTGATTTATTTCGACTTTGATTCATCGCTACGGGACGCCATTGAGACCATTTTTTCATTGTGTGACCGATTCTTTCAGCGGAGAGTCTTATAGCAGGACTTTTTATTCCATTTTCTTACTATGATTTTCGTTGGTTGTTGAATTTCTTGTATTTATTAATTCTTTTTGGATTTGTAGTTTCTTTGCTTTATTATTGCTCGAATCGTCCATTGTTTCCTGTGCACTGTTTATTTGTAAAACTGATTCAATACCTTTTTATTTGTTTATATATACTTATATTATTTGGTAGGTTGACTGGAAATAATTAATGCATACAATTAAAAGCTTGTATTTAATTTATTATTTGTTTTAATAATTATGTTGTTGTCCTTCCAACAACAAAAACATGCTACCCTTCAAACCCCTTTACAAAACTGTGACAAGGCATACATAAATCAGATTTCGCACGTGACCAGGTTTGTGATTGTCTTCGGTTGTTTCTTCTCTCTCTGATGCGTAGTTCATCATCAAAGTTGTGTAGTTCTTCAGTTCAACACGGTTTGCAATACTGTCTTGCCTCTCTTAAAATAGACTCGGTGGCTGCTAACTGGGACTGATTTGTAATGTTTACAGAACTACTGATGATCTAACAGGGATAAATATGTAATTTTACAGACCGTCAAACGAGCCAACTGGAACATATTTGTAATGTTCAAAGACCTACAGATGAGCGGATTGGGATATATTTGTATTGCTGACAGAACTAAAGACAGGCTAACTGGGACAGATTAGTAATACTGATAGAACTGCAGATGGACTGACTACACATCAAACCCCAACTCCGACAACTGACTACAGAGATTACAGTTATATAACTACGGGTAGAAAAATAAAGCAGACATTCCACCAAGAACCAACCAAAGTCGTAGAACAAGACAGACAGTTTATCATTGAAATATCAAATAAAACAATACAGTGAAACAATAAACAATCCAAAGGAATAATTACTTATTGCAATTTTAGACACCATACGTCAAATCATCATTGACAAAAGTCATACATCAGCTGGAGTTAAGGAAGACCACACTATGGGTAGACACAAGAGTAAACGAAAAACATACATGGATCTTCATTTCAGCTAGTAATACCTTTAATGACACGTCGGCACACTATCAAAAATAGATATTGAGGTAAACTCATTACACTTAAAAAAATATAAATAGATAAGTGCATGGATTGAACAAGCAGAAACACTCGAATAAACCTTACGACGTGACGGTCAGACAGGCAGCTAGCAGTCCTTCACAGAAATAGACCTTTTCATGGCTAATATGAAAGTCCCTCCCCCACATAATTAAAGAAAAAAAGGACAGAAATAACAGTACAGCAAAATGTAATAAAAATGCAATATACCCCGCTTAAAACCGAGATATCACACCTCTTATCAGGTTTTGACCGGATGTCGAATCTCAGAAATAAGTGAAACAAAAAAAAAATAATAAACTTGACCATGTGATACTTTAAGCAGCAGAGACAGTGAAGTTAGGGGAAAGCATCCTATTTACTTCCAAAGGGAAACAATTAAATTATTAACACAAATCATAATAAATAACGTATTTTCATACTTTTTTTAACTTTATGAATTTTTTAGACAAAATTATAGAACTCGTAAAAAATTCACTTATTTACATTAGTAAATTTTTTTATATTGTTACAGTTTTATTGTGTCTTTTGTTTAGAATTTAAAAACTTTAAATAATTTGGAGTCAGATGCACATATTAAAGTTGTGAGCACTTAATTAAATGATCTGCCACTTTCAATGATAATAACATAAATATTAAGAACAGTGCATTCGCAGATGTTCCTGCCAAAAATTTTCATCAGCGCCAAATAGCGCACTTCGACAATCTTTTAAACACATTTTCTTACTTAGTATTTTCTCTTCTACATTGGGGGCCGAAGTGACTAAGAAGTATGGCGTCCGCTCTAATTATAAAGGTATAGGGTTCGGTTCCCAGTCTAAGGAATATACTTGCACCATGAAGTTGTACATTGCACATTTATTTGTGATGATACTATTGATTAAACAGAACAAGGAAAAAAACGGATAAAGAATTCATACACCCACGTTCTTGAAAACTTTAAAGCGTACTCTTTTTTATAGTGATAAAAGTAAAAAAAAAAAAGGGATGTGGAAAAAAATAACACCTGAATGGACTAAACAGTTTCAGTGAAAGGACAATGAAAACACATTTTAAAAACCAGGCAAAAAACAAAAACAAAAAGCTGAAAAGACACAACTTTCCGCTAGGAAGTCTCAGTGAAGATGTGATGAGAACATTTTTTTTTTTTTACATTTTTCCGTGTTTGTTTTATAAAGTAATCGTGCCTTTCTTATGTCATATTCCATTTTATTTTCCCAGTCGTGCTCTTCTTGCTTTGCACTGGATGAACCCAAACTTTGTTCACTGTCCCAGGAGGCACCACTCAGAATTGATTTCGCGGCTGCGTGAAGCCATTTTATCTGATCCAAGCTCCGAATTCTGACATCGTAAATCAGGGAAACTGGACTCCTGAGATGTAATAGAACTAAAATTTAATGTCAACGTGTTGTCACATGCTGGCCTTCTAAGCATGTATACACTGCTTAGACAGGGCAGACTACGCTGGCATGGCTGTGTTCGCCTTTTGTTTTACCCCTCTTGCGTATGCACACACGTCAAAAATAAATTTTGGTTTTTCCAAAATCAATTTATTGAAAATGTAAGATCAATTTTGCCCATCAATAAATTTTTTCTTTGATTATATTTATTTTTATTGTTTTGATTACTTACGATGTATTGTCACCGTTGGGTTTGGATGAACAGTAATTTAGTTTTGATAGGACAAAAGAGTATGAGAAAATGGTTTAAGAAATATAAATGATTTATTAAATAGACTATTTGTTCTATAGATGGGAGATAAAAGCCAGCATTCATGTACCTGGATGGTAAGGGAGAGAACTCTTTTTAATCTAAATGTTTTCTATAAGTACATAGTTGCGGTATATAAAATTTGCATAATGGTCGTTTTCAATAAGCTGAAAGTAAAGGGAAATAGCAGTTAATCATAAATCACTAAGGGAGATAACTATGAATATTAACGCCCTTTAGATTTACTGAACGAAGAGCAGGATAAACGCACGAGAAAATTGTGAGCGAAAGTAAACGGAGTTCACTGAGTTGTTATGAAGGAATTAACCGTGAATTGTGATTTATATACTTATTATGTTCGCAAATATTTTGTAATCAAAGTATTTCCTTTTTAAGTGCTTAAGGAGAAGTCATTTTTGAGTTACTTCCCTTGAAAGTAGTTCCGTCATCTTCGATCGGACTCCGCGGACGAGTCTAGGCCTACTGCGATTTATTCTTTGGCTGGGTAGGAATAGATTGTTCTTGCTTCAGTATATCTATGGCCTGAATTTATACGTAGTGTTTGTATGAGTAGGACGAGTCTGTCTTATATATGGATATCTTTACATTTCTAAGTCGAACTATGTTGGTTGTCGCTAGAAAAGGTCAAAGGCTATGCAGCGGAAGTATCGCTAGCAAGGGGTGTGATTCATGGCCGTCATCCTGTCTGGATGTCGAATTTTGTTGTAGCAGGCCTATCGCCGAAAAAATGATCTATAAGTCAATGGGGAAAAAGTGATAGTCATTTAGACATGTTGTATGTACTTTACCCCAGTGTTTATTCTCTTTTGCCAAGGAATGGCAAAGTTATATTTCGCATAGAAAGGTAAAACCACAATTTATTATGAACTTGGGCTTCGCCATCGTTGTTGATAAACAGATGCACAGTGGTACTTTTGAAAAGAATATTTATTCAAAGGAAGACGGCATTCCTATGTATCAACACTAGATTGTATGATATTATTCAATCACCTCTATGAGAGAAGCTATGAAGAAATGAGGACATTTAACGAATGACCAATTTTGGTCTGGGTCCTATAGTGAGTGAAACTCACGAGAGAAGAACAGCCATGTTGAAATTCATATACTTTGTATTTATCGAGTGAGAAAAAAGGGATGCCTGTACTATCGCTCGATGAACCAAGAGATCACTGCTACATGTGAGAACCCATGTCTGGGATTCCTATATCTTTATGGAAAATATATATATTGAACTTTACGTGAAGGGATATTCACTAGACGAGGTTAGGTCTAGGAGCCTTCCTATATATTGGTTATGGTCTGACGTGCCCAGTCAGTAAAGCCAGATGATTTACATGATGGAACTCTGAATGCTTATTTACGAATGCTCCATTATGATATTTGCCAAGCATGAATGCTAACTTAAGATGATATTCCTGTGATCAACATTATGCTGTCTATGTCGACATTTGTTCCTGTAACCATACACGTACTGTCCAAGTGTGCGTCCCATTAAATGTTATAAAAAGACCACCGTAGTTCCAGTACTTCTTGAATTCGAACAGTGTGAGTATGAGTGATGTACTACCAACCTGTCAACTCTATCGAATCATTCTACCATTCGCGTTCTGACATTCACATACACACTCATTGTTTACACTCACATTCTTGTCGGAGCCTCATCACGTTTCAGGACAAGATGACCTGTATGACCAAAACTGTGCTGGGTTTAATGAGTTGACAATCGTTACACTTTACTACACCAGTCCCAACATCTACATTTATCAACTGGTGGACATTCACGTCATTTAACAAATAAAGCGTGATTCAACAACTAGTAGCCAGTATGAGTTAACAACTAAACAGAATTTAACAACTGGTGTGCCAGCTTCCTGGGTCAACCTGCACAGTGACCATATTGAGAAGTAAACTACTGAGACCAGACGTTCCTTGGGGTCTGTTACGACACACAAATACATCAACAGTACAACTCTACAGTGATGTCAGCGTGACCTGTCCTGTCGACAGTATGCGGTAACTAGGTCAGCGTTTGTTGACATTTGGTTCGTTGGACATTTGCCATACAACTGACAGTGTTACACAGCAAGCTTGGTTGAAACATAGAACATTACACATCAGGACTGGAGAATATTTGACAGTGTTTGCGAAAGGAAATTTTATTGAACTGAGAAGTCCTACATCGATTGTTATCATTCACATCAACGATGGAGCTTCTATTTCTGTGTTGAATTTAAAATAATTAGACCAGAAGTATTTGTTTAATAAAGTACCACAGTACTGTACTATTAGGCAGTGTAACTGAGCCTTCTTTACAACACATTCTTTCTGCAACACTCTATTTACATCATATTGCCATACTATTTATGCAATTATGTATTTTTGTTTGAATATTTATGTGTGGTATTTGTTTGTGTCCAGCGGGATTTGTTGTTTGTTTTGGTTGGGCGGTGTCACACAACAGAGTATCCCACGTAATAGAGGGTCTGATGTGTGCGTTTCTATAGGTGCAATTTTCTTGATTGAAAATTTGCTGCGACAGCTGTTGCTATTAGTGTTAGCTGTGAAGACTGTACTCATTGTTCTTTTTGTAATATTCTTCTGTTATTTAATTTGTTTTGATTTGTTTGTAATTTGTTGGTCTACCCTATTCTATCTTTCAGTTCTATTCTCAATTTATATTTATATACTGTGGCGTTATTTGTATTTGTTATCCTCTTGCGGTTTATCTTTTATTGTTTTCTCATTTCATTTATTTCATTTCCGCAAATGTTTTCATGTTCTCCTGTATAACTGTTTTGTTTTGTGCCTGATCGACATACACTATTTAAAATATAGTTGATCATATAAATTGATGTACAAGAATCAACTGATAGTTAATTGCTATTACTAAAGGTACACAGTTGATGATATAAAACACTATTTCTGGTGCACTGCACTTATATTATAGAGTGAACCAGCAACTTATAGCTGTTATTATATAAGGATTTATACAAGACCTTTGTAAGGCTTGTTTCCCACAGTGATTGGGGTAGTTAAGTACTATTTTCCACAGGTTAAAAAGTTATCATACAAGGTCTTTGATTAAGACTAAGAAAGTGAATTTATTTACTTTTGCAAATTACTGATCTTATTAGACAAGATGTCTACATTAGATTATTTTATCACACAAGGCAAGGCTCTTGATAAGACTGGTCAGCAATTAGAAGAATGGGCAGTTGCTCAATATGACAAAGCATTAGCTGCTGAAGAAAGAAAAGCATTGATTGAGAAGAAAAGATTAGAAGCTGAGGAAAAAAAATTACAAAGAGAGTATGAACAAAAGAAATTGCAGATACAGACTGATGAAAAAAGATTCCAGATGGAAATGGAAAAAGAGAAAAGAAAAGATGAAGCTGCTGCAGAAGAGAAAAAATTACAAGCTGCTGAAGAAAGAGAGAAAAAATTACAAGCTGCTGCAGAAGAAAAAAAATTACAAGCTGCTGCAGAAGAAAAAAGATTACAAAGAGAAGCTGAAGCAGAAGAGAAAAAATTACAAGCTGCTGCAGAAGAAAAAAGATTACAAAGAGAAGCTGAAGCAGAAGAGAAAAAAGCAATAAGAGAGCATGAACACAAAAAAGAACTTTTAGCATTTGAGTTAGAAAAGTTAAAGTTAACAAACATAAGTGATGGTAATCAAGCATCTGGTGGTCATGGTAAACCCTTTACTTACAAGGTCAAGGTACCAGCGTTCAACCCTTCCAGTGATGACATAACATTCTGGCTAAATAGATTTGAACGCTCGTGTCGAGCCCATAATGTGGACAAATCACAATATGCTAAACAGTTATCAGAAAATCTGAAAGGTGATTCTCTGACTAGTTTAAGTTTGGTTGAAGAGGCTGACAAAGATAACTATGATGTTATTAGGGCAGCCTTATTAAAGAAGTATCAGTTGTCTGAACGGGGTTATCGGAAGTTGTTTAAGACAATGGTGCCTGAGGCAGGTGTAGAATTCTCAGAATTCATTGCAAGGACACGTCTTACATTTGATCGTTGGATTGAGCTATCCAAAACAGAAAAGACTTATGAAGCCCTTATGGACTTGATACTCAGAGACAAGATTATGTCAAGTATAAATAAACCTTTCCTCGAATTCTTACATGAGCGTAAACCTAAGTCTCTAAAAGAAATGGAACAGTATTGTACCCAATACGTCACTGCACATCCGGACGTAGCTATTAGCAACAGTAAGGTTAAAGAAGGTATGCCAGTTGCTTCTGCAACACCATACACGCTAATCACTCTCACAAATTCCAAGGACCTCAAAATAGGTTTAATAAAAAAGGTAACTATTACAGTTATCAGAACCAAGGTAACCAATCATTTCAGGGTTCTTCTTCGAATACCTGGAGAAGAGCTGACAGCCCTCGATTCAGGGGTGGTCATAATTACAGGAACTTTCGCAAAGGAAGTCATTCTAGGAGACAACAAGATCATAATTACAGAGATACTCATTATAATGAATATGATGATAGTAACCAAAGGAGCTATGATTCAAACCCGAGTAGAGGTTATAATAGTGGAAACAATGATAAGTACAGAGGCAATAATAACAGAGGTAGAGCACAATTCAAAAAACATAAAGCTCATTACCAGGCGAACTCTGCACAGCAAGAGTCCCACGAAGCCTATAAACAAAATAAAGATAATGATGACTCTAATAATATGGCATGTGCCGCTTTTGATTTTGGGAGAGCATCTCAGTGCCCCCAATGCAAAACATTATTTGAGCCAACCACAGTGTCTACTTTAAGCTGTGGCCATCCTCTCCCGCTCTTCCTGCGTCAATCGCGCATGATGGGAGAGGTTCTCTTGTCTTACACAAAGGTTTAGTAAATGACAATCCAGTCTCAGTACTTTTTTGATTCTGGATGCACAACTATTGGGGTTAGGCAGTCACTCATAGATCCTTCTCATTCTACAGGCAAAGTAGTCAAATGCGTAACATTTGGCGGCACCATAGAGAAATACTCTACCGCTATCATTAGGATTGCTACTCCTTTCTTCACAGGAGATGTACACGCATGTCTTTTGCCGAATCCGATCGCTGATCTTATCATCGGTCGCATTCACGGAGTCAAAGAATGCACTCCGGAGCAAATTTCCGTTTGGGAAAATCAAAATATGCAATCTGCTAATGCGGTAGTCACTAGAGCTCAAGCTCTCAATATGCCTGAATCTTCATCTGTTGAAGATAATGAAGTGCATAACCAAGATGATCCCTTGGTAATTTCTCGTGACTCGTTTATAAAACAACAAGAAGAAGATCCGACTCTTAAGAAATTCTTCACTCTTGTAACGAAAGGTGATCCGAATAAAGATTCAAATTGTAAATCTTGGATTACAATGAAGAATGGCGTACTTGTACGTATGGTGCAAGACTCCACTAAGTCAAGTCATTCTCAGATTCTTGTACCCAAGAATTTGAGAGTTAAGATCTTACAACATGCACACGACTCTCAGTGTGCTGGTCACATGGGTTTTTTCCCGTACAAAGTCAAGAGTTCTTGCGGCTTTCTTTTGGCCTTTTGTGAACAAGGACATACGGATCTATTGTCGATCCTGTAAAGTATGTCAAGAAGTCAAATCCAAAGGTCCTCGTCATGCTGCGCCTATTCAGGCTGCAGATATTCCTATTCGTCCATTCCAGAAAATGGCGATAGACATCATTGGTCCATTCAAGATCAAATCTGCTAGAGGACATCAGTTTATCTTAACGTGTGTAGACATGTGCACACGTTGGCCAGAGGCTATCCCTCTAAAGAGCATTACTACCGCTGACATTGCAGATGCTCTTTGGCTTATATTTTCTCGGCTGGGATTCCCCGGAGAAATATTATCAGATCATGGCACCCAACTGATATCGGATACCATGTCTCAAGTAATGTCTACTCTACAGATAGAGAGATCTTTGAGTAGCATCTATCATCCTATGTCCAATGGGATGGTCGAGCGACTAAATAGAACACTTAAGAACTTATTAGGGAAGATAACTGAGGATCATCCTCAAGATTGGGATAGGGTTTTACCCGCGGCCCTCTTCGCGTACAGAGAGGTCCCCAATGAACATACAGGGTTTTCTCCCTTTGAACTTGTCTTTGGCGCGCGCGACCCCGCGGCCCAATGTCTTTGCTGCATGATCTTATAACAGCTGACAATATTGACGATGACACAAAATCTTCTTACGAGTATGTCATCGCGCTGAGACAAAAGATTATCGAAGCATGCAAATTGGCAACGTCCTCTTCTGAATTTGCTAAGCAGAAGGCAAGACAATTTGCTAATAAGAAGAGAACTTTACGACAACTTTGTCCTGGTGACAAAGCATTTGTTTTGCTACCTTGTCGTGAAAATAGACTCCTTATTAGTTGGAAAGGTCCGTACGATATAATATCGAAAATTTCAGATGTTGACTACATCGTCGATATTAACGGGAAGCATAAAACCTTCCACATCAATATGCTTACGGAGTTCCATGAACGTCCTGACTATCTACAGCCTATTTTCCAGGCAACGGACGATTCTCATGTCAAACATGGTCATTACTCATCACTGTCTGTAATACAGGATGAGGAAACAAGTTTTTCGGATGTTAATCTTCCGCTTCCAATGATCCCACTTCATTCTAGTGAATCATGGAAAGACGTTACTGTTTCTCCTGATTTGTCTCTAGGAGAACGGCGACAAGTTTCGTCTATGTTACAAACATTTCAGGATGTCCTCACTGACATCCCTGGACAAACTCATGTCATTGAGCATGACATTGTTCTAACTGAACATACTCCAATTAGGGTTAGACCTTATCCTATCCCTATACATTTCCAAACACAGGTTGAAAAGGAGTTGGATGAAATGATAGATTTACAAATAATCGAACCATCCACTTCTGCATATTCTTCGCCGATGGTTATTGTTCGAAAAAAAGACAATAACATACGTCTTTGCGTTGACTATCGCAAATTGAATCAAGTTACGAAGTTCGATGCTGAACCTATGCCTTTACTAGAAGAGTTACTTACTCGTCTTTCTAAATCGCATTTTTTCACTAAACTTGATTTGTCTAAAGGATATTGGCAAGTTCCATTATCCGAACGCGCCAAACCTCTTACCGTTTTCTCTACTCCCAGAGGCCTTTTCCAATGGAATTTTATGCCTTTCGGCCTTATGAACGCACCAGCTACATTTGTACGCATGATGCGTCGAATCCTATCGTATCGGTCAGATGTCATTGCTTATCTAGACGACATCTGTCTTTTCAGCGATACTTGGGAAGATCACTATTCAGGGTTAGTTGAATTATTATCAACTCTGCGTGAGTATAACCTGACAGCAAAACCATCCAAAGCTTGTATTGGCTTTAGCGAAATTGCTTTCTTAGGCCATCGAGTAGGTCACGGTTTCTTGAAGACAGAAGACCATAATATCACTAAGATACTTAACATCTCTATCCCTAGGACTAAAAAGCAAGTGCGAAGTCTTTTAGGTCTCATACAATTTTATGGACGTTTCATTCCGAATCTGTCCTCTATCATGGCACCTCTCTCTACACTATTAAAGAAAGGGTCGCCTAACATGGTTCACTGGTCTCATGAATGCCAATCTTCACTAGAGAAGATCAAAACTATGTTTTCATCACCACCTATTTTAGTGTTACCTACAACAGATAAGACATTTGTTCTTCGTAGTGACGCTTCATCCACTGGGATTGGAGCGGCACTAATGCAAGAGTACTCTGGAACTCTGCATCCTGTAATGTATATATCCAGAAAACTTAATGCTGCAGAAAGGAATTACTCGGTTTTAGACCGTGAATTATTGGCAATGGTTTGGTCAATTCTCAAACTCCAAAGATTCCTTCTGGGCGCGCATTTCGTAGTGGAAACTGACCAAAAAGCTCTTACGGCTATCCAAAGTAAGAACTTGAAGAGCTCGAGATCAACTCGATACGCAATCGCTCTTCAACCTTTTCATTTCTCGGTACGAGCTATCCGTGGTTCAGAAAATGTGATGGCGGACATTCTGTCCAGATGCCCACATGATGCCACTTAACTGTTAAATATTGGATCTTTTTAATATGTATAACTTTACAACAGTTATTTTTTGTTTCTTTACTAAGATACACATTTGTAATTTAATAATAGAATGATGGTATCGCTACTTAGCGGTTTATTGATGTTTATTCACCGCTGTTCTTTGATGATTGTTTCTTCATAAATCATAAATTTAAGATTATAGTGTGAATTTTTGGTATGCATTGTATAATTACCAGAATTGTATTATACGTACATCACACCTTCCTGGAAACATTTATTCGTAGAGAAACAATTTCTCTCAGATTTTGAGATATATTCTCACCGGTCATATTAGGAATTATAGTTATTCCTGATATTTTCATCTGCGCAGTATTCTTGCGTTGTGAGCCTATTCTACGTGCTCCTAGATGTATTTTAAAAAAAAATTTTTTTTTTTTTTTCCCGGGAGGTGTGGTAAGACTGTAAAGGGCAATTTTTACTATCTTGCAATATAATACATTTATATACTTATTATGTTCGCAAATATTTTGTAATCAAAGTATTTCCTTTTTAAGTGCTTAAGGAGAAGTCATTTTTGAGTTACTTCCCTTGAAAGTAGTTCCGTCATCTTCGATCGGACTCCGCGGACGAGTCTAGGCCTACTGCGATTTATTCTTTGGCTGGGTAGGAATAGATTGTTCTTGCTTCAGTATATCTATGGCCTGAATTTATACGTAGTGTTTGTATGAGTAGGACGAGTCTGTCTTATATATGGATATCTTTACATTTCTAAGTCGAACTATGTTGGTTGTCGCTAGAAAAGGTCAAAGGCTATGCAGCGGAAGTATCGCTAGCAAGGGGTGTGATTCATGGCCGTCATCCTGTCTGGATGTCGAATTTTGTTGTAGCAGGCCTATCGCCGAAAAAGTGATCTATAAGTCAATGGGGAAAAGTGATAGTCATTTAGACATGTTGTATGTACTTTACCCCAGTGTTTATTCTCTTTTGCCAAGGAATGGCAAAGTTATATTTCGCATAGAAAGGTAAAACCACAATTTATTATGAACTTGGGCTTCGCCATCGTTGTCGATAAACAGATGCACAGTGGTACTTTTGAAAAGAATATTTATTCAAAGGAAGACGACATTCCTATGTATCAACACTAGATTGTATGATATTATTCAATCACCTCTATGAGAGAAGCTATGAAGAAATGAGGACATTTAACGAATGACCAATTTTGGTCTGGGTCCTATAGTGAGTGAAACTCACGAGAGAAGAACAGCCATGTTGAAATTCATATACTTTGTATTTATCGAGTGAGAAAAAGGGATGCCTGTACTATCGCTCGATGAACCAAGAGATCACTGCTACATGTGAGAACCCATGTCTGGGATTCCTATATCTTTATGGAAAATATATATATTGAACTTTACGTGAAGGGATATTCACTAGACGAGGTTAGGTCTAGGAGCCTTCCTATATATTGGTTATGGTCTGACGTGCCCAGTCAGTAAAGCCAGATGATTTACATGATGGAACTCTGAATGCTTATTTACGAATGCTCCATTATGATATTTGCCAAGCATGAATGCTAACTTAAGATGATATTCCTGTGATCAACATTATGCTGTCTATGTCGACATTTGTTCCTGTAACCATACACGTACTGTCCAAGTGTGCGTCCCATTAAATGTTATAAAAAGACCACCGTAGTTCCAGTACTTCTTGAATTCGAACAGTGTGAGTATGAGTGATGTACTACCAACCTGTCAACTCTATCGAATCATTCTACCATTCGCGTTCTGACATTCATATACACACTCATTGTCTACACTCACATGCTTGTCGGAGCCTCATCACGTTCCAGGACAAGATGACCTGTATGACCAAAACTGTGCTGGGTTTAATGAGTTGACAATCGTAACACTTTACTACACCAGTCCCAACATCTACATTTATCAACTGGTGGACATTCACGTCATTTAACAAATAAAGCGTGATTCAACAACTAGTAGCCAGTATGAGTTAACAACTAAACAGAATTTAACAGAATGAATAGAAGGACAGAGAGAGGTCAGTCCCACCAGAAAACGTAACAGGGCAAGACGTGCCTTGCTGGGCTCTCAAGATAAGTGTAACCTGCGGTTTGCAGGAGGCTCTACAGATGTAGCTAGACTTAGAATTGTAGCGTTAGGAATTCTGGAGAATAGTTTAGATTGTGGTTAACAATGTTTGCTAAACAGATAGAAATAGAAATAGGGGTGCATAGTAAGATATGTGATAGGTGCTGGACTTCTGTTTAAACGGTAAGATGACATTTTTTGAACTTGAACATATAAAGGATTGTTCCAGGCATACCTTGGTAAGAGTGGGTGCTGGACTTCTGTTTAAACGGTAAGATGACATTTTTCTGAACATTTTATAGAATTTCAGGCAACCATTTTTTGGGGTTGACGACTCCCACATATAAAAGGGATGTCCACCAAGAGAAGAACATGACAGTTCAACAGAGGTATATATTACATTGGTTTACAAGAGATGTCATGCACTCTCTCATACATGTTGCTTGACAGATAAACAGCTGAAGATAAAATAGACGAGGTATCGTCTCAGGCATGATATGATCAACAGAGGTATATATTATATTTGTTTACAAGAGATGTCATGCGCTCTCTCATACTTGTTGCTTGACAGATTGTGACAGACGAACGCATCCGACCCTGAATGATACGATACGACTCTTCGTAACGACCCCTTGGATAACATCAGTGCCCCCGAAATATTGCAACCTTTCGTCAAACGGGATTTTTCTTTTCACCTGGACTCATTAGCTATGCAACCTTTCCACGCAGATTGGCAACACCTTTGCTGATTGATATGTGGACAGCTTATCTACCGTTCATTCTGGTCATCGCATTGATTTAAGGAGAGGCTAAATCACGCCCATGGTCATCTCTTGAGCAATCACAGGCAGTAATTTCATTAACTTGGCCCAGAGGGGGCGGCGCCAGCATCAAACAGAATGTAGCGGCACACGATCAAACAGGCACTGAAAGATCTCAGGAAAGACTAGTGCCACGATCAAAGACAGTAGTGGTCCCTGACGAGCGACGCAAGTTCCCTGCCGGTATTTCGCATCTCCGTGCCAAACGCAGAACCGATCGCAGTGAAGGCGAACGGGGAAAGCCGGAACGCAAGCAGCGAGCGAAGATACGAAAGACCAAGGCAGAATCTCTCTTTAGTTTGGCGGTCAGATCCCCAAAAGTGTCCTGAGATCTAAAAAGGTGTCAAGTTTCTCATGTCCCACTCATCTTTCATTTCATTCTAGATATATACAGACCACGTAGAAATACACGTTATCACTCGCTGGCCAGAACTTAACAGAAGCACTAGCTATATTTGAAATCTTGTTATAGATTTTCCCCTGGATTTTATACATATTTGCAGTGAATTATATTTCTGTGCAAAGCGGTAAAATATATATTGTGTAAAGTGATCAGTTCATTCATTCTATTTCACTGGATTTTGTGTTAATTTAAATCTATTAAATTAAACCATCTCAATAGTTCCAGTTGTAAATGTAATGATATACCTGTTATATTATTTCCAAAAGATAATAGATGTTAAATGCATAATTAACTTTTAAAGTCGTGAAGGAATTTATAATTAATAAATTTATTTAAGTCCTATATTTATAGATGTGTGTTTTAACCACTAAAAACTCGAGCAGTGTTTATTAAATACATAATTAAATACGCGAGCGTATATAAAATAGTCTTAACGGGAAATTCATCGCACTTTTGAAGGTTATTTGCTTTTCGGTATATTACATGTCTTTTTTTTCTTTCATACAGAGTGATCGTAACCTGTGCGATCCCAGCATTAAGAAAGCAATAAAGCAAATCAATCTAAGTAAAGCAAAGCATAAACAGTGTGTAGAGTCTCCCTGACTCAGAACTTGTTGAGACTGTAAATTTTTAATCTTTGAGGCGGTTCTATGTTTGGAATTCCGCTATCTAACTCATAGCAAAGAAAGCACACCCAAAGACAAATTTAACACACCATCAAGCAAACTAAGTCGTAACGGGAAGAAGAACACTGACCCGAGCTTTTGTTAGTTTACTGACACAGAGAGAGAATACATATTTACCGAACAGTGATGTGACTAGTTTTCTCCCTGGACTTAAACCATACCTCACGGATAAAGTGTATCAGCACGCGTAAGAATTTTATTATCAGAGGCAAAGTCAAATGGACCACACCATCCTCACCCCGGTATCAGAGACCGTGCCCTCCCATAGAAACTAACTGTTATTAAGAAAAGAGACACAAATACAGATTCATTTTCCAGCGATTACGGGATCCTTTTTATGTGCTGAACGCCTACCCGCTAATCTGGGGCTGGAACTTAAACTAACACTCATACATTTAGTTTGAGGTGTAACTGCTGTTGTGTTATTCTATGGAGTGCCAGATTTTTTCACAATCGGTAAGTGAGAGCAAGATGAAAGAAGGCCTTTACTAGCGCGTGTATGAGTAACAGGAAATTTAATCTTTTTTTTGTAACCCATTTGTTAACTTGCTTAACGGATAATACATTTACTGTATCCCCGGCATTGTTCCTTTAAGTGGGATAGTTTTTGATAAATTCTGTTTTAAACACCCCTCCTTTTCTTTTGCTTAGTAAAGGGAAGAACAATTGGGAAGAACAGGATTTTTTTCTACCACCTATACCTAATTTTGAAACACCTCTTTCAGAGTAATTAACTTCACAGTTAGGTTAACTTACCTACGTTCCTGATAACTATTTATCTTTGGACTGGGTTTATCTTTGTCTAATAAGCGGGACGGGCTTAGTCGATACCAATCTTCTTTACCCCTCCCTACCTTGTTATTTGCATTTCTCTGTAATTTTGATAATTCTTGTTGTAAACAAATGATTTTTTGTAGTGATTGTCTTTTTTAACTTTAATAAACAACATAAACTTAATCGTTATTGTGTTGGACTACCCAACGCCCATAAAATTTCCCCTATTTGTTTAACTCTTAATGTGCGCGCCGAAAAGTTTCATCAGCGCCAAATAGCGCACTTCGACAATCTTTAAAACACATTTTCTTACCTTAGTATTTTTTCTTCTACCCTGGGGACCGAAGTGACTAAGAAGTATGGCGTCCGCCTCTAATTATAAAGGTATAGGTTTCGGTTATCATTCTAAGGAATATTTATGATGGAATTCTGTCAGAACCACTGGGTCCTAATCATGTCATACTTCCGATGATCCCCTAGGTAGTGTGACTGGATGCCTAGCCTTCTCGGATAAGGACGAAAAAGTAGTAGGTTCCTAGTGCAAGTTGCACACGTTAAAAATTTCCTGGCAATTTGAAATCGTAAAGAGTAGGTCTTACGGCCCTAGTAGAATGTACACAATTAGAACAACCTATCCGATACAAAAATATTTATAGAATGTATGAATCCTAAATACACACATTTGGGATTCTCGCCTGTGCTTTGGAGTTCGTGCACTGTGCTGATATCCTCCTTGAGATCTAAGAGAGGAGATGGGAGCACTGATGGAGTTGTCCGTGTGTAGTGAAGATGGTCCTTAAAACCAAACGACACAAACCTTTTCCACCTTAGGGTGTAGAGGTTAGCCAGAGAGAGCGCCATGTTATCATGTAAACTGCTTCCAGTCCAGTCCTCGGTCCTTCAGGGATTGTCTAATGTTGTCCTCCCAGCAAACTATGTGTCGTCCTGGAGATCAGGAAAACATTATCAAATGTAATCGAGGAACGAGTCATACTCTTTGTAGGCGGTTAGGGTGGTTGACGTCAGCGCTAGTCCAACCTATAGATAAATAGATCAACAGTCAAATACGTCTTTAAAAAATTGGGGTCTATTGACTTTATTGCAGAATGTGTAAAATGATGTGTGATCCCGGCCGGCCCTGGCTAATACAATTTGTTCTTGGCCAAATGGCCTTTTTTTTCCTCGCATGAGGTCGCATATTTTTTTCCTCGCATGAAGTTGCATGGCACACGCTCAACCCGGCCCTGGTCAAGACCCATGTCCCAACACAAGAAGACCCAATGACAACATGTGTCACTGTAGTGATCCTCTGTGTTCTCACACACAGGACCTAATGACACATGAATGTCACTGTATTGGTCCCTGTGCTTAGACACTTTGATCTTAGCCAAAAGGCCGAGAAACGATGCGCACATATGCGAGTGAAACTGGTAAAAACGGGTCAGCAAGTGTCAATGAAAGTGGCAGAGCAACTAAGTGTTCAATGCTTTAACATGTGCATCAAACTCTTTATGTTTTAAAGTTTTTTAACTCTAAACATAAGACACACACACAAATTAAAACAATATAAAAAATCTACTAACAGTGATAAGAAAATATTTTATGCCTTCTATAAGTTTTTCTAAAGTATTCATATAAATAAAATAGTAATAAAAACATGTTATTTTTTATAATTTATGTTAATAATTAATTTGTTTCCCTTTGAAATAAATAGGATGCTTTCCCCTAACTTATCTGTCTGCTGATTAAAGTATCACATGGTTAAATTTTTTTTTCTTTTTCTTTCACTTATTTCTGAGATTCGACATCCGGTCAAAACCTGACAAGAGGTGTGATATCTCGGTTATAAGCGGGGTATATTGTGCGCATTTTTATTACATTTTGCTGTACTGTTATTTCTGTCCTTTTTTATTTAATTATGTGGGGGAGGGACTTTTATATTAGCCATGAAAAGGTCTATTTCTGTGAAAGACCGCCAGTTGCCTGTCTGACCGTTACGTCGTTAGGTTTATTCGAGTATTTCTGCTTGTTCAATCCATATACTTATTTAATTATATTTTTTAAGTGTAATGATTTTATCTCTATATCTATTATTGATAGTGTGCCGACGTGTCGTTAAAAGTATTACTAGCTGAAATGAAGATCCATGTGTGTTTTTCGTTTTCTCTTGTGTCTACCGATAATGTGGTCTTCATTAACTCCAACTGATTTATGACTTTATAAATGATTTGACGTATTGTCTCTGTAGTAAAGTAAATCTGTGTGACACCCCGTTCAAATTTCACCGCTTTAAAATTAACTAACGTACTCCTAAAATCTATTAATAACTACAGCATTTGAAATTAGTCTCAAGGCCACTGTAAAATCAACTGCCAACAATTTGACTAAAGAATTTGAATTTTTCCACTACACCAAGTTAAAAAGGTTTCTACCCCCTTTTAACACACTACCCTTCCCAATATTTATTAACGAACGCCGTAACATTAACAACCAATAGGCTTGTTACCTCGTTTTGTAGAGTCAAGGAAAAAAATTGGTTGTAATGACAGAAAGGCCTAATATGTGTTTTTGAATAAACTTTAATAATTTATTTCTTAATAACTAACGGGAATTGAACAAAAGAGGATATCTTGAATTATAGGGCTAATATTGCTTAATACATTACCATAAAGATGTCCTCATAAATAAATTATCTTGACATAGAAAAAAATTATTTTTGTAATATTTTCAATTCAGGAAAAGACGCCTTTAATTACAAAAAAATTACCTAGATGAATACGGTGAAGAATAACTAAATGAAACCATATAGAATGATAAAGGCTAACAGGCAGTTTAATTATCAGTTTTGATATTAAAAATCGATCCATAAATAACTGAGATATATGAGATGCAAACTTAAATCAGACGAACGAACACAATTACAATTGCTCAAAGTTTATAGCCTAGGGAAAAATGTTAAAATTTCTGGACGCGTTTCTGATTGGTTAAGTGTGGTGAGCATAGGGGCAATAAAATTAACATTTTGCCGGCATAGTCTGCCATTTGAAAAATATTATTTGCCAACTTGAGATCATCGGGAGAGCGTTTGTGACCAAGCTTTCGCCGTCTGGACACTACAGCATTATAACTACCCATTTAATGCTAGTCAAGCTTGTGCATATTGTGATATGTTCTTACTTGAGGGTAAGGCAGAATAAGTTTATTTGTAGAAATTAATTAACATGTCGGCCACATAGATTATTGTGCGCCATATTCGGATACTGCCTATGGGAAAGATTAATGTCACGACGCCCTAAGTAAGAATGCAGTTTTATTGTGAAATTGTGTCAAATGTGTTTGTAAATTTTCCATAACATTTTACGACTGTAAGTCCAAAAGAGGAAAAAAGTGATAGTGGCTTCTGGAGTGCCACAGTGTTCAATTAACATCAGAAACAATACCTAGAAGTTGAAAAGAAATAAATGACCAGTCACAGGATTTGGGCACCCCTACTGATAGTATGGAAGATAAGCAATGCTTCAGGGTCAGAGGTCGTGAAGTTATGTGTAACAGCTGAGAAAACACATCCCTGATTATAGAAGATGGAGATAAGATCTGGTGCAAATGGTCAGCACACGTGTCTGACCCAGGTAAGCGTACTGTCAATTAGTTGTGGAATTATTATAAGACAGGCATTATAGGGAGGGAATGTTCCTTCTGATTACATGTCATATCAACATTTAAAAAGTTGTGCAACTATCCTGGAGAAGTCAGAAATTGCAGGCAGTGGACGCTCACAATACATGCTGAGCTACAGGCCGTCTTTTCTTCCAGAAGGCAGCACGATCTGTGTGATCATATATACAGTTGTGAGCAACTGGTCTCAGACAGACTATTAAGTTAAGTCCCTTACAAGGGCACATGAAAGCTCATTCACATAAATAAAATAACAATCCACAACATAGATTTCCTGACCTGGGGAGGATGTAGAAAACAGATCTTCAAACAATAGTTTAGTCACAAGTTCAAGTATTTAAAAAAGACTGTGAGGTGCCCAAGAAAGTGACATTTGGTGATACAAGTCATGAACACTTTTCAACATATTGCTTTGTATATTGTAAAATAAAAACTTTTTCTGAGTTTGATACTTCCTGTCCAAAACATTGAGGTACAGGAAGAATAAAACCATATATATATATCTGTTTATATCTAATTCTACAACCAGCCTTACTTCATTATTTTTACTAAGTTAAAGTTCTGTTTTACCATTTGTCATACATCATAATAATTGCATTAACCTAGACACTTGCCATACACACCCTCACAGATTCTTTAGTCAGGTGAGATCTCGAGAGGTGACAGTTAGGGACCCAGAGACGTCCAACACCATCATCCTTTACTCTGGGAACTTGCATAGTCTGACCTCACCTTGATTGTCTATACACCCTTACTCTGTTCAGAGAAGGGGGTATTGCTCATAAGACCAGTTCCTTACCTGGCACTATTCTAGTGTCATCTGACACATCTAATTGTCCAATGGAATCTATATTCTATACTCTAAAACCTCTTACCACAGACTGGGGTCAGGTCCGGGATTATTGTACCACCATACCCTGGGTCTCTTAGCATAAGAAATAAATAAATCTTTTGTGGAAATTGAATGAGCTGTCATTGCCTATAGTTTAATAATATAAGTAATATTTGTTAAATTATATTTTAAGATAAATAATGTGTGAAAGGAAGAAAAGATGGTAGATTTGGCCAAATTCAGATCTGCTACAGTGCAGACGGCGAAAGAACTTGGCATGGAGGGGCAAGCTCTGATTCAGTATGTAACTACTGAATGTTATAAATTCATTGATAGGGAAGATAGGAGGTTAGCAGAGGAAAAGAGACTACAGGTAGAAGCTGATAAGTGTCACGGAGTGTTTTGATGGTATTTTGCATGTGTGAATGTTCCCGTGCTCCAGCGGGAGTTTATTAGTCATGTGAGTTGTTGTGAGCTGGGAATGCGTGCATTGTACTGATTTAGCTACAAGCAGGGTTGTGTGCATTGCTTGAGACAAGCTGTTAGCTTTTGTGATGCGTGAATGAAGATCAGTGGAGCGTGAAAGGGTTTCACGGGTTTTAGTGAATACGCATGAAAGGGGCAGTCAGCGGGAGGAGTGTGTTGGTTGGAGACGTGTGTTGAGTTAGTAGAGAGTTGAGTCAGTAGACAGGAGACAGCGAAGAGCGTATAGAAGAGAAGGGTGGATGTTGCAGTGGTTGTTTATGAAGAATCCTAGTTGCTGTGTGTAGTGATTCCGAGAAGCAGAGTTCTTACAGAATACTCGGGATTGATGATGTCTACATTATTTGTAATGGCCCTGTGTCCATTGTGATTTATTATTCATATAATATATTGTGGAGATTTACATAGCTGTTGGAGTTGTTTCTTAGACCTTGAGCTGGGACGAGTGGTGTATAAGTGTTTAACCTTCCTACATCCACCCACATACACCCTACCCGTCACAATAAGGAAGTTAAGAAATTACAGTTAGAGGCTGAAGCTAAGAAATTACATTTAGAGGCTGAAGCTAAGAAATTACAGGTAGAGGCTGATAGGGAGGCAGAAGAAAAAAGATTGCAAAGGGAGGCAGAAGAAAGGAGATTGCAGATGGAGGCTGACAAAGAAGATAAAAGATTGCAAAAAGAGCATGAATTAAGACTAAGAGGGCAGTGTTTCTCAACCCTGATAGTAGCAACGCCCCCTTTTGACAACTAATATTTTAAAAAGCCCCCCACCCTTTTAACACCCCCTTGCTCTTTATCGTGTATACACAAACACACACACAAACACATATACATATATTCCACCATACTTTTAAAAAAGCAATGCAGTTAATGAGTTATCTTTTCTTATAATATAAAGAAAAAGCACATATATAAAAGCATAATAATAATAGCCCCTTCAGTAATAACTGACTATGGGAATGCGCCCCTGAGGTGACAGCTCTTAGCTGCTTAATTTCTTGATGTTTTCGACGTTTTCTCTTCTCTTTGGCATGTTCTGTGAGCTTCTTTTCGCCCAATCTGAGGTGGCGCCGTAAATAGCATCGCCACTTGGTGCGATCGTCAGCTTCATTCTCCCACGTTGCTGGATTTATGCCCAGTGCTCTCATATCTCTCTTGCACACGTCTTTGAACCTCAGCTACTGTCGCCCAACTGTATAAAAGCTTAGTTATATTAAATATGTGTTTAAGTACGGAATTATATACACCACAGGTTCATTATCCTTGAATTACAAATTGGCGGAGCAAATGATATAAAATTAGTTCTTACAACTCTATAACTATCATAATCATATCATTTTAATAGCGCCTAAATGACTGCATATATATCTTCAAATCTGAATATTTAAGCCTCTCCTTACGTAACCACATGAAAAAAGTATTAGTTGATAATAATGATATAATTATATAAAAATTCACTTACTAATGAAGCTTAATGAGATCCTTGCGCTTGGTGTGACTCAGCCAGTTTTGTAATATTTGATTCCAAGTTTGTTAAAAGAAGTCTCAAATCTCCTGTTACAAATCTGCAGTCGGTTTCATTGCTTTTGTAGTAGCAACACTACTGCACTGAACCCCTTCTCCACCAAATACGACGTTGGGAATGCTGTAATTAGCAATTTAGTTTCACGGCAAAGAACGGGATACGCAAGCCTCTGCTGGATCCAAAATTTTCCGTAATGTGTGTGACTGAATTGTGCTTTTGCCTCGAAGTCATTTTGTAGCTCAATTAATTCTTCTTGTAAATGTTGACTAACTTGTTCCACGTCTGATTCAAACGGATTAATCACCCAGTCCGGTATTATTAGTTCTTGCAAGTCCTTAAATCTTATGCTCATATCATTTTTAATAGCGCCCAAATGACTGCAATAAACCTATAAATCGGAATCTTTAAGCCTGTCCCCACCTAACTGTAGTAAACATGGAAAATGAGAAAGTTCTCGACGACTAAGATTATTTTTATATAGGCCTAATGTCAATTTGATGATGAACCCCATGATAATTAATTTCACTTTAATCAGACTGATCCCATTTCCTTGTAGCTTAAGAAGAACCTCATTTAACTTTTCAAATATATCTAAAAGATAGGCCACATCGTTTTGCAATACTTCTCTTTCGATGCTAAATTCTTCTTTGATTGAAACCAAAAACTCTACAACAGAATCAAATAATGCCCATAATCTTTGTAAACAGCTACCTTTGGACAGCCATCGTACTTCCGTGTGTAAGAGAAGACGTTCAAACTCTTCCCCATTATCGCAACATAGTTTACGAAATAATCTATCGTTCAACGACTGCGCCTTAATTTTGTTAATAACACTGATAACACAGTTCAATGATTTGTGGAGTCTGTCACTAAGATGCTTGGCGACTAAATGTTGCCGATGAATAACACAATGAATTGTTAAAACACCTGGTGCCACATTTTTTAAGTAGGCCTGAAACCCACGATAACGACCAACCATAGCTGGTGCTCCGTCTGTCGCACATGCGATGACATTGGAAAAAGGAATTTTTTTCTTCAAAAAAAAAAAATATGTGTTTCCAGAAGAAAATATGTGTCGAGAGTGGAGAGCGAAGGTTAGCTTGGGTGTGTCAAGAGGCTAATGAATGTTTCGAGTGTTGAAGGGACATAAATCTCCGCCTACTGTCTCCTGACGGTGGTAACATCACAGGTACTAAAATTTTGCGTTTGGAATCCTTAAAACACTCTATATGACGCAAGGCAAATAAAAACTATCGTGTTACAAGCTATGCGAAGGGGAATATCTTTTTTAATTGTTTTATATTGATTCATGTAAAAATGTACACAACGCCCCCCTGAATGGAAGCAGCGACCCCCAATCGTTGCGACCCATCAGAACGCCCCAAACATCTTGAAAACGCCCCCTAGGGGGCGGTACCGCTCCCGTTGAGAAACACTGGCTTAGGGGAACCTATTATGAAGTCTTCTCAAAGTTAAGCAGAGAAGACCAAGAAGATTATGATATTTTAAAACAGGCCTTACTAATTAGATATGAGAAGAACGGGGAATTTTATAGGAAGAAATTTAGAAATGCTAAGTTACTGTCTGGGGAGACTTACCACCAGTTCCCTGCCAGACTGGAAACCTATTTGGAGAAATGGACTGCTCTGGGGAAAACCCAAGATCTGAAGGAAATGATAATGATGGAGCAATTGAGAGAGTCCATGGCTCCAGACCTGAGAAAATTTCTCACGGAACAGGGTGCAGAGAGGCTGGGGGAGATTATCAATGTTGCTGAGAGATATCAGGCAGCCCATACAGAAGTAGCTGGAGGTAAAAAGAAACCAGTAGAGAGTAATAAACCCCCACAAAGTCAGAATAGGTTTGACAATAAAGATCAAACATATAGGTTTAAACAAAATTTTGATAGGCCAAGATATGATCCTAGAGAAAGAAACCCTCAAGTAAATGACAGGAAACCCTACAGACCAGAAGGAAAATGGTGTAAATTTTGTAAGTTAAACAACCATAATACTAAAGACTGTAGGAAGAAAAATAACCCTCCATATCACGCTGCATGCCTTAAAACATGAAATAAGGGAAAGAAGGAACAGCCTACTTGACAGCAGGAACCTTATCATCCCCCTGTATGTGAAGAAGTAGTATGCAATAGGGCCACTATTAAGTGCCTTTATGATACTGGATTGGATTTTGACTCAGTCGTGAGTTCTCACCTAGTGCACCCGGATCAATATACCACAGAAACAGTGGAGATACAAGGGGCAACTAAGGAAGTAGCAACCATGACACTTCCCATTGCAAGGATAAATGTAAAAACTCCCTATGTGGAAGGAGTGATTCGATCAGCAGTGATAAACGAACCAATCTACCCTCTGATATTGGGGTGTAGATATGTGTTTTTGGGAAATCCCAAAAGACCGGTGATTATGGCGGCAGTACCGACCAGGTCACAGTCAAGGAAGGAGGAAGATAACCCAATAAATACTCATCCTGAGGAGATGAGGAAATCACAGGTAATCATCATCAGCGCTATTCTTCTTAAGCTAATTGTAAAATAGTGGTACATTCATTCACGTGCATACAGTAACAAACTCACTCCATAGCTGCATCCATGGAGTGTAAAACGACATACTATCTGCACAGTTAAAAGCTGAGCAGTTGTAAATATCAAAGTACATATTATCTGCTCCTCATAAATAAGCTGCATCCACCGCAGTTGTAAATATCAAAGTACATACTATCTGCAGATAACACTAGTCAACAAATTTTCAAAAGTTATTTGTACCAGAAATTAAATATACCATTTCTTATTGATTTTGACATGCTGATTTCAAATATCATAATGAAATTCACCAATTGGCTCTGGGGTTTTTTTAAATGATGAATTTACATTACAGTAATACAAATAATGTATGCTTGTTTACTTCTCTGGGGTGAACAGCTAGTCTTTCTACTTAAGCATTATAAAAATTGTGGTTACATACTCAATTAATTGATATTTCAACATAAAATGATAGAAAAAAATAAAAACATTATTTAAAGTTCACATATCATGTTTTAAAAAGGCACATTTGAACCCATTCCTTCATTATTCAGTCGCTGTTCGAGCTCTCTTTGCTTGCTTCTTGTAGTCAATCGATGAGGTGTCTCTTGTCACAGTCCAACAGTAATCAGCAAGCATTGAAGGGCTCCAATTGCCTTGATACCTTGTCTCCATAGCAGCAATGTCCTGGTGAAATCGTTCACCATGCTCATCACTGACCGCTCCACAGTTTGACTTAAAGAAATCTAGATGAGAATCCAGAAAATGAATTTTCAAAGTCATGTTGCAGCCAAGACTCTTATACTTCAGAAGGAGATTTTCTACAATTTCATTGTAATTATCAGATCTGTTGTTTCCAAGAAAATTATCCACCACTGACTTTAAATGCTAGCCATGCTGCTTTTTCCTTGCTATGCAACACGCAAAGAAACTCGTCATCATGAAGAAGTTTTCGAATTTGCGGACCAACAAATACTCCCTCTCTTATTTTAGCTTCACTCAGTCTTGGAAATTTTCTGATGAAGTATTTGAAAGCCTCATCTGTTTTCTCCATTGCCTTGACAAAGTTTTTCATCAGACCCAGCTTAATGTGCAAGGGTGGCAACAAAATCTTGCTGGTGTCGACAAGTGCTGGGTTCTCAACGTTCGTACTGCCAGGCTGCAATGACTGCCTGATTGGCCAATGTCTTTTGATGTTGGTCACTTCGTGCACGGCTATCCCATCACAGAGAAAGCAACAGTACTTGGTGTATCCACCCTGTAGTCCAAGCAAAAGAGCGACCACTTTTAAGTCACCGCAAAGTGACCAATGATAATGATCGTAGTTTTATACACTTCAAAAGCTGCTTAATGTTTTCATAAGTTTCTTTCATATGAACTGCGTGACCAACTGGAATTGACGGTAACACATTACCATTATTCAACAAAACAGCTTTAAGACTCGTCTTGGATGAATCAATGAAAAGCCTCCACTCTTCTGGTATGTAATTGATTCTGAGGGCTGCCATTAAACCAGAAATGTTGTGGCACGCAGAAAGGTCACCCTCTTTGAAAAAGAATGTAATAAGCGGCTTCTGGCGGTTCCTATACACAGAAATTGTAACATCTTCGGCCAGGAGATTCCACTGTTGCAATCTGGAACCCGAAAGCTCCGCCTTGTTCTTCGGTAAATTTAGATCTCTTACAAGATCATTCAGTTCACCTAGGGTTATTAAGTGTGGTTTAGTGGATGTAGTTTGCTCAAAACCTGGGTCGCTTGAGGTTAATGGTTCAGGACTACCAATGTCCTTTTCTTCATCAGTGGAAGCAGCTGAAAATGATTCTGGCACTTTGGGAACTGGTAGGTCATCGCCATGTGGTACCGGACGTATTGCAGAGGGGATGTTTGGATATTCCAGAGTCCATTTTTTCTTCTTTGATATGCCTTTCCCAATTGGAGGGACCATGCAAAAGTAACAGTTGTTGAGATGATCAGTGGACTCTCTCCAAATCATTGGGACTGCAAAAGGCATAGCTTGCCTTTTGCTAGTCAACCACAGTTTAAGATGTGCTGCACATGTATTGCAGCATATTTGTGGCGCCCAGCTCTTATCTTGATCTCTTATTCTGCAGCCAAAATACAAACTGTGCGCCTTCTTAATCACTTTAGTTATATTTCGTTTTTGTGATAGAAATGTCACCTCACCACATATATAACAGAAATTATTAGCACTGTTCACACATGTCCTAGGCATTTCTAACTATGATACTTTTGATAAGGACAAATGCACTAACTAATGGCAAAATTTTATCAGAGATAAGATATTTATACACAAAGGTAATGTAATCATAGGTAGGATTGCATCATCAACTTCTAGTTACATTTTTATTGGTCATTAGAAAAAATTATGCAATCGCCCACAACAGTTGGTTATATATATAAATTGACCGTAATTAAATAAACTAGTAGCATATATCTTGAACGAGAGCTATTCACAGCTCAAATTAATACAGAATGAATTCATCTCAACATTTGAGATATTTAGCGTTCACGACGCGTTCTGTACTCTCTGTCTTCTATTATATATTTGTTTAAACAATTCACAGCTAATCAAGCCTACAAGTGACGCAACTCAAAATTCACTCTGACCAACCAGTATACCAGGGATTACTTCCCTTTTGACCTTAACAGATTACCACACCCCCGGGGAAAAAATGATTCTATCATTTTTTTTGTTGAAAAAAACTACATCAACGAAAAATGAAGGGTCAGCTAAGCTCTAATATACTCATACAAAAATTACCTTATGTTAAGGTCATAATAATACATCAACAAAAAATGTTAACAAGTGTACGATAAAACAAATTACACAAAATAATCAGCTAAGTACACCGAAATAATTAGCTTCAAACAAAGTAAAGTATGTTCACTATAGACCCAACAGGATACAATAAATAGAAAGTAAAAGACATGATCAACACTGAAAATCAGCAATGAAATCGAAATAGGAAGATAGATCAATAATCCGAAATAGAAACAATTAAGTTAACCAACTCCTTGCATAAAAATAAATACAACTGTCACAAATAGTTACATTATACTAAGCCATACAATTAACGTAACAATACAAAGGATGGAAGTATAAGTACTGTAAGAAGCAAAAGTATACAAATAGAATCAAGTGACACGTAGATGAAACATAGAAGCATAGAAGAAATGGAATGAAACAAAGAACAATCAGAAAGAAAGAAGAAAACCCAGATATGTATGTATAGAAAGATGACAATAATACATCCTAATAACTATTTAATCACAATCATGACATAAAATCATAGAACAAAAAGACAAAGTATACATATATACCAAAACACAAAAGAAAGCTATAATTAAATAAAGTATATTAAGTAATTTAACCATGTTCCAAAACTTAATCATACTACTAGAAGCATAGAAGAAATGGAATGAAACAAAGAACAATCAGAAAGAAAGAAGAAAACCCAGATATGTATGTATAGAAAGATGACAATAATACATCCTAATAACTATTTAATCACAATCATGACATAAAATCTTAGAACAAAAAGACAAAGTATACATATATACCAAAACACAAAAGAAAGCTATAATTAAATAAAGTATACTAAGTAATTTAACCATGTTCCAAAACTTAATCATACTAAAATGAATTATCACAGACATCACACAAAAAGTGCGATATGTAAAAACAAAAAATATCACAATCTCAGAAAAAAATGGTTATTTTTTTTTTAAATGTGGAAATATCAGTATATATTATTACACCTAGCGTACCGTTAAGCGCTGGGCACAGAAAAAAATATAACAATGTAAAAAAATACATTTTCCCAAAAAAAAATACAATACACAAATATTTCGTAACGCTAAGTTAAATAAAAATAATATTTTAAATTTTTACAAGTTTGAACGTATAATTAATAAATCAAAAGTGAAATAAGCTTTAACAAAATGTGTGACATATAAAAAAAATATTCCCATCTCTAAGTAGACACAAATGAGCACCTATAAAAAACACACTATTAACTCCATACCAACTTGCAAATATATAAACATAACATTATTTATCTAGAATAAGTGTTTAAATCAAACCTCTAAATTCTTCAATCAAACAACAGTATCCGCTATCTCTGACAATACTACATATACAGTTTAATTTAATTTCTAAGTTACTCTAGGCTGACAATCACGTTCAGCTCAGCTATAGTGTTCTTAAGCTGTAAGTTTATAATTTTCTAAATCTGATATGTAATACACTATAAAGCAATCCACTATTTGTCACTACTATACGATATGAAAAGGTACTATAACAAGTATCTGCAAAGATTTTTTTTTAACAAAAAGAAATATTTATCAAAATAATCTGCTGTGAAAATGTAGAAAATCGTACTATTCAAATTCTCAGAGTTTAAGACTATGTTTTCAACTTCAAATACAAAACCATTAATAATACATACAAGTTTAATTCTAAAATTACATTTCACAACACAACAATTACTTCATATAACCTCTGTATTTTGTAATATATTAATTAAACATGGAATCAGATACGAGAAAAAAACAAACAAATTTAGTAAATAAAAAACTCTCTGAAAGCGACTAACGCATATTCCTAGCTAATGAGTTTGTGCTTAGGGCTGGCAATCTCATCATGCACAAAACTATCGTAAGAACCAAAGCTGCCAAAAACATATCAATGTTTGATGTATCAACTATCATAGCTTCAAACTTCACAACGGATCACATATGGACAATAATAATATGTCCAAGTGGTATAGTCTTCAGACTAGTGCATGTAAATATCAACAATCCACCATTTCATCAGCAAAAACAAAATTAAAGACAAGTCACTACAAAGTGATATGTTACAATTTCATTGCAATCATAATACATTCAATGTTTATCAACAAAACAATCATGTAAACAATAACATATAGTAAAATAGTGCATAAATATGAACATACACAATATCTAATACCACATTATATAATGCATCCTACTATACAATACAATAATTCATTATCCTAAAAAAAAAATTAAGTATAAGAAACACTGTAGCTAACTTGAACCAACTCCTAAAGGAAAAAAAATAAATAGGACACAACTCCGGCATCCTTGATAATATCCCATAAACCGCATGGGGTGACGTCATACAATACTGGGTCAACATGCTGGCTAGGCTGCGTTTGATTAGACATACGGTCGCAAGTTGACATACATTTCTCACAGTTAATGAAAAACAGGCACGCTGACTTTTATCGCATATCTGCTACTGTTGAAAAATACAAATGAGAATCTCCACTTTAATCAACGGTAAGATTATAAGGAAAACGGAGAAGTTAACTACACAATTACCTAACCCGTTGTTATGAAAACGTCTGGTCTCTCTGCGATGCCATCAACTCTTCCTTCGACACATAGTAAACAACACAGAAGGATAGGAACACCCTGACCGAAAATGAAGGTCATTACAGCAGTAGGCTGAAATAAAGTTATGCACTCACAACAACAATGAGATACTCTCTCAAAATCAAAATGCATAACAAGCAGTAGCACTTGAAACAATATTCTTATTGTTACCTTGTTTATAACTAATTTTGTTCTTTTGTTGTGCACCATTATTGTGATTAGTATTTCTCCTTTGATAAAAATATCTAACAGATGGATTTTGTTGTGTTCTAGAACCATCATTATAAGACTGATAACCTTTATTGTAGTTATTTCTTTTACCAAAACTGTTTTTATTCTCCTCTGTGGCAGTATGCTTACCAAATTGATCAGTACTAGGGATAACCGAATCCTTATGGTTATCAACATGTTGAGTATTATTTTGGGCACAAGTAGTACTAATAGCTTTGTCCCTCATTATCAGTTTATCAGAATTTCCATAATTAGAATAATGGTTGGTCTTCTGAACTTTGACTTGAAAGTTATCTCCATTTTTTTTGCAATCTACAGAACTGACTGTTATAGTAGAATTATCTTTGCTGGCCTGACGCCAAGAGTCAGTAATATTAGCAGCAGTAGTACGTGGGAAATTGTATTTGCCACGCAAGGATTTACGTCCACCATGTCTGATTTTCGTACCAAAGAGTGCATAGGGCTGGCTCCTTGCTTGTTTTACTTGTTGATAAACAACCTTCGGTCTACCCTTGTCAACATTTACAGTAGACAACCCCTTGATGCCTAAAACAACATTTACTAATCCATCCACTCTTTTTCTTAGTTCAGTAATTTCAGCATTTTTAAGTGACATTTCTTCGGTTTGTTTCTTAATTAAGTCATTAGATGTTAAAACCTTACACTTCTCCTCCACGAGTAATTTCTCAATATCAGTCATTTCCTCTTTCTTAAACGATAACTCCTATACTCTCTTTTCTACATGCTTTTCTTTGCTTTCCCTCCTCTGTCGTGCCAATTTCCTTAATCTCTTCCTTTGCACGTCTTCTATCTGTGGCTGAAGTCGGGCCACTTGAGCCGGAAGACCTTGGACATGCGCAGCCTGTGCTCTCAACTGTGTTAATTCCAGTTGAAGTGATTCGATCTTACTATCATACTATTTTTAAGCTCATTAATTATCTCTGTATTCTTCCCAATAGTAATATTTTGTAAAAAATCCACCTCACTCCTTAACTGCAGAATTGCTTCTGTATCAGACTTCTCATTTTCCTTAGCCTGAACTTTTAATTTGCCATACAACTCTTTCTTTTCTTCAATTTCCTGCATGAGATTACTAATTTCGCCATGCTTATCTCCTATCTGAACTTCCAAGTCTTTAACTTTACTGCATGCAGAGTCTAATGCTGTTCTCACACTAGAAAGCTCCGAGTTTGATTAAAGTAAATCACTTGTGAGTTTAGACACTGTTTCGCGTAGTTTAGTCTCTTCAGCAATACCCTGCAAAAAATTTGCCCTTTCCTGTAGAGCATTCTGTTTGTTTACTTTTATTTGTTCCTCATTTCTCAATTCCTTTTTCTGATCGTCAGGAATATCGTTGTGGATTATATTGCATATATTCCTCATTATATGTTTGCGTTCAACATCAATATACTGATACAAAAACACACGAAGGTGCTGCAGTAATTCCACGAAATCCTTAGCCATTACTAAATTACGATGAGACTGAAAGTTATCTTCAGCAAAAAACTCTAGGGATGCTGCCACATTAATCAAGAACTCGTCCATCACCCATACTTCAAGTCGTGGGCCTCTCAATCCCTCATTATCCCTACCTACCACGAATGCACACTCCAACATAGGCCTTATATCTGCATGATCTATATCAAAATCCATGGTGTTTCAATCACTGAGTGCACTAGATGTATAGACCACTTATAATTATAATAAGCTTATGTCCCTAGAGATTTCGACAAATAAATTTCCACCTCACACAATAAATATCTCCTCAAGAGATTCAAAATTATATGTTAATCACAGTATCATAAATTCGTGTGCATAGAATTTTTTTCAATTCTTATGAATATGAGAGAAGTCAATATCTCATGTATGTAGCCATTAATTACGTATGCACCAAACCCTATAATAATCAATAGAATAAATAATGCATAATATAAGAATATCTTCTGCCATAATATATTCTGCCATCAATGGTACCTATACCTTGTAGCGGTATTGCAGCTTGCGTACCATCATCAGTTGATAAATCTCTATGGTGTTGTTTGCTCCACTGTAGTGTATGGAATGTCAACTTGACCTACGCAGTGGTGTGTAGACATGGATTGAGTGTATAATGTGCGAATGATAATAAGGGTTCGTGGTGTTGACAAATGTTCTTTCCTTACACTCATGTATGGCTGGAAGTCATCGACACCAACGACTGTGTACCTTTTCTAAAGTTTAATTGGACGTACACACTCGACAGCACAGATAGTGACAAATGACAGGTTGCCATAATACATCATAGTACAGTGGATAAATGGTCTTGCAATGTTACATGGGCACTCATGTAGAATAAGTGTATAATGGACTGTCAGTAGCCAAGCACTCAGTATCGCCCATACATATATATCATCTGACGTCACTGACTGAGCACGTCAGCTTAAAATAGGATATTTGGAATGCTTCTAGACCAATCTCGTTTCGCGACTATTCTCCAACATACTGTTCAGCACATATTTTTCCATATAATAATATTGAACCGCTAGCAATGGGTTCTCATGTGTAGCAGTGATCTCTGGACTAATCAAGCGATAATACGGGCATCCCTTTTCTCTTCTTGAAAGTCACTACATGTTTTGGTTCCAAGATGGCTTCACTCGTGAGCTGTCACTCACGTTTGGATACAGATAATGAATCTGTCCTAAAGTTAGTCATTCATCAAATCTTTCATTGCTCTGTAGATTTGGTCATGAACAATTGACTGCATTCTACAGGGTATAGTGCTGCTAGGAATCGAAGTCGTTTTCATCGAGTCAAATATATTCTCTTAGACATTCAAATCGTACCTATCGAAAATGGTGGCTTCGTACGAGAGTTCATAAGAGTATCTTTTATTACCTTGGTATCAGAAATATGATTCTGCCATTCCTTGGCAATACGAATAAACACTGGGTAAAGTATACACGATAGGTCTAGACGACTATCACTTTCCCCACAAATACTGAGATCACTTTTTCCCCGGCGACAAGCCGACATAGAAAACACAGTCCCTATCAGGACGAAGCCAAATCACACCACACTCTAGCGACACATCCGCCGAATAGCCTTTGACCTCCCTAGAGACAACAGAACATATAGTTCGACTTAGATATGTAAAGATATACAGATATAAGACAGACTCGTCCTACTCAGACAAACAATACACATAAATTCAGGCCATAGATATTCTGAAGCAAGAACCATCTATTACTACCCAAACAAAGAATAAATCGCAGAAAACTGGATTTATCCGCGGAGTTCGATCGAAAGAGCCGACACAACTTTCAAGGGAAGTAACTCAATAATGACTTTTCCTTAAGCACTATTTTGTTTACAAAATATTTGCGAACATAACAAGTATACCAATGTATAATATTGTAAGATATCAAAGACTGCAAGTAACAATACTGTAACTCTCATAATCCAGATGTCGCTGATAATGACGAATCAGCACAGGTCGTCATAAATATGTCAAAGTTTACTTGAAAATTTCACTACGAAACGTAGAACTGGAAACGCAGCAGGAACGTCATAGGGAGGCATGTAAACATTAGACACATCACCGTGTCACCGATTACAGGTCATGAGCGGCACAAAACTGTCTGTGAATAATAGAGGCGTTGTCGATTACAGGTCACGATCGACACAAAACTGTAGAAGTTTCCATTTAATACGACGTAAGATGGAAGCAATCTTGTCCACAAGTGTAGAAGTTCGCTTTTGCTTCTTAACACTGTAGAAGTAAGAAATGGCGTGTTAAATACAAGCCACGCCCACACAGGGCTATTTATAGATATTATAACGCGAATGTCATGGGCATTACTCCCGATAAGCTGGCCACCACTGTTGCAATAATTTCAGATGTGGTGGGGGGTGCACAACGCCACACACAGGCTAATTGTAGATATGTTACTACTGTCACTGTGTCTGGATTGTTCGAAGTAAGTGTGTGCTGGTACATTCATTCACCACAGTAACACACATAGAAGCCATGGAGTGTAGAACGACTGGTGACAGTTAATGAACAGTTTATTAACGCTACACACAGTCACGATGACACAGAGAAATACAGCATATAGCACAAAGCATCGAATAAATGAGTTCAAAGGCTCAGTTATAGCGCATAGGCGCACTTCTCATATAAGATGGACCTTAACAATATTCCTCAAAAGACTACATCTCCACTTCTCAGAAAAGGCTGCTCCACGGCAGTATAATAATCATCATCAGCGCTATCTCTTCTTAGAGCTCAATTATAAAATAGTGGTGCACTTCTCGTAGAACGTGCACAATAACAAACTCTCTCCATAAGCTGCATCCACTGCAGTTGTAAATATCAAAGTACATACTATCTGCACCTCTTAAAAGCTGCATCCACCGCAGTTGTAAATATCAAAGTACATATTATCTGCTCCTCATAAATAAGCTGCATCCACCGCAGTTGTAAATATCAACGTACATACTATCTGCAGATAATCAAACACCAATTATTCAAAGGGACTATCCTACAGTTGCAAAATATCCCATAAACACATAGCGAAAAAAACACAATTAGACGTCTTCATAATGTGCTGCGCAGCCACACACTATATAAGACACAGGACTGACTACTTCCTTCAACGCCCAGAACAGACTGCTTGGGATCACCTATCTCCCGCTCAAACAGTCACGAGACTCGGCTGTTCAACACAGCTCCGTCAATAATCCGTTCACGGACTAGCCGCGAGAGCTATTCACAGCTCCAAACAATACAGAATGAATTCATCTCAACATTTCAGATGTTTAGCGTTCACGACGCTTTCTGTACTCTCTGTCTTCTATCATATATTTCTTTAAACAATTCACAGCTAATCAAGCCTACAAGTGACGAAACCCAAAATTCACTCTGACCAACCAGTATACCAAGGATTACTTCCCTTTTGACCTTAACAATAGCGTGTCATTACTTCTGGCCAGGGATAACCGAAGATATTAAACGATATGTAAAATCCTGCCCAGAATGTCAAAGGGTAGCTCCAAAACATTGGACTGCACCTGCAACTCTAGGGGAGATGCCAATCATAGGAACCCCTTTTGAGAGAGTTGCAGAGGATATTGTTGGACTTCTCACTCGAACCAAGAGAGGAAACAGTTACATCCTTACTTTGGTGGACACTTGTTCTATGTGGGGAGAGGCAGTAGCCATGTCATTAATCCACTCCAAACATGTGGCAGAGGCGTTACTTACAATATTCACAAGATTAGGATTTCCCCACCAGATATTGACTGACAATGGATCTCAGTTCAAGGGGAAACTAACTGAGGAAGTTTTCAGGATCTTTCAAGCCAGGCACTTTCCCTGTAGTCCGTATCACGCCCAAGGGAACGGGCAGGTGGAAAGGCTCAACGGGACACTTATTTCCATCCTCCAAAAGGTGGCACATGAAACTCCTGACACATGGGATCAATACTTACCCGCGGCCTTATTTGCTTATCGGGAAGTCCCCCATAATTCAACAGGAATGACACCGGCAACGTTGTTATTTGGCCGGCCCATAAAAGGTCCATTGGGAGCCTTATTGAGGACATGGACAGATGAGAAGGCAGAAGAGACTAACCTCATCATATCAGTATGTGAACGAGCTGACCACTCGATTAAAAACTAGCTGGAAACTCGCAAATGATAACCTCAGACAAGCCAGGAAGAAGCATGCTGCATATTATAACAGGAAAGCGAAGGATAGGGAGCTTGCTGTGGGAGAGAAGGTGCTTCTTCTGTTACTCGGCAGCAACAACAAACTTCAGATAGGATGGCAAGTTCCATATACAGTTCTAGAAATGGTATCTAGAACTAATTACAAGATAGTCAAGAAGGGGAAGGAAAAAGTCTATCATGTGAACCTCCTTAAGAAATACTATGATAGAAGAGTCGAGGAAGAGACCCATTTAATGACCTTGGCCATAGCCACTGAAATGAAGAACGAACCTCTCACCTCTTACAAATATCCTCTGAAACCATGCGAAACTCCTGCGCAGGTAAAAATCAGTAATCATCTCACACAAGGGCAGAGGGAAAAGATTCGGTAGGTTCTAAGAAATCACACAGACGTGTTAACGGACAAACCAGGGCACACAAATTTGCTGGAGTATGATATGAAACAGCTAGACCCAACACCCATCTATATGAGAGCCTATACTATCCCATTCGCAAAAGAACAAGCATTGAATGGAGAGATAGACTATTTGTTACAAGAAGGGATTATTTCTCATAGTGAATCTCCTTATAGTTCCAGTGTGGTATTGTTGAGGAAACTATCTGGAGAGCATAGACAGTGCATAGATTACAGGAAACTGAATGCTGTCCCAGAAAGTCAGGTGGATCCACGACCGGATACTAACCAGCTGTTTGCCTGGTTAAATAAGGCAAAATATTTCTCAAAAGTAGATCTCAGTAAGGGATATTACACAACGAAGTGGATTGGCCTTGAAGTTGGAATTGCGATGGGATGTACCATCTCTCCGATACTATTCGTCATGGCTATGCAGGTAATCCTCAATGCGGCTGAAGGAATGGCTATAAGCCCAAAGTTCGGTGGAATGTGTCACATGCCACCGCTCAAAGCATTCATGGATGACACAACAATTCTGACATCAGATGAACATCAGGCCCGGAGGATGTTAGCACGCCTGGATGAACTAGTCAGCTGGTGCAGAATGAGCTTCAAACCCAAGAAGTCGAGAAGCCTATCAGTCAGGAAAGGGAAGATAGCAGAGGTCATATTCACGGTTTCTAGCCAAAGAATCCCTACTGTCATTGAGGAACCTGTTAAAAGTCTTGGCAGGGTGTACGATGCCTCTTTAAAAGACTCGAAGGCAGTGCAACAGACAATAGAAATGGCAGACAGAGGACTACAGATCATATACCAAAGCCGACTCCTGGGAACGTTCAAACTGTGGTGCCTCCAGTTCATGTTGATACTGAAGTTGCTGTGGCCACTTTTTATATATGAAATAAGCACAAGTACAGTGGAAGCTATAGAGCAGAAGGTCAACAATTTCATGAGAAAATGGCTAGGGGTACCACCAGGTCTGTCAGATGTAGCACTGTACTGCAAAAAGTCAAAACTTCTGCTTCCCTTCAAGTCAGTTGTTGAAGAATACAAAGTTGGAAAAACAAGACTTGCAATGATGCTACGCGAGTCAGCTGATGACGTGGTTAAGTCCATTCAGCCCACACTGAAAACGGGAAGGAAGTGGAGAGTGGAAGAAGCTGTTGATGCTGCTGAAGAGTCACTCAAACTGAGAGAGGTAATCGGATACACACAAACAAATAGACGGGGATTTGGGCATGGTGACATCCGCTGGTGGTCCAAGGCATCAAGCAGGGAGCGCAGAGACATGGTAGTTCAGGAGATACGAGGAGCTGAGAATGATAAGAGGTTGCAAAAAGCAGTGCAGCAGGTCCAACAAGGCTAATGGACCACATGGGAAGGAGCTCTGCAGAGGTCCTTGACATGGAATGATATATGGCATATGGCACCTCTTAGGCTCAGCTTCGTGGTTAGATCAATGTATGACCTGCTGCCGTCGGCCACCAACCTTGTGAAATGGGGAAAGTCAGATGATGAGCAGTGCCCCCTGTGCCAGGGGAGACAGACACTTGAACACGTGCTCTCAGCGTGTAAGGTGGCATTAGGGCAAGGGCGATACACTTGGCGCCATAACAAAGTGCTAAATGAGCTTGCTGAGACAATAGATCAGACAAGAATGAAAGCGAATAGCAAAGTCCTGCCAGACACCGCAAACACATACTTTCTGAGGGCAGGAAAGTCATCACACCCCAAACCGAGTAAACCTGGTAGCAGTTTACCATCTCTTCTTGACTGTGCAAACGACTGGGAGATGGCGGTAGACCTACCTGGACGGGGGGGCATATCCAGAGTGTATCAGAAAATCGTGGAGACTGCCGGATATAGTGCTTCATTCTGCAGCAACGCTTCAGGTCATACTGATTGAACTGACCGTGCCATTTGAATCCAGATTAGACGAGCAACATTCATTCAAAGCGGCCAAGTATAGCGATCTGGCCGCGGATCTGAGACACGATGGATTCAGTGCAAGGGTCATGGCGGTTGAAGTGGGCGCAAGAGTTCTTGTGGCTGAATCAGTGTATGATTTATTGAAATGTTGGGGCTGAAGGGACAGTCTAGAACAAGGGCACTGAAAAGGCTTAGTGAAACTGCCGAAAAGACATCAGGCTGGCTGTGGAACAACCGCAATGGGCGATGGACATCGTGACAATAAACGCTGCGGTACAGAAAACACCAAAATTTTTCTAAGTCCACAACGCTGAGTTTTTTTTTTTGGTGTACTAGTGAAAGAGATGCGACTCTGGGGCAACATGCGATGTATACTATAGGGAGAGTGTCAGGTACAAAATTTCAGTGGCTTGCGGCGCGCAGCTCGTCGGCTGCGCGCTAATGTCTCAGTGTGTGTCCTTAGTTGTGAAGGGCGACGGAACGAACGGAATAATTTGTCTTCTCTTTGTTACTTTCACAATTGCCTCCACGGCTGGCGTTGTGGATTTAAAAGTTGCTACCATAAGTGAAATGGATTCATTTTCGATACAAGACAACAGGAAGCTGAGACGCTTGGGAGTCATGACCCAAGTGGGCCCGCCACCCTTAGAGTGTAAAGGAGTAATTGGGCCAAAACACTTGTCGGATGGGGGACTACTTCTGATGATCAGATTGCTTCCTGTTGTATCGCTATGTAAAGAGTTTCCTATCTTATTACCAGATCCCAGTGAAACCTGAGATTCGACCTTATCTAGCCTGTAGCACCTCGGAAGGGCACTACGAATTCAACATGTTGCCGTTTGAATTGAAAAATGCTCCGAGTGTGTTTTCTAGAATTATGAGAAAACTGTTGGATCACATGAAAAATCCACGTATTACTAATTTCATGGATGACATCCTCATCGCTACAGAAACCTTTGAGGATCATGTTGACTCTCTTAATATGTTATTTGACAGACTCAGAGAGGCAAACTTAACTGCTAGACCAACAAAATGTTGTATTGGATGCAAGGAATTGGAATTCCTGGGACATACGGTACATCAGGGTAGCATGACTCCTGATCCTAAGAACTTGGAGAAGTTGCAGAGAGCACCCAAACAACAGACTAAGAAGGATGTGAGATCCTTTTTCTCCCTTTGTGGGTTTTACCAAAAATATATTAAAAATTTTAACTCTGTGTGTGCTCCTCTGGCAGATTTAACTCGAAAAGGGAAACAAGATAAAATAGAATGGTCAGCAGAATGTGAGCTGGCATACAATGTGTTAAAGCAAAAACTCACCAGTAAGCCCATATTGAAATTACCTGATTTGATTCAGGAATTCGTGGTGAGAACGGACGCTAGTAATGTGGGATTGGGAGCCACATTGTTACAAAGGTCCTCTTCACCAGACGGGGAATTGAACCCAGTTGCTTATGCCAGCCGCAAATTAAACAGAGCGGAACAAAACTATTCAACTATAGAAAAAGAATGTTTGGCTTTGGTCTGGGCGATCAAGAAATTCCAGATCTATCTGTATGGTAGGCATTTCGTGGTCCAGAGCGACCATCAGCCCCTGGTTTTTCTTGCTCAGGCAAAACATGGTAATGCACGATTGTTAAGGTGGTCGCTCCTCATACAACCTTACTCGTTTACCATTGAGTACATTCCTGTATCGCAGAACGTTGGGGCAGATTTCTTGAGTAGGCACCCACCTGCAGGAAACCAGGATCAATCTAAAGCCTAGTTGAGTCAATTTGATCGAGATTGTAACACAGATCATAACGCTGCACTAGTGGTGCAGGCTTTTTTAACAGGGGAGATATGTAGTAAAGTAAATCTGTGTGACACCCCGCTCAAATTTCCCCGCTTGAAAATTAACTAACGTACTCCTAAAATCTATTATAACTACAGCATTTGAAATTTGTCTCAAGGCCACTGTAAAATCAACCGCCAACAATTTGACTAAGAATTTGAATTTTTCCACTACACCAAGTTAAAAAGGTTACTACCCCCTTTTAACACACTACTCTTCCCAATATTTATTAACGAACGCCGTAAAATTAACAACCAATAGGCTTGTTACCTCGTTTTGTAGAGTCAAGGAAAAAGATTGATTGTAACGACTGAAAGGCCTAATATGTGTTTTTGAATAAACTTTAATAATTTATTTCTCAATAACTAACGGGAATTGAACAAAAGAGGATATCTTGAAATATAGGGCTAATATTTCTTAATACATTACCATAAAGATGTCCTCATAAATAAATTATCTTGACATAGAAAAAAATTATTTTTGTAATATTTTTAGTTCAGGAAAAGACGCCTTTAATTACAAAAAAATTACCTAGATGAATACGGTGAAGAATAATTAAATGAAACCATATAGGATGATAAAGGCCAACAGGCAGTTTAATTATCAGTTTTGATATTAAAAATCGATCCATAAATAACTGAGATATATGAGATGCAAACTTATATCGGACGAACGAACACACTTACAATTGCTCAAAGTTTATAGCCTATGGAAAAAGTTAAAATTTCTGGACGCGTTTCTGATTGGTTAAGTGTGGTGAGCAAAATTAACATTTTGCCGGCATAGTCCGCCATTTGAAAAATACTATTTGCCAACTTGAGATCAGTGGGAGAGCATTTGTGACCAAGCTTTCGCCGTCTGGACACTACAGCATTATAACTAGCCATTTAATGCTAGTCAAGCTTGTGCATATTGTGATATATTCTTACTTGAGGGTAAGGCAGAATAAGTTTATTTGTAGAAATTAATTAACATGTCGGCCACATAGTTTATTGTGCGCCATATTAGGATACTGCCTATGGGAAAGATTAATGTCACAACGCCCTAAGCAGGAATGCAGTTTTATTGTGTCAAATGTGTTTGTAAATTTGCCATAACATTTTACGACTGTAAGTTTAAAGGAGAAAAAGTGATAGTGGCTTCTGGAGTGCCACAGTGTTCAATTAACATCTGAAATCATACCTAGAAGTTAAAAAGAAATAAATGACCAGTCACAGGATTTGGGCACCCCTACTGATAGTATGGAAGATAAGCAATGCTTCAGGGACAGAGGTCGTGAAGTTATGTGTAACAGCTGAGAATACACATCCCTGATTATAGAAGATGGAGATAAGATCTGGTGCAAATGGTCAGCACACGTGTCTGACCCATATAAGCGTACTGTCAATTAGTTGTGGAATTATTATAAGACAGGCATTATAGGGAGGGAATGTTCCTTCTCATTACAGGTCATATCACCATTTAAAAAGTTGTGCAACTATCTTGGAGAAGACAGAAATTGCAGGCAGTGGACGCACACAATACATGCTGAGCTACAGGCCGTCTTTACTCCCAGAAGGCAGCACGATCTGTGTGATCATATATACAGTTGGGAGCAACTAGTCTCAGACAGACTATTAAGTTAAGTCCCTTACAAGGGCACATGAAAGCTCATTCACATAAATAAAATAACAATCCACAACATAGATTTCCTGACCTGGGGAGGATGTAGAAAACAGATCTTCAAACAATATTTTAGTTACAAGTTCAAGTATTTAAAAAAGACTGTAAGGTGCCCAAGAAAGTGACATTTGGTGATACAAGTCATGAACACTTTTCAACATATTGATTTCTATATTGTAAAATAAAAACTTTTCCTGAGTTTGATACTTCCTGTCCAAAACATTGAGGTACAGGAAGAATAAAACCATATATATATATATATATATATATATATATATATATATATATATATATATATATATATATATATATATATATATATATCTGTATATATCTAATTCTACAACCAGCCTTACTTCATTATTTTTACTAATTTAAAGTTCTGTTTTACCATTTGTCATACATCATAATAATTGCATTACCCTAGACACTTGCCATACACACCCTCACAGATTCTTTAGTCAGGTGAGATCTCGAGAGGTGACAGTTAGGGACCCAGAGACTTTCAACATCATCATCCTTTACTCTGGGAACTTGCATAGTCTGACCTCACCTTGATTGTCTATACACCCTTTCTCTGTTCAGAGAAGGGGGTATTGCTCATAAGACCAGTTCCTTACCTGGCACTATTCTAGTGTCATCTGACACATCTAATTTTCCAAGGGAACCTATATTCTATACTCTAAAACCTCTTACCACAGTCTCTAAAATTGCAATAAGTAATTATTTATTTGGATTGTTTATTGTTTCACTGTGTTGTTTTCTTTCATATGTCAATTGTCAGAACCAAAACTATTTATGCTGTGGATTCAATACATGACAAATCTATACTCTTTGGCTCAATGTCTAAGGATATGACCACAGCACACAATAGCGGACACTAACTAACTATAACACCCGAAACAGGTACGTTCCCTTTAATGATAATGCACACAATAGAGCCACACATGGCTAGCAAAACATAGAAAATGCAATACAACAGAAGTGCCAATTTCAACAACTCAATCTATCATTATCACAATGAACTCGCAGGTATATTCTACCAAATCACCATCATCAGGACTTTGGCTCACTGGCTAAGTCCTGCGCTATGATAAAGCCATACTAAAATACAACTGACTTATCAACGATGGTCTAAGGAAAAAACCACTAGAAAAAAACTACATCACCAATCTAGAATTATGCAAACTAATCCTGACCACATGAATAAATGACAAGCTCTGTCAATGAACAACCATGGCATCCAAATCCCAGCAGAACGCTGACAGGGAACATTCAGACGACCGATCCTGGTCGATGATCAGTAACTAACTAACGTTTGCGCCAGAAATCGTGCGCGCTTCCTCATAGGTCACATGACCGAAACGGTTTTTTTATTATCACAAGGTTGCCACTCAATAGCGTGACAAACTTAATATTGTGTAGAATATATATGCTGTGACAAACTGTCTCTCTTGTTCTACGATTTTGGTTCGTTCTTGGTGGAATGTCTGCTTTATTTTTCTACCCGTAGTTATATAACTGTAATCTCTGTAGTCAGTTGTCGGAGTTGGGGTTTGATGTGTAGTTTCTGCTTACTTGAAATCGTATTTGTTGTCAACCTATTTATTGTTTAGGTAATGGTTTCAACAATCCTTCTCATACCACTGACATTTATTAATAACCTCAAAAAACCTATGTGACAGCGTTGTAATTCTGCTCCAGTCAGTCCATCTGTATTTCTATCAGTATTACTAATCTATCCCAGTTAGCCCGTCTATGGCTCTGTCAGCATTACAATAATATCCCAGTCCGCTCATCTGTAGGTTTTTGAACGTTACAAATATGTCCCAGTTGGCTCGTTTGTAGGTCTGTAAAATTACACATTTATGCCAGTTAGATCATCTGTAGTTCTGTAAACATTACAAATCATTCCCAGTTAGCAGCCACCGAGTCTATTATCAGAGAGACAAGACAGAATTACAAACCATGTTGAACTGAAGAACTACAAAAGCTTGATGATGAACTACGCAACAGACAGAGAAGAAACAACCGAATACAATCACAAACACTGGTCACGTGCGAAATCTTAACGTAGCTCCTTAAAACAAAATCAACCTAATGAGTCTTCTTCTTCTTCTTCTTCCGTCCTTTGCCAAAGACCGACCAAGCAGTCAGAGGCCATCACGCCTTGTGGCGTCTTAAGGGCAACAGCAGATTGATTTTCTCTGTTGTAGTTTCCCATCACGCCTAGCGGCGTCTTTAGGGCAACAACAAATAGATCCATCTGCCGTTGTTTCCGTAATCGGTGTGACAAGCCAACGGGTGATCAGCCCATTGGGCAACCTAATGAGTAACACAATAAAAATGTTGCTCACGATCATATAAGAAATAAAACAAAATGGCAAGCAGAGAATAAAGTTCAGGTAGAACAGTTTGATGTGTGACAGAATAGTGGAATAGGAGATGCAATATTTTGTATAAGAAGATGAGAAGAAAATAAAGTAGATGCCCAACAAAACAATTACACATTTTTCATTGACTATAATTATGGTTTTGACAGCGTCCATCATGAGAATATAATTGAATGCCTAGAAGTTGTTGATGGAAAAGACATTAGAATACTCAGTAACCTTTATTGGGAACAAACTACTACCGTACGATCTGGAATGAATTACTCACCATACATAGATATAAAGCGAGGCGTCAGACAAGATTGCGTACTGTCACCCTGGATATTGAATTTATACACAGAAAAGCTGCTTCAAACAGATATAGGAAATGCTAGGACTAACCATCGGGAGGGATCAATAAACAAACTTAAATATACAGATGATACAGTTTTGTTAGCTGAAAGTGAAAAAGAATTACAAGTACTAATAATGCAAGTAAACATCGTAAGTTATGATTATGGGTTGAACATTAACATTGACAAAAAATGGTCATTACCAGATGTAAGTAAATACTAGACCACAAGGCTTTAATATTTGAATAAGCATCCTAATATAACCGTCAGACCGTGCGTCAAAGTTTAACGGGGCGCTCCTCGCTAAAACGAAGCAAAACGTATATTTAAAAGAGAATGATAATTAATAAAGCAGACGATAAGCCAATATTACAGACACGAATAGTTGGGAAAATCTTGGAACAATTCAAGAGTTTCTCATATCTTGGTCACATAATAATAAGAGATGGCAGATGTGAAACAGAAATCAAGAGGAGAATAATAATGGCTACAGCGACATTCAACAACAAAAGACAAATAATTAATATCCAACCAATTAGTAGAAAGAGAAGACAACTAAATATAACGTACTAGCAAATCTCGGAATAAAAAGAGAGATTAAAATAAAATATCAAATTTAGACAGCAAAAACGTGTTGACCATATGAAAAGGCATAATACCTTGCTGAAGACTATATTGGAAGGAAGCGATGAAGGCAAACGTACAAGAGAAAGACAGCGCTGTAAGCTGGAAGATAACATCAAGAGATGGTTCATCAACGTTCACCATTAAGACCAGAGGATGCGGGTGCTGCACCAGTTATCACTATCGATAACTATGAATTGGCAGTGGTGCATCACTTCACATACCAAGGGTCTACCATCAATGACAAACTCTCACTGGATACAGAAATCGACAGCCGCATTGGCAAAGCTGCAGCTACCTTTGCCCGCCTCACATCGCGTGTTTGGGGAAACTCCAAACTCACAATGAAGACCAAAGCTGCGGTATATAATGCCTGCGTCACCAGCACACTCCTATATGGCAGCGAGACCTGGACGACCTATGCTAAGCAGGAAAGAAGGCTCAATACCTTCCATTTACGGTGTCTACGCCGCATCATCGGCATCTCGTGGAAAGATAAAGTGACTAATTGTAAACTTTCTTTCACACTGTAAAGTGTCAATCTGTAAAGATGTGTACATAGTTGTTGAGATCAGGCATGCTCCAGTCTACCCAGCTGTAAATGGGTAACTCACCCTAGTCCTAAGTTAGGGAAGGCAAAGGCAGCTGTAAACAGTAGTTTCCCTCTAAGGCTCCAGGGGAAGCAGGCCCTAAACTTGGTCACTTCAACCGACGCAGGATGGTGTAGATATGGGTAGAAGTGTAGAGTGTGTTTAACGCGAATGGTGTACTGTTCGTGTTCTGACCAATCTAAACACTCATTCACTTGTGTCTACAAGGCACCAATGCAGACTGCTGGAATCTTTGTTTACACAGTTTATTGAGACGCACACACTGGGACATAACGAGTAAATCATGGGTATGTTGACATATCAATTTGCAGGCATACATAGTAGATCCCATGTCATGACACATTCATAAATAATAGGTAGTACATCAATAGCTTCCAATGTCATGATACGTAATGGCCGCATCCCCTATCTGACTAAGCGCGTCAGTGAAGGCGGATCGGTAAGTAACTAAAGTTGCTTTAAGTTCACAGTTTATCATATTGTGAAACCACGAAAAGGGGTTTCTATCAAAATCGAGATCTCCTTGCCACTGTCCGAATAATAAGATACATGCCCCGTTCTTTGGACAGTGATTCAAAAATACGATGACAGGAATGTAACATGGCCGCCTTCCTGAGTTGTCGCTCACTCACCCACAGGAGGATATATCTAAGCCAAAGTTAATTTGAAATGTATAAGAATAATTTCTTAAAGTTCCTCCATACAGATCTACAGTAATCCAGTTACCTCACGTAGACATAATTACAGTATGGAGCCCGTCATCTCCGTCGATACAAACTTGACCCTAGCGTTGCGAAGCACAAAATTCCAGCTAGGCCTAACCGACCTGAGATCATCAAAAACACGGACTGGAATTACCTGGAGTCCGAATCATACATGGTACCGTACATTAGGAGAGTCTCTAACACAACTCTAGTAGAGACACAATCTCCTATAGAAGAAAAACCACTTCGTAAATCATTTTTACTGAAGAATATACCAGCCCTGGAAAAATGCGTACCCGCCATTGTCACGGTACATCGGAACTCATCACGACTAGACAAGACAACTCCTACTTCCGCTAGAGCGGTGTAACAAGAATATAGTCCTGCCGACCCATCCAAAATATACAATCTAGGACTGATTCTACTTGTACTAATAATATGTAATACATATGAATTCAGGCCATAAACATAATAAGCAAATTAATCTATTTTCTGGCCCTAAGAAATAGGTACGGACATGGGTGTCATATCCATGCGCCGAATTAATATCAAGAACGATTACTCCTATAATCAAAAGGGTAAAACAATTATGGATTATCTAGCCATCCCCATAGACAGCATTTTCATACACAAATGAATGAATGTCTATATCTTTTCCATATTAAATAGCCACATCGATTTTTGTAATATGTGCGTCAAAATATGCACGCAACACTAATGTTGAGGTGTTTTTACGTGCTGGAATTCAAAGTATGTATACACTGCTTAGACAGCGCAGACTTCGCTGGCTTGGTCATGTTCGCCGCATGGAAGATGGTCCCATCCCAAAAGATATCTTCTACGGACAACTAGCAGATGGCAGGAGAACAGTTGGGCGACCACAGCTGAGGTTCAAAGATGTGTGCAAGAGAGATATGAGGGCACTGGACATGGATCCAGCAACATGGGAGGATGAAGCTGCCGATCGCACTGAGTGGCGATGCTATTTACGGCGCCAACTCAGATTGGGCGAAGAGAGGCTCACACAACAAGCAGTGGAGGGGAGAAAACGTCGAAAGGAGCACCAGGAAAATAAGCAGCTGAGGGCTGTCAGCTCAGGGGCGCATTCCCATAGTCAGTTATGACTGAAGGGGCTATTATTATTATTAGAAGACGTTGGACATCACTTGTAGTCGACCTTCGTTGTAGATGTGGCAGTTGGTGATGGTGGTGTTTAATACATCGATGAAAAGTGCTTCTCAGCGCTGAGTGAACTTTGGGATGTGAACATGAATCAACTTGCGGTGTTAATGTGATTACCATTAAGAGGATGCAGAGCAAATAAAAAATTACTACTTTGACAAGTGCATTAAGTGAAAACAAACTTGTTTAATAACTATTTTTTTTTAAGTTTGATTTATAACATCAAATACAATCGTTTTTTTTCAGACAGTTTGCGTGTACTTTATAATTTGTTTAATTATAAACATAATCCAAAATTATATAATATGACATTAATATCAGTGAGTTTTATTGTTGTATTGTTAGTCCACTAACTTCCCTTGGCAAAAGTTACGTTTCTTGAAAGATTATAATGACATCACTTGACCTGGTTATCTTGTCCGTGAGTCTGTTATACAAATGAGCTTTCTAATCACGCCTATAGGGGATTGACAATTGAGCCGTGTTCCAAAAAACAATACTTCTTCTTTCTCAAACACTATCAGGCGTCTACTTGAATATTTTCAAAGAAAGCAGTCGTCAGTTTGAGGCTAATTGTTTCTCTATAGAACATTTCTGCAAATAGTACTGGTGACGGCCATATGTGCTGTCCATGTTCCGCTTATGTTGATGTCACGGGTTGCTTCTCTTTGCTCTGCAGTGATGGTCCAGCAATGGCCAAAACCTAGAGTATCTAATGTGATTCTTCAAAGATATCTACCTTCGCACAAGATTACTCTTGGCAGAGATGCCAATAGAGTGCTTCTACCTTGAGGGAGTCTTCACTAGATACTCAGAAATCAAGAACAATGCTGAATGTGACTTAGCATAGTTAACTTATTATCTACCCAAAAACTTTTGTGAAGAGATATATTGTGTGATTTAGCCCCCAACTGATTTAATTAAATCTTAATTTAGTTGCTCTGTTTTACGTGTATTTAAATTGACTGAGACAACGGGTGCAGTACACTCAAAAGGACTAAATCAACTATATATATATATATATAGAATAAGCAATTATATTTAATAGTGTAAATTGAATCATTCTTTTTTTTTAACATAATCATCACATGGTGATGTCATAGATATTGAGGGAATTGACTGTAATAATTTCACTGGCAGCTTTTAAGTTTGTACTTAGGTGCGAGTAAATTTTTTGTTCCTGCTTCAGCCGATGTTTGGTTCTTTGCAGATTATGGACTGGTTCACTCACGTCACTGGTCAAGTCTGGAGGTTGTGACACGTTCTAAGAATATCGGGGAGTAATCACGAAGCTGGTCTAGCGTCTTCAAGACCCGCTTGGTGATGGTGTCTACCGTTGACAGCAGGCCACTTATACCAAACACTTTGTTCCGGAGATAGCACCCTTTACTGGTACCACCGACTAGTATTATGAAAGAAGAAACACAGATACTCTCCTGAGTATTGGGTTTTCTGACCTACAATCATGTGCATCTCCCCTTTTTTAATTCCCACATCCCATCTTTACCCTTTCTGAGTATTAATATTAATCCCAGTGAGCAGAAAAAATCCATTACATTTATAATGAATATCTTTACAGGTGCACTGGTTGAAAAAGTGAAAAATATAATAAGTATGTACATCAATTCTATCATCATCCACTTCCTGCTCCATATGGGACTACCTCTGCTTTGGATCTCTTTGAGAAACCAGCATAAAGCAGTCACCAGCTCTTGCAGTGGTTATTCATGAAATCATTGTTCTTTATGCTGAGGTTGCAAGCCTCGTATGACTTGAACATCCAATAGCAGTTTTTACATGTTAATAAATCAAAAATATAGAATTATGAAATACACAGTTTACCCCAAAATCTCTTGGGAATACTGACTCCTGGCTCAGATAAATAGTAAAGGCAACTTGTTTAAAATGCCACTGACACGAGGTCTGGCAGGCGTATTCCTTTACACTAATCTAACACTGACTTTGTGGTCAGATTTAAGGATTCCGGCTTTCCGTGTTAAAGTAGGAAGATCTTTTTCTGGGTTATAAGTCCACAAGATGCTAAAATAAGGTCCAGTGCGAAAAATGAAATTATAATCCTATTCCTTCCTATGACTAGCTGGATGTTTTCTTGATGAGGTGAATTTCACAGTGCTCTAAACCGACGAAAGTGTCAGATTAAATCATATATAAGCAAGACATAAGTCCACAACATGCCCAAACAAGATACAGTCCAATAAATGTAATTCTATTCCTATTCCTTTCTCTGCCTAGATGGTTGTCTTCTTGATGAAGCGAGTTTCACAGTGCTCTAAACCGACGAAAGTGTCAGTTTAAATTGCAACTTTCGTACCACTTCTGTGGTTGTTACTATCTGGCCAGGCTCCAGTCAGAGGTATTGTTTATAACATCTAGAAAAGCCCAGCCAATTGTATTCAATCATACATGTTTTGATGGCGTTTATCTCTGTAGTGAATTTCTAAATACAATATATAAATTAAAATATAACAGTATAGGGCATAAAGGCAAAGATAAGAAAGTACAAAAGAATTTTCTGCTGGAACGGTTGGTGTCGCCTACGCCTTCAGATTATTATTTGCTAACGAATAGCCGAACAAAACGGTACCCAATTTTTCAAATTCGTCCTTGACATAAACACCCACTTTTCATAGTTCTAAGAAATATTTGCCTAAAATGCATTGTGGAACGAGGAGGGGCAAGGATATATGAAAATGCTAATTCGTTTCGCATTGATTTCAAACTAATAATAGCCCCTTCAGTCATAACTGACTATGACAATGCGCCCCTGAGGTGACAGCCCTCAGCTGCTTATTTTCCTGCTCCTTTCGACGTTTTCTCCTCACCTCTGCTTCTTGTGTGAGCCTCTCTTCGCCCAATCTGAGGTGGTGCCGTAAATAGCATCGCCACTTAGTGCGATCGGCAGCTTTATCCTCCCATGTTGCTAGATCCATGTCCAGTGCCCTCATATCTCTCTTGCACACATCTTTGAACCTCAGCTGTGGTCGCCCAACTGTTCTCTTGCCATCTGCTAATTGTCCGTAGAAGATATCTTTTGGGATGCGACCATCATCCATGCGGCGAACATGGCCAAGCCAGCGAAGTCTGCGCTGTCTAAGAAGCGTATACATACTTTGAAGGCCAGCACGTGACAACACCTCGACATTCGTCACTTTATCTTTCCACGAGATGCCGAGGATGCGGCGTAGACACCGCAAATGGAAGGTATTGAGCCTTCTTTCTTGCTTAGCATAGGTCGTCCAGGTCTCGCTGCCATATAGGAGTGTGCTGTGACGCAGGCATTATATACCGCAGCTTTGGTCTTCATTGTGAGTTTGGAGTTTCCCCAAACACGCGATGTGAGGCGGGCAAAGGTAGCTGCAGCTTTGCCAATGCGGCTGTCGATTTCTGTATCCAGTGAGAGTTTGTCACTGATGGTAGACCCTAGGTATGTGAAGTGGTGCACCACTGCCAATTCATAGTTATCGATAGTGATAACTGGTGCAGCACCCACATCCTGACTCAGCACATTCGTTTTCTTTAGACTTAATGTGAGGCCAAAGTCCTTGCATGCTTTAGTGAAGCGATTCATCAAGCTCTGAAGCTCCTGTTGGCTTTGAGTGACGACTGCAGCATCATCAGCGAACAACAAGTCTCTTATAGTGACCCTTCTGATTTTTGTTTTTGCCTTCAGCCTTGAAACATTAAACAGACGGCCATCTGACCTAGTGTGAAGGCATATTCCTTCAGTTGCATCTCTGAATGCATGTTTCAAGAGTAAGGCAAAGAAGATTCCGAAGAGGGTCGGAGCCAGAACACAGCCTTGTTTAACGCCACTTCGTATATAGAAGGGCTGGGACGTGCTTCCAGCATATTGGACTGTTCCCTTCATGCCGTCATGGAATGACTTTATCATTTCCAGCATTTTAGAAGGGCAGCCTATTTTCAGGAGGATTTTAAAGAGTCCATCCCTTCTAACCAGGTCGAATGCTTTTGTGAGGTCTATAAAGGCGATATATAATGGTCTTTTCTGCTCTCTTGATTTTTCCTGAAGCTGGCGGAGAGAGAAGATCATGTCTGTTGTTGATCTGCCAGCTCGGAATCCACACTGTGACTCTGGATATATGCGCTCAGCTAACTTGTGTAGTCGCATTAAGATGACTTTGGCAAAAACCTTACCAACAATACTAAGAAGAGAGATGCCTCTGTAGTTATTGCAATCACTTCTGTCTCCTTTATTTTTATACAGTGTTACAATCTTGGCATCTCGCATGTCTTGAGGAATAGTTGTCTCTTCCCAGCACTGGCACAGCATCCTATGCAGGGGATGTAATAGCGTGCTCTTACAGCATTTGATTAAATCAGGAGGAATCCCATCACTGCCTGGTGCTTTGCCAGAGGCCAAGCTATCAATGGCCTTGCTGAGTTCCTCTAATGTTGGTTCGGCATCCAGCTCCTCCATAGTTGGCAGACTGTTGACACCATCAAGGGCTGCAGGCGTAACGGTATTGTCTCTAGCGTAAAGCTCAGAGTAGTGCTCGACCCACCTCTCCATCTGCTTACCCTTATCGGTTAGCTTCTCTCCGCTGATGGTTTTTAGCGGTGCCGTCTTACTTTTATGGGGTCCAAGTGCTTTCTTTATACCGTCATACATTTGTCTAATTTGCCTGTTTGCGCTGCGATCTGGATGCTCTCACTGAGCTGGAGCCAGTAGTCATTTGCACAGCGTCGAGCAGTTTGTTGAACTTTGCTTCTCGTAGCCCTCAGGATCTGTAGGGTTCTGGCACTTGGTGAACGTTTGTATTCATTCATAGCACTGTGCTTAGCTTCAATGACAGGTGCCATCACATCTGATGAAGCATCAAACCAGTCATTTGACTTTGCTGTTTTCTTACCAAAGGTGGCAAGTGCAGTACTTTGAATGGTGTTCCGTAGATGCTCCCAGTTCTCTGTAATAGTATCACCATGCTGAGGGCTACTGAGCACTTTCTCGAAGGTCGCAGTGAATTGAGCGATCATGAAAGGGTCTGACATCTTGCTGGTATCAATGCGTGGTTTCCCTTCATGTCTGACACGATAGAGTTTTCTTGGTTGTGCTCTGATTTTGCAGCAAACCAAGGAGTGATCTGTATCACAGTCTGCACTATGGTACGAGCGCGTGGAGAGCACAGACCTGAGGAGTGGCCTTCTGACGAGAATCAGGTCAAGTTGGTGCCAGTGCTTGGATCGTGGGTGTCTCCATGACACCTTATGCTGGGGTTTTGTCTGAAAGTAGGTGTTGGTCACGCAGAGGTCATGGTGGACGCACAACTCTAAGAGCCGTTGTCCATTTTCATTCATCTTGCCAATACCAAACCTGCCCAGACATGAAGGCCATGAAACATTATCGGCACCCACTCTAGCGTTAAAGTCACCAAGGAGAACAAGCTGTTCTTGCCTAGGTATGCTTTTGATAATTGCTGTTAGATTCTCGTAGAACTCATCTTTAGCTTCTGAGGCAGAGTACAGAGTAGGAGCATACACACTGACAAGGGTGATGGGACCTGTGCTAGTTTGCAGGCGGAGCGTTAACAGGCGTTCTGATCCATTCTCGCATGGTTCAACCATTTTAGTTAGCGATTTTTTGACCGCAAAACCTACTCCGTGTTCTCTAGCTTTATTAAGATCTTTCCCTTGCCAATAAAATGTGTAGTCCTTCTCGCTCACCGTTCCAGAGCCCGCCAGGCGCGTTTCCTGAAGTGCAGCTATATCCACCTGAAGTCGTTTAAGCTCATCATTAATTATGGCTGTCTTCCTTACATCGTTTACATCCTGTAGGTTTTCGGATAGTCCAGTCAACATAGTCCGGACGTTCCAGCATCCCAATCTGAGAGTTTGCTTATTTCTATTTTTTCGATAATTGCTTGGTGCAAAATTTTCTGTCCACAGTTCGGGTTTGACCCTAATCCCCATGCACCCAATGGGGAAAGCAGACAGTGGCGGGACAACACCTTATTGACTGGGGGCTGCCCAGCTTGAAGCGGGCGGTAGCTGTCCAGTGAGATCCTAGAACCTTTCCCACTGTCGGAAGTAGCCCCTGGCGCCATGCCCTACGCCAATTGGGCAAAATACTTATAACCGGTAACTGCTACTTCCCGTGTTTTGCCGACCCCTATAGGGTGAAGCTGGAGTGTTCTCTCCAGGGCGCGAGCTTGGGCACAGTTATATGGAGATCAAGCTTTTGCCCATGCAGCATGTTCCCCCTCTCCACACAGCCGGTAGATCCAAAGGAACGGCAGTAGCCGATACAGTTTGGTACCAGCCATGTCGCAGGAGTTGCCAGAATAATGTCGAATTGACATTAGACTGCCTTAGGGACTCCGACTCCGGATTTATCCTCAGGGTTTACTCCCGAAGCCAATTCCATAAATGGATATTCCCGCAAGGCAGCGGTGGTTTGAATTCAGAGTTCCTTCTCTTAGATAAGCTACCAACCAAGGATCACGAGCCCTATCTGCCCGAAGCTGCTGGTTTTAAGGCGCCAGTCGCTCGCCTTTGCCCCTTCTCCCGTCAGTGGAAACAGTTCCGCCGGGCTCAAATTGAGCCACACGTGAAGGCCGGGAGCTGGACTTGGTTGTCAGAGGCTGTTTGAGGCGCGTGCCATAGAAGTATTTTATCTGCAGTGAGAGCTTATCCTCACTACAACTCCCGGCAATAACAACCTTTGGAACCAATTTGGATTTCAAACTAAAAGCCAACAATAGCACAGGGAAAAGCCTTGCCATAGGGGTTTCCCCAATACGATGAAAAAGTTAGAATTATGGGCACTACGGTCATAGAAACATGTTTAGCTCTTATTGTGAATGATCTAAGCTCTCGTATTTCGCTTGATATTACATGGAAAAAGAGTGAACGAGAGGTAGTTTAAAAATAAACAACTAACATAGAAAAAAAGATAGACTTTTGAACCAAGCCACATAGCCCCATAAAAATCGTATATTCGTGTACCTGAAGACTTGCTGACCAAGAATATGTTGTTAGTTATCTAGATAGTCCCTTAACTAATCAAATAATGATAAAACAATACATAGAGATCGGAGAAACTGTCAGGTCAAGTCATATCTGCTTAGATTGGATCGCATATTTTTGGGGGAAAAAGTAGGTAACAGATAGGCTAAGATAGTACAGTGAATCCGATTGGGTGAAATTTGAAGTGAGACGAAATATTATTGGCTGACCTTTGAATAAACATAAATAGCCTAGTAACGTAGAAAAGTTTGAATGATATTTTTTGAAAGACTGTTTACACTGTAATATTAAGAGTGATTGGCCAACTGAGTCGATATTGTCAGAACAAGCGTTAGGGGGGACGCCATTTCTTGAAAAATTCTACCAGCGATTGATGAGATCAGGCTGTGCTTTCAAATACAATTTCTAGGCAGCCTGGACAATAAAACAGATCGAAACTGTGTCAGTCATCGTCTCTGTGTATTTCATTGAAAAAATTGTGGTAAGATTGACATTTATTAACATGTATTTTATATAAAAATTGAATGTGATATAATAATATATGTCTGTACATGAGTGGGTCTATAGCGACCATGAGGCAAAGCCTACACATTGATCCACCATGTGATAGACTGTCAGAGAGGTGTAAAACTACAAGAATATGTATGAGTGTCATAAAGGAGCATAACACCTATCCTATTATATGGAAAAGATTACAGCTGGAATTGCAGTGGCGTTGTAACTATTAGGGGAGAGGAATACTGGTGTACATTGTCACATCAAAAGATAAAGGTGGCATATGTTTTATAAGGCTATGACCCTTTTCGTTTGTTTGTAATGTACCTGTCCTTAAATGTGGACTATTAGTGTATGCTAAATATTAAGAAGGGTGCATAACCTTCACATTTCAGAGAACCTGGGTACCGACGTTAATGTGGTACCAAACGCTTGAAAACTGATTGATTCAGGACTCTGCCTGTATACTGCGAGCCCATGCTAGGGGCCATTGCCTATCAAACAAGGAACAGATTGTCAAGCGAACAGAGGAAACGTTCTACCTATATTCTACTGCCAAGTTAAGTTCATGTTCGGCACCTGGAAGCTCAACTAACAGAACTTTAAAAGAATATAAAGTGACAGTGAATAAAACTGAGACAAATATTTAATAGTCCCACAAGAGACAAACGAAAACAAACATAACTAAAAGGGTGTGATTTCAAACAACAACCTATGGGTACTACCAGTATTACCTTAAAGTAGGAGAATACAACTACATACGTATATTAGAATAATATTTTTATATATGGACAGACGATCTACTGTGCTATTTGACTGATGTAAATGATTCTTTTGATTTCACGTTTGATTGTCAGTCCTGATTCAAAATAAATTAGAATCAGGATAATAAATTGTAAAAATTATATTTACACAAATTTCAACCATAGTCTTAAATAAGATAGCCTTTTAAAGGGTCGTTTGTATGTTAGTGTGGTAGTACTGTGTGCTGTTGTGAATAATAAACTATTTGTTTGTATGTTTGTTGATTATTGTACATCACACTCTACCTTCATAACCCTAGACACTACACGAAGTCATTTAATATAATAATATAAATACATTTTGAATGAGATAAAAGGGGTGGTAGCGGAAAGGTACCCTGAAAAGTTCACAATACTATTAGGTAAATTCAGGGACCTTCATAGCTAATCTCATTTAAAACAATAATAATACCTAACAACAATTCATAACATCAAAATCCACCACGTAAATTGGGGTCTCGCTCCTCGGGATTGAATTTCTCATAACACCAGCTATATTGGGTAGTTTGCTTCTGGGATTTTAAATTCTTAAAATATTATCAATTATATTAGGAATCTCAGATAGTATAAAACTAAAAGCATTCCTTTTGTAGAAATTAAATAATAGTTGAGCTATCAGTGCCTGTGGTTGTTCTTGGTTATCATTAGAAATTATCAGCCATAATTAGAGATGTGTATAGTTAGAAATTTTAAAGGTTGCATAGTACAAATGGCTGATCTGGCAAAGTTTCGATCTGCTGATGTGCTGACTGCTAAGGAAATGAACATGGAGGGTCAGGCTTTGATCCAATATGTAACTTCAGAATGTGACAAGTATATTGAAAGGGAAGATAGGAAGTTAGCAGAAGAAAGAAAATTACAGTTACAAATTAAGGCTGACAAAGAACTTAAGAGGCTGCAGATTGAGGCTGACAAAGAGGCTAGGGCATTGGAGGCGGATAGGGTGGCTGAAATAAAGCGGCTCCAATTGGAAGAGAAGAAATTAGATGCTGAAAGAGAAGAAAAAAAGGCAGAGAGGGAAGCAGAAGATAGAAGATTGCAGAGGGAGCACGAGTTACGACTAAGGGAGTTGGAAATTCAAGGCCATGCTCCTGAAAATGGTGCCAGCCCCTTTACCTCAGATGCCACTGCCAGTCAGGGAGCCTCAACCTCAGCTATGGGTTTTCATGTAGACCATTTTGTTGAGAAAGACGATGACATAGAGGGGTATTTAAGTAGATTTGAGCTTTTAGCTACTACATATGGGTTAGAGAGAGAGAGAGAGGTGGAGACTCAAGTTATTCCAAGGGCTTAGAGGAACGGCTTATGAAGTTTTTGCCAAGATGAGCAGAGATGACCAGGACAATTATGACATGCTAAAGCAGGCTCTTTTATTAAGATACAAATAGAACGGAGAATTTTATAGAAAACAATTTAGGAATGCCAAACTACTGTCGGGTGAGACGTATCACCAGTTCTCTGCACGGTTAGAGAACTACTTGGAGAAATGGACTGCTCTGGAGAAAACCCAAGATCTTAAGGAGATGATCCTTATTGAGCAGCGAAGAGAGTTCATGGCTCCAGACCTGAGAAAGTTTCTCATGGAACAAGGTGCAGAGAGGCTGGGTGAGTTACTCAATGTCGCTGAGAGGTATCAGGCAGCCCAGGCAGAGGTAGTTGGTAATAAAAAGAAACAGGTAGACTATTTTAAGGCATCTCAAAACTTTAATAAGTTTGACCATAGAGACCAGAACAAAGGTAAGCAATATTTTGATAGGCCGCGCTATGACTATAACAATAAAACCTCACAATTCAATGAAAGGAAATATGATGACAGAAAACCTTACCATAAAGGTAGATTATATTATAGTTGGTGTCGGATGGACAACCATAACACCGAAGTGTGTAAAAAGAGACCTGTGTACATGGCCACGCTTCAGACCAGATCACAGTCTAAACAGGAGGAGGATAATCTGATAAATACCCCTCCAGATGAGATGAGGAAGGCGCAGGCTGGAGATAAGACCCCCAAGCCTTGTTTTAAGAAATTGTCCAAATGTCATACACCTCCAGGCAAAGGAGACTTCTATATGAAGAACAAACTGCTATATAGGAAGGCTGGAACTGGATCCTATTGTCAGGGACAGCTGGTACTTCCTAAAAGGTATAGGGCAGAGTTAATAAGGAGCTTACATGTTGGGAAAGATGAGGACCATGAGAAAATAGGTACCATTATCCAAAAGATTGCTCAAAATTATTATTGGCCTGAGGAAATGATTGACATTGAGAATTTTGTAGAAGCATGTGGCATATTACATGAGGGAACACCCACAAGTGGGAAAATTGATCAGGACCTAGACACGCCATGGGGCAAACTTAGGCCTGACAACGGAAAGAAAAAGAAAATTAATAATGTAGACAAAGTGGAATGGGAGCCCCCTTTTCACAGTCAGTCTTCACTTGGATGTTTTACCATGGCCACAATACGACGAGTACAAAGAAATGTTTTACCCCAGGATAAACCGACAATCCCTCGGTTGGAATCATGTGAACTGGGTGTAAATAAAAGAGAGAGAAGATCTCTCACAAGGAATTTAAAGTGGGACGAAAACCCCAAGAAAAAAATTGGTAGTGGTGGATTTGTGAATGAATATTCTAGGAAGAAAAGTCCTCACTATAAGGCTTCCAATAGTAGAGACCATACTGGTGCATGGAAAAATAGGTCAACAAATTTAAAAGTCCATATGTAGCCTTGTTAAGGACATGGACCGATGAAAAGGCAGAAGAAAACATTACCTCATCATATCAATATGTGAACGAGCTGACCATTCGTCTTAAAACTGGCTGGAAACTTGCTAATAAAAATTTGAGACAAGCCAGGAAAAAGCATGCTACCTATTACAATAAGAAAGCGAAGGATCGAGAATTAGCTGTGGGAGAGAAGGTGCTCCTTCTACTGCCCGGCAGCCATAATAAATTGCAAATTGGATGGCAAGGTCTATATACAGTTCTAGAGAAGGTGTCTAGAACAAATTATAAGATAGATAAGAAAGGGAAGGAGAAAACCTATCATGTGAATCTCCTGAAGAAATATCTGGACGGAGAAAACCAGGAAGAGACACACCTACTGACCTTGTCTGTTGCAATGGATATGAAAAAGGAACCACTCACTTCTCATGAATATCCTTTACATCCCTGTTAGACCGCTGCACAGGTAAAAATCAGCACACACTTAACGGAAAATCAGAGGGAGAGGGTTCAACAGGTTCTGAATAATCATACAGATGTGTTAACGGACCGACCGGGGCATACACATTTATTAGAGTATAATATAAAACTCATAGACCCAACACCAATCTGTATGAGAGCTTATTCGATTCCGTTCGCTAAGGAAAAAGCTTTAAGGGAGGAGATAGATTACCTGTTGAGAGAAGGGATTATCTCGCACAGTGAATCTCCTTACAGCTCCAGTGTGGTTCTGTTGAGAAAACCCTCTGGAGAACACAGGCTGTGTATAGATTACAGGAAACTGAATGCTGTCACAGAAGGTCAGGTGGATCCATTACCTGATACAAATCAGCTGTTTGCCAGGCTGAATAAAGCTAAATATTTCTCTAAAGTGGATCTGAGCAAAGGCTACTATCAGATTCCAGTAAAGCCGGAAGTCAAACCTTATTTAGCCTTTAGCACCTCGGAAGGACATTATGAATTTAATATGTTGCCATTCGGGCTGAAAAATGCACCGAGTGTGTTTTTCGAGGATGATGAGAAAGTTATTGGATCCCCTGAAGAATCCATGCATCACCAACTTCATGGATGATATTCTCATAGCAACAGAAACATTTGAGGAACACATTAACTCTCTGAATATGTTGTTTGATCGACTGAGAGAGACCAATTTGACAGCTAGACCGACGAAATGCTGTGTCGGATGTAAAGAGCTGGAATTCTTGGGACACACAGTACATCAGGGAAACATGACCCCTGACCCCAAGAACCTGGAGAAGTTAAAAAAAGCACCAAGACCGCCAACAAAAAAAAGATGTGCAATCTTTGTCTCATTATGTGTGGTTTTTCTCCAAAAGTATATTTACTTACTTACTTACTTACTTAGTCGTTCCCCTTCTACCGTGAGGTGTAGAGGTTTGGAAGAGAGAGCGCCAGACCATTCTATCAGCTGTCTTCTTCCTGGCCTGGTTCCATTCTAGTCCTCGGTCCTTCAAAGATTGTCTAATGTTGTCCTCCCAGCGGACTCTGGGTCGTCCTGGAGGTCTGGATCCCTGGCTCTTTGTTTCCCATGCTTGTCGTGGTAGCCGATCTTCTCCCATTCTGCAGACATGGCCAAACCATCCAAAAGTATATTAAAAACTTTAACTCCATATGTGCTCCATTGACTGATTTAACGCGCAAAGGAAATCCTGATAGAATTATTTTGACAGCGCAGTGTGAATTAGCATACCAAGAATTGAAAGAAAAGCTCACAAGCAGTCCTATTTTGAAATTACCTGACTTGAGTCAAGAATTCTTTGAGAGAACGGATGCTAGTAATATCGGTTTGGGGGCAGCTCTATTACAACGGTCAAATTCACTTGATGGGGAATTAACCCCAGTAGCTTATGCTAGCCGTAAGTTGAACACAGCAGAACAAAAATATTCAACAAGTGAAAAAGAATGTCTGGCGGTCATATGGGCTATAAAAAAGTTCCAGATTTATCTTTATGGAAAATCATTTAAGATCCAAACAGATCATAAACCACTCGTATGTCTGTCATAAGCAAGGCATGAAAATGCTAGATTATTACGTTGGTCGTTGCTTCTACAACCATTCCAGTTTACCATAGAGTACATTCCCGGAAAAAAACCAATGTCGGCGCTGTTTTTTTAAGCAGCCATCCGTACGACGAGCATCAGAGTAGTCACCAGGCATAGATAGTAAATTTATCTATGTGTATTTAGAAATAGGAACTGACATATGATCGTCTGTTCTAAAGGGGGGAGATGTGTAGTGAATTTCTAAAAACAATATATAAATTTCAATATAACAGTATAGGGCATAAAGGCAAAGATAAGAAAGTACAAAAGAATTTTCTGCTGGAACGTTTGGTGTCGCCTACGCCTTCAGATTATTATTTGCTAACGAATAGCCGAACAAAACGGTACCCAATTTTTAAAATTCGTCCTTGACATAAACACCCACTTTTCATAGTTCTAAGAAATATTTGCCTAAAATGCATTGTGGAACGAGGAGGGGCAAGGATAGATGAAAATGCTAATTCGTTTCGCATTGATTTCAAACTAAAAGCCAACAATAGCACAGGGGAAAGCCTTGCCATAGGGGTTTCCCCAATACGATGAAAAAGTTAGAATTATGGACACTACGGTCATGGAAACATGTTTAGCTCTTATTGTGAATGACCTAAGCTCTCGTATTTCGCTTGATATTACATGGAAAAAGAGTGAACGAGAGGTAGTTTAAAAATAAATAACTAACATAGAAAAAAAGATAGACTTTTGAACCAAGCCACATAGCCCCATAAAAATCGTATATTCGTGTACCTGAAGACGTGCTGACCAAGAATATGTTGTTAGTTATCTAGATAGTCCCTTAACTAATCAAATAATGATAAAACAATACATAGAGTTCGGAGATACTGTCAGGTCAAGTCATATCTGCTTAGATTGGATCGCATATTTTTGGGGGAAAAAGTACGTGATAGATAGGCTAAGATAGTACAGTGAATCCGATTGGGTGGAATTTGAAGTGAGACGAAATATTATTGGCTGACCTTTGAATAAACATAAATAGCCTAGTAACGTAGAAAGGTTTGAATGATATTTTTTGAAAGACTGTTTACACTGTAATATTAAGAGTGATTGGCCAACTGAGTCGATATTGTCAGAACAAGCGTTAGGGGGGACGCCATTTCTTGAAAAATTCTACCAGCGATTGATGAGATCAGGCTGTGCTTTCAAATACAATTTCTAGGCAGCCTGGACAATAAAACAGATCGAAACTGTTTCAGTCATCGTCTCTGTGTATTTCATTGAAAAAATTGTGGTAAGATTGACATTTATTAACATGTATTTTATATAAAAATTGAATGTGAAATAATAATATATGTCTGTACATGAGTGGGTCTATAGCGACCATGAGGCAAAGCCTAAAGATTGATCCACCATGTGATAGACTGTCAGAGAGGTGTAAAACTACAAGAATATGTATGAGTGTCATAAAGGAGCATAACACCTATCCTATTATATGGAAAAGATTACAGCTGTAATTGCAGTGGCGTTGTAACTATTAGAGGAGAGGAATACTGGTGTACATTGTCCCATCAAAAGATAATGGTGGCATAGGTTTGTATAAGGCTATGACCCTTTTTGTTTGTTTGTAATGTACCTGTCCTTAAATGTGGACTATTAGTGTATGCAAAATATTAAGAAGGATGCATAACCTTCACATTTCAGAGGTCCTGGGTACTGACGTTAATGTGGTACCAAACGCTTGAAAACTGATTGATTCGGGACTCTGCCTGTATACTGCGAGCCCATGCTAGTGGCCATTGCCTATCAAACAGGGAACAGATTGTCAAGCGAGCAGAGGAAACGTTCTACCTATATTCTACTGCCAAGTTAAGTTCATGTTCGGCACCTGGAAGCTCAACTAACAGAACTTTAAAAGAATATAAAGTGACAGTGAATAAAACTGGGACAAATATTTAATAGTCCCACAAGAGACAAACGAAAACAAACAGAACTAAAAGGGTGTGATTTCAAACAACAACCTAGGGGTACTACCAGTATTACCTTAAAGTAGGAGAATACAACTACAAACGTATATTAGAATAATATGTTTATATATGGACAGAAGATCTACTGTGCTATTTGACTGATGTAAATGATTCTTTTGATTTCACGTTTGATTGTCAGTCCTGATTCAAAATAAATTAGAATCAGGATAATAAATTGTAAAAATTATATTTACACAAATTTCAACCATAGTCTTAAATAAGATAGCCTTTTAAAGGGTCGTTTGTATGTTAGTGTGGTAGTACTGTGTGCTGTTGTGAATAATAAACTATTTGTTTGTATGTTTGTTGATTATTGTACATCACACTCTACCTTCATAACCCTAGACACTACACGAAGTCATTTAATATAATAATATAAATACATTTTGAATGAGATAAAAGGGGTGGTAGCGGAAAGGTACCCTGAAAAGTTCACAATACTATTGGGTAAATTCAGGGACCTTCATAGCTAATCTCATTTAAAACAATAATAATACCTAACAACAATTCATAACATCAAAATCCACCACAATCTCAACAATTTCCTCATAGTAAAATTATGCATGATTTTTTTAAAGTCACTTTCCATATAAGGAATTGACATTTCCGTCAATTATCGTGTGTGTTTACACTCACGACTTCCTACATTATCACAAATAATGTCTTCTTAACAATTATGTCCTGAAGCGATTACAATATTTCGGTCGTCTTCTGGTGTGTGTCATATGAAATGCGCTCCTTGTGCAAACACAAACACCTAGTGTCACTACACGAAAATGACTAGCGGCAAATCAGGTCTTACCTGTAGTGACTCTCAGCGAGGATGAATAGGTAAACAGACATGGCAAATTATTACAGGAAGAACTGTAAACAAGTGACTCGAAAATACCAAATATTGTCCGACGTAGGAAAATTAAACGTGTAGAGCACAAAATGAATTACGGGATGGCACAAGAAATGAAAACTTTTGAGGTCATTCCGTGACAATTGGGCATCTGTAAAGCAGATGTTCAGCAGTCATTTTATCAGTTCCACAGTTACACTTATCGGTAGTTAGCTTGTTGAATAGATGATGTCCCAATCTATGGTGGCTCGTGCGGAGTCTGCAGATAGTCACTTATTCTCTTCTGTCGAGCTTTTAATATGCTTCATTTTGTGTGTGTGTCCTGGATGGTCTGTATCCCAATTGTTTTATCGTGTGTGATCACTATTGTCTTGTGTGAATAGTATCTGTGAGTCTGATATGTAAAGCCACGAATATCTTGTGTGTGAATAGTATCTGTCATTCTGTTATCTCTAGCCACGATTATCTTGTGTGATAATATATTCTGTGAGTCTGTTACAAGGTCACGATTATCTTGTGTGAGAATATATTATGTGAGTCTGTTATATAATGTCACGATTATCTTGTGTGAGAACATGTTCTGTGAGTCTGCTGTATAAAGTCACTACTATCTTGTGTGAGAATATATTCTGTTTGTCTGCCATATAATGTCACGATTATCGCGTGTGAGAATATATTCTGTTTGTCTGCTATATAATGTCACGATTATCGCGTGTGAGAATATATTCTGTATGTCTGCTATATAATGTCACGATTATAGCGTGTGAGAATATATTCTGTTAGTCTGCTATATAAAGCCATGATTATCATGTGTGAGAATATATTATGTTAGTCTGCTATATAATGTCACGATTATCGCGTGTGAGAATATATTCTGTTAGTCTGCTATGTAATGTCACGATTATCTTTTGTGAGAATATATTATGTTACTCTGCTATATAATGTCACGATTATCGTGTGTGAGAATATATTATGTGAGTCAGCTATATAAAGCCGTTATTATCGTGTGTAAAAATATATTCTGTTAGTCTGTTATATAATGTCCCGATTATCTTGTGTGAGAATATATTCTTTTAGTCTGCTATATAAAGCCATGATTATCGTGTGTGCAAATATATTATGTGAGTCTGTTATGTAAATAGGGGATCTTTGATGTACGTTATAGTTATGTTCCTCAAAAAAGCTCGACTTACATCGAAACGGCGTATATTGATCATGTTTTCCATTAAACTAATGCAGCGGTTCTCAAAAAGCGGTCGCCGAGACCCTTTCATGTGGTCCGCGCGGTCAAAACAATCTTCAGAATAATCTAAGACGTTATTTGCATTTTTCACTCTCATTCTCTCACGAGTGTACAGTGGAGTTTTCCAGACGCTACGTGGCGTGTAATGACGTCATCATTCTGACGGCTAATGGAATGTGTACTTGTGTATTTTTTTTAATATACGTTTCTAAGGTGATACGTTTAGGCTATAAATATGCACGTTTTCTAATACGGTAAATATCGATAGACATAACACACATAGTTAAAACCTCTTAGGGTCCTCAATAATTTTTAAGAGTGTAAAGTGGACCTGAGAGAAAAAATAAGTTTGAGAAACGCTGAACTCATATTATGTGGTAGAAACGTTCCAGACCAACTTAAACATTTCCCTTTATATGAAAGTCTTTAGGCATATTAATATTTTATTGTACACCAAACTGTAATACAGTATAATCTATTGTAATTGCTAAATAAGAATTTAAAAATACACTAATAAATTATTAATAAAACATACAAATAATTTAACTTTTAAATTATTCTTCCTGTTATAATTGCTGCTACTCAGCACTTGAAGTTGCTGCAACTGTAGCTGAAGTTTCTGCTGATTCTGTGACTAGCTGTTGAGGTTCTCTGACTTTTTTATTTCAGAAATAATCTAACGTCATTTACTTTGTTGATTTAAAAAAAATTCTACTAGTTATTTATTATTTACATTTTTATTTCATTATATATTCTCTAAAATTATTTTTACAGTATACAGTAATGGCTGTACAATTTTGTTAAATGGATTTTTTGAATTAAGTAGTTAATACATACTTATTACTATACTGTTTTTTATACTTACTGTATATATATATATATATATATATATATATATATATATATATATATATATATATATATATATATATATATATATATATATATATATATATATATATATATATATATATATATATATATATATACACACGTTATATGTAATTATGAATTTCAGTACAGAAGATGAAAGAGAAGATTGGAGGGAAATATTTATGTACTTTCCTGTTCAAACGGCATAAGTGCAAAAATATACGATGTTTATCGAGTTTACCGTTCCTAAATTAATCAACGACGTGTATGCGAAACGACGTATATCGGCACGACGTATATCCAAGACCTACTGTACAAACTATGTTTGTTTACAACTTACTTACTTAGTCGTTCCCCTTCTACCGTGTTTACAAACGAGAAGTAAATCACAATAACACTTTAAATAACTAAAGCTTTGTGTAAATTTCAACATTTACTGAACACATGATAGTGATGAACTGATGTGAACCATTTTTATTTACGATAGACAGAAGGCAGAATAAATAAGATGATGTAAGTACTGGAATAATAAAAATGGTTGTAACGAGAAGCAAAGACAGATAACCAGTTTATTTATTTTTATTTTTTACTAGTACTTTTATGGATTGAATTATTTGAATTCATTTATGTAAATGTGACATGAGACTAATGTGACTGATTATACAAGTGACTTGTCTTAGCTTGTCTCAGAACACGTGACCATTGATTCACCACAGACGATAAGTGCTGTACTAGTTAGTACACGCCAGTTTTATTTATTACTTGTTAGCTTGTTTAGTTCCTCAACAGTTAGAAGCGTCAATTCTTTTATGTTGCCAATGTATTTCTTTTCTGTCTAGCAGGTCTTATTTTGTCTGGTACTGGGCACTCTGGGACAATCTTTGGTAACTCACGTGATATCCGTATGCGGCTATACAATGTCTGCCTCAGTCATTTTATTATTATGAGAATAGCGCGTCTATCCATGTGTCTTTAACCTGTTGACTTATTCAGGTTCGTTACTCCGGTGATCATACTATTACATTATATTTGTAAAAACGGTTTTCTTCTCTTTAAATCTGTTGTCAAAGTCTCAGGTTCAAATTGTACAGGTAAGCACGTTCGTATATGTAAGTACTGTCTTATATGACGTCACTCTTACTACGTGTGTCTAAGCTATTAATTGTCCAGTCGGTTTATTAAACTAACGATCACTTTCAAGCATGGAGTTTGTACAGCGAGGTAGACTATTCACACCAGTTCCAACGGATCTTACTAAGATGTAAGTAGAAAACAATAACTAATCTAAGGGTGTCCGGGTTTTACAATGTAGCCCACATTATAGATCACGAAAGTCGAGATTCAGCTTATCCATGTTTGAATAGCACAACATCTTGGAAGCAACGAAGTTAGTAGTTTGCGGATTAAACATCTCTTTGTATGTGGAAGACATACCATTAAATTATGAACATCGCGTAAAAAGTCGTTATCCATCCAAACAGAAACTTCTTTGAAGTTGTGTTTATCTGTAACAGCTGTTTCTCTTCCTCGGTATAATTGTTGTCCGTGAGTATAAACAACTGGTACGCAACCAGACGATACGTCAAGGCCTTAAATCCTACCCCCTGCAGACCCAAGTAGAACAGTATCAATTAAGATGGTTTGGCCATGTCTGCAGAATGGGAGAAGATCGGATACCACGACAAGCATGGGAAACAAAGAGCCAAGAATCCAGACCCCGAGGACGACCCAGAGTCCGCTGGGAGGACAACATTAGACAATCTTTGAAGGACCGAGGACTAGAATGGAACCAGGCCAGGAGGAAGACAGCCGATAGGATAGTCTGGCGCTCTCTCTTCCAAACCTCTACACCTCACGGTAGAAGGGGAACGACTAAGTAAGTAAGTAAGAGTATAAACAACAGCGCTGGCCGAAGACACGTTATGATGGGATGTTTTGTAATACAGTAATGCTCAAGGGATTGATGAAAAACGCGTTTCAGCGCTGAGCGATAAATTAACACCATAACAGACGGGCAATGCTCAACGATATCATTGAAAGTAGCATAGCAGATATGTTTTCACTTCATCGTTATGTGCATCGAGTAAAACATTGTTTTAATATTTATTAATAATAGCAAATAACAACATTCACAAATAGAATGTAACAAGTTTTTCTTAAGGATGGCATAACAAACTGTTCTTTGTTTTATATACTGTAGCATTTAACCAGATGCAATAAAAACTGAACGAGAATCGGTTTCTTTTTTAGCTTTTGTGTACTCGTTACATTATTTCCCTTGAATTAAAAATTAAAGAAACAAACGAATACGTTACTTCCCCTAACATTTAAAATGTGACACGTAAAGAAATGTATGTCTATTTACAGTATATTGTATGTTCCTATTTCCACCTTAGAACTATTTTAGTCCATCTACATTTTTGACAACATTGACCTGAGGTCATACATTGACGTCATTTAAGCTACGTTATCATCCTACAAAATATCTTACACTTATCTCTTATAGGAGAAAATATTTTCCAGAAAAAAATAATTTTGATTTAAACGGTTGTTGGCTTTTAATTATTCTTTCTCCACAAAGATCAATATCAATTATTATCAGAAGACATTTACACTGTTTCATACCATCTCCCGACCAGCCAATTAAAATAGTGGTAGTCATCACGGGATTTTGTGAACCAAAATGGAATGTTTTGTAACACAACGCACTTTACAGATTGGTGATAACCAATTTTTAGTGACAGCTGCACGTTGTGGTGTTCAAGATAGATTGCGAATATTTTGAAGTGATTTGTATTTATTTTTGTTTTAATTAAGTTTTTGGTACGTGTCGCAGAGAGATTTATGATTAATAAATTTCTATATCTTTTCTCTATTCTACCCGCGTCTTCTACTTTATTATCGCTCTTTTATCCTTTTAGTTTTGTCGCACTTTTTGTGAAAATATAACGCTCCCATTCATACCTTCGCCTGTCTCTTTTCTTATTTAACAACGCATTTCTTTTGCTGTTAAGCTTAGTCGGGTGATGAGACCGAATAGTGTGAAATTCGTTCTCGACAGACATATGATGGCAGTCAATCGTCTAACATTTTCATCTGACACGGCACTCTTGGTTAAGTTTCTCGGTGTTAGGTGTGAGAGGCGCCAACAGGCATCGCTCGGGTATGACCATAGGTAGCGGCAAGTGTGAAACGCGTCTGGCAGTTTCACTGCCGTCGTCTGAGTTTTATGTAGGTGTTAAGACGGGAACTATTTTGGGTTTTCGAAAATTAGGAAATCATTTCTTTTCATAAGTTATAAACCCCAGTAGTTAGACTTCATGCATTCAGTCCTCCTAAGTTGCAGTAGACGGATCGCTCGTGCTAGAGAATAAGCTTGTATAGCGAAGTTCTTCCTTTTCTCGTCAATTTTTGCAGAGCTTCTAGAATACCTATCTAGTGAATAATTCTAGTCGTGGTGATCGCATGTAGTGCTGTTTAGAGGTAATATAATATATCTAGTAGTGTTGAGTGATTTAAGTGATAAATCGCCTATTTTATTTTCACTAGTTAGATTTCTGTGCAGAGAGATTAAATTATAAGTCTGTTATATTATCTAATTGACGTGTTACAGTGGAAAGCAGTATACATTATTATTTCTAGCTTTAACTCATGCAGCTGTAAATAAAATTTAATTAAATTGCTAGTAATCAGTCGATAATATTTTTAACTAACTTATAACTGCATTGAGTCATCATTGATTATTGACGAAATACTAGGTATTTATAATTCATGATGATTTATTTTTTTTAAACGATCATAATTATTTCACGAGAGTTTTAAAATTAAGACAAGCTCTACGCTTGTAGTTATAATGTAAGTTATAACCGAAGCAAATATTGTGGTTAAGTATTTTGTACCTTTCTCTTCCTTACACAGTTTTGGGTCAGTCCAACTTTTACCAGCAGTTTTTAGTACAACTGAGAGAAGAAACATTTTTATCTTTAACCACGTGGGTCTACAAGTTAACACCTGTCTGGCAGGGCGTTTGCCTCCAGAAATAGACAGAGTACAAATCTCACTAACGGTTTTAAAGACTAAATGCCTATACTGGGCCTATTGCGCCAGATTATATTTCTTCACAAACTCTCATGTACATGCAGCCCTGTGGCGCGAAAAATTACAAACCATTAACATTCCGACATTTTTGACTAATTGTGGTGTGACCAAATCAAATTTCTATACTGAGAGACGGCACCGACCTGACATTCCTAGGTACTGGAAAACCTAAGCTATTGACACTGTGCTCGCTGTTAACTTTCGTGCCTGGTCAATTTTAATGTGACATAAACAGATATCCTAAATAATAATAACCAAGGAAAAGTTCCCTGAAGTAGTGAATTCAACCTGTCATTGCGGAGCTGGGTTTCCCTTGGCCAAGAATAACACCGGAGATTCTGTATGTGTATGTCCTAAAACTTGTTTTTTCCAGAAGTTGCTACCAAAGCTGTAAGTACGAATGCAAGCGCGTGGTCACGGCTGACATGAATAGAGTTAATGCAGGACTGAGTGATTCCTTTATTGTTGTATTTTTGGCACCCATTTTGCTGTCTTAAATTCCTTTATGCAGTTTTGTTGCTAATGATATTTTCCTTAGGATAGAGTAGAGTATCAGTTCTGTTCATACCTTTAAAGGGAAATCTTAGACTATAGCGTATGCATCCGTGACTCTTTGGGGCTATCACATTTTCTTCTAACAGGACTGTGGGCTATACATCGAGGGAAAAGATTATACCTATGGGTCTATCATTCTTGTAGCAATTCATTACCTTATATGTATTTTCTATGCTCGATATTAACATTTATGTGTTGTGGTCAATTTTCTTTATGTTAATAAACTTTACATAAACTTTATTTAAGCGTATCGGTCAGCTCGTTCCAACATATCTATATTCCATTGTTATAGTGTTTCCACGTCTGTGCGTCTAACTGTCGTCACTTATGTGTGTGTGTGTATGTGAGTGGAGATATATATTAATATATATTATAATAGACTGTCTGACTCCTTTAGATCTGTTGTAGAAAAAAGTTGAAAGAGAGAAAATTCTCGATTTCAGTGACAGACTATTAATTTCTACCATCTCACTCGTGGAAATCTATTTCTATTATTATCTCTCACTGCTGCTATTACTTATTCTAATCTATTCAGCAGGGACCAACCCAAGTCTTAATTCCCCTATCAAAAATATATGACAGTACGATTGCACGCAAGGCGTCACTTTCAACCATTAACAATGTGCATGGATTTGTTAGTTATATTAGGGTGTCTTATTGAATATTCTGATCTATTTACTGATTGTTTTCCTTATTTTCAAGCGTTTCTACGAATCCTGTACTTGCTTTTTTCTGTTTCCATCACGCACGCTGCAACCCTCAATTATTCCAAATTCCACCATAAAGTAACAACATTCATGCACACGGCTCAAACTTCCTTCGTTTGTTATCTAGGCTGTCAATAAATTGTTACTGTTCTTCTAAGAAACCATATCTCGATTCCCTCACGCTAGTATTTCCCCTTGCTCTGCATTGATGGTCCAACAGAGGCAACAATTCAGAGTTTCTACTGAGGGTCTTCACAAGTGTCCACCTTTCGTTCAAGATTACTCTAGGCAGAGAAGTGAATTGAACAATAGTGCTTCAATTCTAGAGAGCCACATAAGAATTTAAAGAAATCAAGTACTACGGCTGAAAGGGTCAAGGTCATGTCAACTTTTATCTTTCCTGACCTTCTATGAGTTTGGATTTTAGTTCGTTCTGATGAGCCCCCAACTGATTTAACTCAGCAAAATATTACTTAAATAGCTCTGTTATAAATACTTAAAATGACAGAGTCATACGGGTGCAGTTAAAGTGACTAAATCAACTTTACATCTGTATTTTTACAGATAACAAATTTAATAATCAATTAACGTTAACAGGTATAAAATAAATAAGAAATGGGGTGAATTTAAAGATGGTCTGATTTGAACAGTTCTTTATGAAAGAGTTCACTTGGCAGCTTTGAATGGGTACTTAGCTGCAAGTAATATGTTGGTTGGTTTCTGCTCCATCAGATGCTTGTTCTTTGCAGGTTATGGAATTTTTCACTCTCGTCACTTGTCACGTCTGGTGGCCGCAACAAGTCCCTCGTATTATCGTGGGTATCGTGAATTATGGATAAACAGAGAATGTCTGAGTGTAGACAGATTATGAATGATGTAATGAGATATGGAGAGAATAGAGTCGCTAATTGAAGTTTGGAGAGAGATATGACTTCCGGAGAGTAGTGAGGATACTTCTCCATCATACTCCGACTGACTTTAATGATGTCAATCTCTCACCCGTCCTCCAATGTTCAAATAGACTAATCTACTACAGTAAGAACATACGGCACAACATCAAGTGACAGCTAGAATAGAGGAGATTCTGACCACAAGTAATATGTATGTTGCACCAAAAATGATGTAGCAGTATAAATGTATATCTTATTGCTGTAGTGAGCGGGTTGCTACCATCTATGTAACGTGTTGGTACATAGAACAATACGTAGTGACGATCAACATGGAGAAGTCAATAAGGTGGTAAACGACTGTTGACGTTTTTCCAACAATTTATTACAGGACGTACGACGACATCAAATTCACAGTCAATTGGACAAGGTTCATGGACATCACAGACATGATAATGGTTAAACATATCCGACGTCAATAAATCACGAGCGGCTTATTCCTCAGAATGCTCATGGTCTGTCAGTCTATGTTCTACTGATACTGTGGCTCAGGTTCAACCGACTAAGCGCGTCAGGTACCTCTAGCAAATATGCCGCACACAAATGGCGGACTCCCAAGTACTTAACAATAGTCTATGACTCCTCTGACCTAACACGTCAGGTACTTCTTCTGATGAAAATGTAGGCCGCAAAAGAGCGGGCTGCTTTCATATGGTAACCTCTGGGTTATCTCCGACCAGAAAGGCATTAGTCCATGCCTATATCATACCGCCGTACTGTGATTTCTGGGCTTCTTTTAATCAAATAAGACATATCAGTCTTGAACAGTATATGCTGTACAACTAGCGGATTTCATAAATAATATCATCCATAAACTCTTCTCCGTTCAGGGAGAAAATCACCTCAAAATGTCAATCGACCATATATGCTGGCAACAAAATAATCTGCAGTTCTAGGCATAACAATAAAGATTCAAATGGGTATCTTTACCTTGAAAACATCCTAGAATAATAAAAAAAAACAACATTCTCCATCCTTGGCGCTCAGAATAGACATGGGGAAAAATCACAGACATCTTTGTCACACAGAGGATTTCATTTCCCCATAGATATCGCCAGAGTAAATCTCTGACCTCTTGTCCGCTCAGAAGACCCAGGTAGACTCCTCGATAGGACGTCTAACAATCCCCGCGCCAAAACTTAGCGCATGCCCAGTGAGCACTTCCCTGAGTAGAGCTAACACACGATCTAGAGCGTTCCCTGAAAAGATAGCTGAAACGCTCCTTATATGGACATCTGAATAGCGACTTGGGGAATGTCAACTATTTAAAACATTTCCCTGAAACAGAGCACAAACGGTCCTTATAAGGATAGATGAATAAGACAAGGGGAATAATCACAAAATCTAACTTGACTCTAAAAGGTTAACACCAGTTCTTTCTCTTTGACCACAAACATATCAAACTGGCTGATGTCTAATTTAAGCGACAATGACAGTAACAGTTTACCGCACGCCCCCGGGAAATAAAAATGAACCTTTTTTTTGGACATACATCAGTGAGCATGATAAAAAAGGCTCATAACGCATGAGTAATGCGCTGATGAAAGGTATCAATAATATAACGCCCTAATGTCATTGACGATAAATTAACGCACAATGGAGCGTCTGGTGAGAACAAAGATATCTCACAAGAGAAATTATTTTCTCAAAGTATAAACATATCCAGGGAGGAGCTACCAATGCACCCTAAGCTGCCGGCAATGTTACTATCAAGCAAAAATTACATACATATATCTCTATATAATACAATATCACCATGTGTAGCAACCATAGCGGAGTCATTACCTTAATGTATTTTTTTTCCCAGTAATTTCCCGAAATACAGTGATACAAAACCATCGTTATCTAAAAGGTGTATCATAACTAAATGTAATGTCTTTTAATATAATTATGACTACACACGTATACTAATGTAGACTACATGAATTTGACATCCGAAGTTTATGAAAATACTCCATTCAGGAGGGCACATCTAAAAAAACGTCTCCAGTGCAAGCATGGACATCATAAGGCATAAATAGAACTTTTTGTAGGCTCTCCATAACAGCACTGGTTCGCTGAGAAAAAACACAAATGACACAATTCTATGGTAATCGAAGGATGTTATAATATACTAAAATTAATCCTACATCTCTACGTATCAAAAGTGGCCGTACTAATTTCCGACCTTTATATCGTGATAACCAAACCTTCCTCTGTTATATCCAAGACGGTAACAGAGAAAGAAATCAAACAATTTATAACCATGAATTCAAATAAGGTCATATCGAGATCTATCACCATTATTATCTCTATTGGAACCATTTTTCAGATTTGAACCCCAGTTAGCATAGTTGCGATTGTTATTTTCTCTTTGATCAAAATATCTTTGTTATGGATTTTGTTGTCTCCAAGAGAAATTATTGTAAGGTTGATAACCTCTATTGTAGTAACCTCTTCCAAAATTCCTATAATTATTAGGACCAACATTTTGAGAACCTCTAGATTGTCTCAAATTTCTTGAAGAAGGAGAATCACTATGTGGCAAACCTAATTGGTTTTGTCTAAAATTTCGATTATCTCTCTTAGCAAAATTGATTTTATTTTTGCCTGTAGCAATGTGCTTAACATTTGCATCATACTGGCTGAGCTGAGTACGATGCTTAACCGGAATGGTAGAATCTTTATCGTTCCGCACATAATGAGAATCATTCTGGGAACTAGCATTAATAATTTTGTTCTCCGTTACTAATTTATCAAAAATTTGAAAAGTCGATGCACGGTTTGTCTGAGGAATCTTGTCATGACATTTATCAAAGTCCTCACCGTGATCCAAAAGACTGACACTTAAATTACTTTTGTTGGCCTGACGCCAAGAATCACTCCTATAAGAGGCAGTATTGTTATAACGTGGGAAATTATATTTGCCACGAAAAGATTTGTTCACATATTGTTTAATGTTACTGAGTGCATGTGGCTGACTCTTTGCATTTGTAACATATGGATCATCAGCTTTATGTCTAACTTTATCCACCTTGGCAGTAGACAACATCTTGTTGTACAAAACAATATCTAATAGTGCATCAGTTCTGTTACGAAGTTTTGTAATTTCAACTTCTGCAACAGCTTTCTCTCTAGCAACAGCTTTATGAATTCTCTCGTTGACTTTAATCTGAAGCCTGTTGTAATCTACTCTCAAGTCGTTTACCTGAGAAGTTAGAGTCTTCTCTTTAGCAATCCTATCTCTAAGATCCATTCTCAATTTTTCCTTCTGAGATGTAGTTTCTAAAACCTTAGCCTTCTCCTGAACAAGTTCAAGTCTGAGTGCTTCCATAGCACTATTATCTATAGCCATAAGCTCATCAATCTTTTCAGGAAAAACCATATCTTTCTCATTCTTTTCTTTATTCGCTCTCAACTGTGTTAACTCCAGTTGTAGTGCCTGAATCTCACTATCCTTGCTATTCTTAAACTCACTAATCTCCTCCAGAGATACAATATTCTTCTTTATAGCAGTATTTTGTAAAAAATCCACATCATTCCTTAACTACAGAATTATTTCTTCATAAGACTTCTTGTCTTGCCTGGCCTGAGCTTTTAATTTGCAACACATATCTTGCGCACTAGCAAGTTCCAAGTTTGATTTATGTAAGTCATCCTCATGTCTCTTAGATTCAATATTTAATTTCTGTTCCTCAATTTCTATTTTCTGTTTTTCAATTTCAATTTCCAAATCTACATAATCTGACTTCAACTTCTCATAATTCATTTTAACTTGCTCTAGCTCACTAATAAGAGCCTGTTCCTTACATAGATATTGATCTTTAATTGAGCTCATCTCATCTTCCAGCTCCTTTTTCTCCTTTTCCAGCTGAGATTGTCTTAATTTATTCTCATGAGGAAGAGCTAATGTTTATATTATCTTCCACAGTAGTTTTAAATCAAGCGTGGAAGAGTTCACCTTATCCATCTGGTTATCCAACAACTGTTTTAATGAGATCACTTCATCTTCTAACTCTTTCTTCTGATTAAAAGAAGAGTCATATAATTTCTTATTATCTTCTATTAACCCCAACACTTTAATCTTGAATACAGTATTTTCAAAATTCATATGCTGTAACTCATCAGTAAGAGCTTTCTTTTCACCCTGAAGCTCTTTTATCGTTTTTTGTAAAGCTTCCAACTCAATAACATTACCTTCACCATAAAAAATAGTGGATAATAATTTAGAAAGCCTCAGTGCTTTCTCCTTTGAATAGTCGTAAACAAGGTTACGTAGAGCAAATTGTTTTAAATCCTGGCTCACTTGGATTAAGAACTGCTCTATGGCATATTCTTCACAGCTTGACCCATATAAACGCAATCTATCTCCCCATACTGGCCACCATAAATGTTGCACCATAAATGATGTAGCAGTATAAATGTATATCATATTGCTGTAGTGAGCGGGTTGCTACCATCTATGTAACGTGTAGGTACATAAAACAATACGTAGTGACGATCAACATGGAGAAGTCACTAAGGTGGTAAACGACTGTTGACGTTTTTCCAACAATTTATCACAGGACGTACGACGACATAAAATTCACAGTCAATTGGACAAGGTTCATGGACATCACAGACATGATAATGGTTGAATACATCCGACATCAATAAATCACGAGCAGCTTATACCTCAGAATGCTCATGGTTTGTCAATCTATGTTCTACTGATACTGTGGCTCAGGTACAACTGACTAAGCGCGTCAGGTACCTCTAGCAAACATGCCGCACACAAATGGCGGACTCCCAAGTACTTAACAATAGTCTATGACTCCTCTGACCTAACACGTCAGGTACTTCTTCTGATGAAAATGTAGGCCGCAAAAGAGCGGGCTGCTATTATATGGTAACCTCTGGGTTATCTCCGACCAGCAAGGCATCAGTCCATGCCTATATCATACCGCCGTACTGTGATCTCTGGGCTTCTTTTAATCAAATAAGACATATCAGTCTTGAACAGTATATGCTGTACAACTAGCGGATTTCATAAATAATATCATCCATAAACTCTTCTCCGCACAGGGAGAAAATCACCTCAAAATGTCAATCGACCATATATGCTGGCAACAAAATAATCTGTAGTTCTAGGCATAACAATAAAGATTCAAATGGGTATCTTTACCTTGACAGCATCTTAGAATAATAAAAAAAACAACACTCGTCATCCTTGGCGCTCAGAATAGACATGGGGAAAAATCACAGACATCTTTGTTCCACAGAGGATTTAATTTCCCCATAAATATCGCCAGAGAAAATCTCCGACCTCTTGTCCGCTCAGAAGACCCAGGTAGACTCCTCGATAGGAAGTCTAACAATCCCCGCGCCAAAACTTAGCGCATGCCCAGTGAGCACTTCCCTGAGTAGAGCTAACACACGATCTAGAGCGTTCCCCGAAAAGATAGCTAAAGCGCTCCTTATATGGACATCTGAATAGCGACTTGGGGAATGTCAACTATTTAAAACATTTCCCTGAAACATAGCACAATCGATCCTTATAAGGATAGATGAATAAGACAAGGGGAATAACCACAAAATCTAACTTGACTCTAAAAAGTTAACAGCCAGTTCTTTCTCTTTGACCACAAAAAATATAAAACAGGCTGACGTCTAATATAAGCGAAAATGACAGTAACAATGTATAAGTTTATTGAAGTTAAAAAACAAAACATCAAAGAGAAAAAAACAAATACCTTCATTAACTCTGAAGACTAAAAATCACCAATCACAGAACAATAAACTAACATACCTCCTCTGGCAATAAACTAGTCACTGCCTCTGTCTAACACTCACACAACAACCACAGACTTTCTCAACAATCAGGTTATCTAGCAAACAGGGGGCCTCCAGTTTTCGATGACGAAAACGGCCTCTCCAGTCTTGAGCACAATAAGCCTGGTATGTAAGTAATCAGCAACCAGAAAACCTAACACAGTTCCTCTGAATCGTTATATGGAGATAAGCTCCCCGTGGAACCAGTAATTTAAATAATCCAAGCGCGCACCCACTTTCAAGGCATGGATGAAGGAGAGAACACTAGTGTGATTATCCTAGCACTAGTAATAAAACCGATTAACATGACGCTAGAGACCACTGCTGGCAAAGATTACAACGAATATAGCTGAGGATTCCCAAGGGATGCGCCCTTTATCTGGGGCTAACGATGACTCAATCTTCCGGCAGGTGATTATTATCCACAGCGAAGATAATTGCAAGATACTCCACGCTACTCCGGGTTTACTGGCTGTCAATGGGTCGGCACGAAACTGTGCATGAAAGTTGAACATTTTATGGAGTGACATTTGTTATTATTCGTGTTATTATTAGTTTAACGAATTTATTGATAGATTGCTTTACTTGTACATTTACTCTAGGTACTCAGTTCAGTCTTTATTTCCTATGTCTTCTCCACCGACCTCACACGTGCCACTAGTGTCATGTTTGGGATCGAGGGAGGATAGATGTTGATTATTGTTGCATGGTTTACGAGCATTTTGGTTTTATCTTGATTTGGATGGTCGCACCATGCAACACCTCAAGTGACTAGACTTCAAAGGGTACGCATAAAACGTTGGATGACGCGTTAAGCCTAGTAACGAGAGAGTATTGATGTAGCCTTTTGGCTAATAGCAGTGTTTAGATAATGTGTGGCAAAGTCCACTAATATATTTTGAGTCTTAACTCATATATTCAACCGTCAGTGTACAGGCTTCCTAGTTAATGGAATAAGAAATAAATAAAGACTTTTTAATCCCGAGAATATGTGAAGGCGTTGATACTAATACGCAGATCTACATGCGACATTCTAGATGGAACGCGGTGTATTATAAACGCGTTATTGTAAGCGATAATTTTAAATTGTGGCGTGGACAGCCAAACTGAGAATAATTGATTTAGCCTGTGATTTTATGAAATAGACAAGATGTCTTAATAGAAATATAAAGCCAACTGCTATATCAGGACGTGTTTCATTTATTGTAATATGTTTTTGTTTGTATTTATTTTATCTTTATACAATATTATCTCTAGCAGTTATTTTTCCTTTTGTAGTTATACTTCTTCTTCTTCTTCTTCCATCCTTAGCCAAAGACCGACCAAGCAGTCAGAGGCCATCACGCCTTGTGGCGTCTTAAGGGCAACAGCAGATTGATTTTCTCTGTTGTAGTTTCCCATCACGCCTAGCGGCGTCTTTAGGGCAACAACAAATAGATCCATCTGCCGTTGTTTCCGTAATCGGTGTGACAAGCCAACGGGTGATCAGCCCATTGGGCTAGTTATACTTCAGTATGGTTTTATTATCCACAAAACGATATTGTTTAAACTGAGATGTATTTAATGTTCATTGGAGGGTTATTTAGTCAATCCATATTAATCTGGGGGGAATCTTCCACCATTGTAAACTGGCTCGCATCCTTATTTATTGATTTGTTATGTTAGCTTTTGTTTTTGTAATATAGCGTTTTATTAACTTTTGTATTTCTGATGCGGTCTTAGTGCTTATGACATTTTCTACACTTATTTTTACCTCGTGGTTACTACATTATGTCTTAATGTTCTTGCCTCTGCTTGGTCATATTGTTTGCAGTCCACCAGAAAGTGTCTAATTGTGTTTATATCTCGACACTCTTCGCATTTGGGTTCCTCTATCAAGAAATATCCGGTTCCAAGCTTGAGCCTCAGCTATTGTTTATTAATTGTTATTTTTAGTTTTTTCTGTATTTGACATTTTTTGTAGATACAACAATTCCAAACCGGACGCTATATAAATACTTCACAGGCGATTTGCATACACGAAAGATCGCCAACATATATGAATTTAGCTGTCCATCTTAAATATGGCCAACGTGTGTGTTTTAACCCTAACAATGCCGCGGATGTTGTTAATAATCCACGAGATACTACTTTGATGTTTTTTTTTTTAGATTGTGCTGAGATGATTTTTGTTTTTGCAAGTACTTTGACGCATTATGAAGTTCCGGCATACTGTACATGGAATGGAAATAGATTTCAGCGGCGAAAATATGGAATACCAGATGAAGGCCACCCAAACACTAAAAAAAAATATTTTAGGGCGTGACTATACCGTCTACCCCAAAAACGTTTAATGTTATTATTTATGGTTCTTACTCCACGTTGTTGAAGGTCATTGTAATAAAATGCTCCGTTTTACCGCTCCGCTCAGATATAAAATATTACAGCATTTGACTTTTTCCACTGTTGACCTATAAATAATTCTATATTTTACCTTAGTTGAAGGCCAATACTACTAGATGTTTAAATTATCAAGGGTCACTATAAAATCAAACTGTAGAAAGGAAAAATTAACTAACGCATTCTAAGAACCTATTATTAGTTACAACATGTGAAATTTTGCCTAGGCATCGCTTTTTTAAACGCCAGCGCGTGGTGAATATTTGAATCTTTTGTTAGCAAGCGGGCAACCCCCCCCCCCTCCCTTTCTGACACACACACGCTTTTGCCTCTATCCGTACTAATTGTTTAAACCAACCGCTAGACAAGTTGGCCGCGGGCAAACGCGGTGTTAGTTTTCTAAGAACGATATAGAGGGGAGAAAAGTGTTGGAATGAATTGAAACAATATTAGTCTACTTGTAACGTAAAGTGAAACTGAAACCTCAAATTGTGCAGAGAGAGAAAATAGAGCAATATTGCTTAAAATAATATCCTATAATAACTTGTATGACCTTAGAAGATTGATTACATAAATATTTTGTTGAATAAAATAAAAACCATAAATTGGAGGAAAGGTATAAAAATGCAAACGATGATAAAGAATTAGATGAAAACATACTGGCTAGATAGAGGACACTGGTACGGTTAATAATCACTTTTAATTTTTTAAATCGCTTCATAAATGACAGAGTTATGGTTAAAATACGAAAATTCAGACAGACGAACACACTGAGAACTGCTCATTTTTGAAAAACTTTGGTACTTACATTTGCTAACGTGTCTTGGAAAAATCAAATTGGCTTAACACAATTTCATTGGTTAACGCTAGTATTGGGAAAAGAGAGAGGTGATACTGCCAATATGCCAGCCTAAAGGGAAACTTATTTCTACATAGTAAAATTAAAATCAGACTGGCAAACGTATTAATAAACACACAAAGTGTTTGGGGTTTTCGGAAGAAAAAAATGTCTGACGCGTTGTCTCATTGGCCAGTGTGATTGATATTAGGAAAAGAAGACAAGGGTATTTGTCATTTGAACATACATTTTCTACTGTCACCTTTTTTTTTTTTAACACTTTTATTTATCGTTCTTCAACTTTACAAAACGGGTACATTGCATGAAATACCAGGCAAATACATTGTATATTACATATAAAGCCTCATTCGCACTCTCCCAAATAAAGTTAAACAAATTATTTAAATAATAATAATAAAATAATATAATAAAAGATTAATTAGAAATAAAAATAGAAAATTTTAAGAAAATTAAAAAAAGATTTATAGCTAATTCAAATTCCTAAACAGTTCATAGTATTTTACATATGTATAAAAAAGCTTACACTTGCTCCCACTTCCATTTTTCCTTTTTTAAATTCCTTTTAGAATTTACAAGAACCCGCAAATTGTATAATGCATATAAAAAACACGCGTACTCTCACTCACTGGCACACTTGAAAGAAAATGTTCCCAAAAAAATCCTCACATATACATTGAACTTGCATCCAGAAAGCCAAAACATGGCTATAATTATTTAAACATATGTACAGTCAAAATCTGGGTTGAAATTAGTTTCCTCCCCCCCCTCCTTTTTCCACCGCCCTCCCCTCCCCCTCCTTCCCCCCCCCCTTCCTCAACCCCTTCAACTTTTGATATATTGTGTTTTTTGTAAGAATAATTTTGAGAATAAGTGGCCGTTGTACTGTTTTCCTTCAAACACCGCGCAGTTCCTACAAATCCAGACTAAATATTTAAATTCCACTATCAGGCTCAAAAGTTTCAGTTCTACTTGTTGTGTGCACTTTGGTAGGGAATTCAGCATGATAGCTCTATACATGTCTACACTGCGTGGAAAGTAGACCATCAATTCCTTTTTCAAAATTCCTATTGTAGGAGTGACTGTACTACAGTAAAAAAACAAATGATCTGTTTCCTGTGTATTGGTATTACATAATTTGCATTTTGGGAGGTTCTTCCACTGTGCAACAAGTCTTTGCCTAATGGGTGTCATGTTATAAAATAATCTAAACGTGACTTCCTTTGCGGGTGGAGCAAGTGGTAACTCGTGTAGGCTCTTAAAAATAGGTTGGTAATCAGTTATAAAATAGTTATACCCACGTTTTATCCTTGTCACTAATGAGGGTTCTTGTGCACTAATAAGACTTCTGTAAATGGAGCGTGTATTTTGTTGTAATAAAGGTGTATTCCCTTGTATGCTTTGTATGCATTGCTTGTAGAACCGTGGTAAAGTGCCAAAGTAATGAGGTTGATTGTTTTTGTAACGACACACGTTGAATAATCTCAGACCAATATAATAATGAGCCAAAGGGTATTGTTCAGGATTTTTTACTATTTCTCCTATGTACTTGATTCTTAAAGCTTTTATTTTAGTTGCTATATCTTGTAAAGATACTCCCCCTCTATCTTTGGGTTGTATTAACGTTTTATGCTTTATACAGTGTAAGGTGTTGCGAAATAAGAAAGTTCTTATTAGTTTGTTTATTCCTGTAATAATTTCTTGAGGAATGGTTTGAACATTTGCTATGTAAATCAATTTAGGTAGAATAAAAGTGTTGATTAAAACCGATCTTCCGAAAATTGTAGTAGTTTTATATTTATATCTTTCTAGTCTGTTTTTTATTTTCTCTAACAAGTTTTTCCACACCTCTGTATTTCTTTGTGTTGGGGTGGCGGTGTATGTAATACCGTAAATTTTTATTTCATTTATTTGTAACAACTGAAAGGGGAAGTCTGATCTGTTTCTCCATTTACCTATTCCCATTAACTGTGACTTCTGAATGTTTAGTTTTGCTTCACTGGCTTGTCCAAACTCATTAAAGGTATTTAAAATATTTTGAATAGATGAAATTCTGGTTGGGAAAAAAATCGTATCGTCCGCGTACGCGGCTAATTTCCTTTGACCTTGTCCTGGAATAAAAACCCCCGTGATGTTTGTGTCTTGTCTAATTTTCTCTAACACGGGTTCTATTGACAGTACATATAGCAAAGGCGAGAGTGGACAGCCTTGCCTGACTGACCGAGTTAGAATAAAAGGTTCTGTGATTGTGTGATTTATTAAAAGTCTACTTTCGGGTTTTTTATATATAATTTCTATCCATTTCCTAAAGTATGGCCCTACATTACAAGCAAGCAGTGGTTTATGCAAAAAGGAATGGGATACCCTGTCGAAGGCTTTTTCCAGGTCCAACGATAAAATAGCGGCCTCGTGCTGCTTGTCTGCCGCGTAGTTAATCAGGTCTCTAAAAAAGTGTGTATGTTTGCTAATATTTCTCTGTGGCACGCTGTTCTGTTGGTCGTCATGAGTTAGGATATGCATGAATGATTTCAATTTATTAGTTAAAGTTTTAGTTAAAATTTTGTAATCAGTATTTAGAAGTGATATGGGTCTATAGTTTTTTATTAGTTTCCTATCTGTTTTTTCTTTTGGTAAGAGTACTATGTACGACTGGTTTAAACTTTCAGGAAGTTCGCCTTTCTGAAAGGCTTCCTCAAAAACTTTCATTAATAGTGGTCCGAGAACGGGGAAAAAGAAAATATAGAATTCTGATGTAAGGCCATCTGGGCCAGGGGTCTTATCTCTGTTTAGTGTGTTTACTCATCTCATCTCATAATCGGAACCTCTTCCTACCCCGTGAAACGAGGTGTAGAGGGGACCCAAGTGCACAAGGCCCATGGGCAGGACATGTAATCGAAGTGACTTGGCAAACAGGTGATTAGCCCATTATTTACTGCCTCCCTCAAATTTTCGAGTGTTATAACTTGGACTAAATTTTTATTTTCTTGTTCTGTAAGAGGCTTTGTGTACTTTAAAAAAATTTTTTGCGTGTCTGTTCTTGTTTCTTCTTTGGTGTATAAATGTTTATAAAATTCCAAGATGGTCTGACATATGTTTGTGTTGTTTGTTTGCAATTGTCCATTGTTATCTTGTATTTGGCGAATCTGCTTATTTTGTTGAACGTTCTGTTCTATCGCTAAATACTGTTTGTTTGGAGTCTCTTGTGTTGTGTATAACTTCGTTCTCAGCATTGCACCTTTGTATATGTGCTGTTTATGCTGTTCTAACTGGTCCTGTAACATCTGAATAACCGGGTCAGTTTTGTCTATCTTTTTTGTCAGTTTGATAGCTTGTTCTAATATCTTTTCTTGTGTTTTGGATGTCCTGTGTATGTAGGTTGCCAGGACCTGTGTCCTGTCTTTTATGGTGTTTTTCAATAGGTCCCAATATCCTGCAATATTTTGTTCAGGGGTCTGTTCTGTGTATCCTAATATGAGCTGCGTTATTTCCTTTGTGAAGAAATCATGTTTAAGTAAACTATTATTAAACTTCCAATGTGGAGATCTTTTAGATGTTATAATGGGCGTCCCTATACCTAACACTGTATAAACTGCTTTATGGTCTGTGAAATCGAGTGTGCTGTTAATATGTTGTGTTTTCTGTACCTTGTAAATTTCTGATGTATATATCCTATCTATACATAGTCGTAAGCCTGGGTATGTCTTATCTATGAAAGTGTACGATCTATTATTTGGTTCAACACTTCTAAAGGTATCCTTTAGACCATGCTCATCTAAAATAGTTTGTAATATCTTCCACGGAGATGTCTGATTCTTATTCACATATGTGTCCTGTTTTTGTAAGGTTCGACCAGCACGATCCAGGTCAGACGTGACACAATTAAAATCCCCTCCTAAAATTAAGTTCCCTCCTTTGTATTGTGGTGACAAAAAATCAGAGAGCTCTCCATAAAAGGTTGGCTGGCTTGCCCTTTGACTGGGAGCGTATACATTGACCAATGTGTATGTGTCTTGTTCGCTTTGTTTATTTTTAATTTGGACACAAACTAATCTACCGCTAGTGTCCGTGTTATGGTGTGTTGTTTCCCAGTCTTCTGATACTTGTAAGATCGCTACACCTGTGTGTGATGTCCCTATACTAAACCACCCGTTTCTTAAGCCTAATTTTGTTGTAATTTGTTTACCACGGAAGTTTGAAATAACTCTGGTTTCTTGCAGAAAAACAAAATCGGGTTGGTATTTTTTAATTAGTATTTCCAGAGAGTTTAGTTTATTTGTTAAACCATTTATGTTTAAAGACAACAAGGTTAAACTAAAGGGCGTAGTGTTGGGGTGTAAAACTGTGTGCGCCATGAAAAAACCCAACATTAAACATTATTAAACGTTTACATAAAATAAAATAAAAAAAGACAAGACAAAAATATGCAGTTCCCTTGTTACTGCATAGAGCAGGTGCAGTCAGTTCTAGGAAAGAGGAAAGGTACTTGAGCATCCGTGTGGGTAAGGAATAAGGTTGATGGATGAGGAAAAAAATGCCACTCAAGAAAAGAAAGGCCCGAGACTTGGAACACGGATCACAGGATGAAAATTGACAAAAAGGACTATTGGAGGAAAGGGTGTGGTTATGTGATGAAAAGGATATGAAAAACCAAAAGGCAGAAAAGTAAATAAGTATCAAGATACTACAAAGGGAAAGGATGTCTTGAAAAGGAAGAGAATTATAGCATTGTAAATACATACTTGTGTATCTCCATTTGCACATATATGTATCCACTATGTATCTTGTATCTCTATCTGTCCTTGAATTCATATTTATATGTATTATTTTAGTTACACAGTTCTTAACGTCCTTGAACATCACGAGTTTCCCTTCTGTAACTCTGGGTCGTCTGTGTACGTGCGACGCACTCGTGAAAAAATTCTTTTCCATTTTCAGAAGGTTAAGTCCTGTCCCGGTGAGTTGCTCTCCAGGTCTATTGATAACAACTCCGCCAATGCCGGTCCCAAACCCGGATGAAAAAGGAGGAGGGCGGCCTGCATGGAGGCCGTAAGGAGGCAGCCCCTCCACCATGCAAAGGCACAACAGGCCAATCACCTGTTTGCTTTAAATCATGATTACGCGAACTACAAGAGAGAAAACCGGACTGATTCTAAAGGCGACGAACTGGAACGGACTACGGACTACGACTTATGGAACTTGGAACACAAGAAGTATAAATGGGAAGGAAGAGGAGCTGGTGGAAGAGATGAGGAAAGCAAAACCAGAAATCCTGGCTATAACGGAAACGAACAAAAAAGGACAAGGAGTCATGGATCTCGATGGCAACACGTTGCTCTACAGTGGTGTACCCATATCTGAAAGAGCTAAAGGGGGCGTGGGTTGCATTGTGGCCCACAATCAAAAAGATAGTATCAAGGGATGGAACTTTGTCTCGGAGCGCATTATGGTTGTAAAACTTAAAGAAGGAGAAACCATAGTCAACCTGGTCATAGTGTATGGGCCAAATGAGGATGAGAGAGCAGAGGTCAAGGAGGAATTCTTCGAGCTGCTTCAAAGGACAGTGGATGACTGCCTAGATGAAGTTATTATGCTCGGAGATTTTAATGCCAGAGTTGGAAATGACCATGCTAGATGGGGTGGAGTTATCGGAAGATATGGAGAAGATACTCTCAATGACAATGGAAAGCGACTCCTTAGATTCTGCAGTGAGCAGAATCTGATCATTACAAACACAAAGTTCCCCCATAAGCGCATACATGCATACACTAGATGTGAACCAACCAAGAATGAGAAGTCAGTGATCGACTATGCCATTGTTCGGAGAAGCTCATTCAGATATGTCCGAGATGCAAGAGGCTGGAGGGGGCCAGAGATTGGAAGTGATCACTACCTGCTAACAATCAAACGAACAACTGAAAGAGTTGCTCAGCCTAGGAACTGCCCAACATCACGCAAGAAACCAAGTAAACGAGCAGGAGAAATGAGCATTAGGACCTACAAGCTGAGAGAGCCAGAAATTAAGACCAGATATCAGGGGCTTATTGCTACAGCAGTGAGCAACACAGAAGAACGACCTGATGACTTGGAAACCCTCTGGAATAAATTCAAGGATATCATAAAGACAGCTGCTGCAGAAGCATGCGGTGAAGTCCGACTTGGGAACCAGAGAAAGAGGACACCTTGGTGGACAGAGGAAGTCAAAGAGAAAATAAGAGAGAAGAAAATGGCATGGAAACAATACTTAGGAGCTAAAAACACAACAGGACAAATGGAAAAATATAGAGAATATGTGACACTCAGAACAGAAGCAAAGAACAAAGTGCTAGCAGCAAAACAGAAGTCCTGGGAAGAATTTGGAGAAAAGCTAGAAAAAGATGCACAAGAAAACCAGAAATTGTTCTATAAGACCCTAAAGAACATGAGGAAAGAAAAACAATGCCCTCTCAAATTTATAAAGGACAAGCAAGGCAAATTGCTTACTGCCCCGAAGGAAGTAATGGAAAGATGGAAAGAATATTTCTCAGAACTCCTGGATGGTGAGCATGATGAAGCATCAGAAATGATAACCACTGACACAGAAGAGGAAACCAATGATGGTGAAGATGACATAAAGATGGAAGAACTGAGGGCAGCACTAGAGAAAATCAAGATGGGCAAAGCAGCAGGGCATGATGGTATAACACCAGAAATGATTAAGTACATGGGAGCATCAGGCGACCTATTACTCTTAAAGGTCCTACAGGCAGCATGGTGCAACAAGACCATACCAAAGGATTGGGAGATTGCCACCATAACACCAATTTTCAAAAAGGGTGACAATCGACAATGTGGAAACCATAGAGGCATATCCCTTCTCAGTGTCCCTGGTAAAATCTACTCTAGAATCCTAGAGCAGAGACTCCGACGCCTAGCTGAGCCACAATTGGATGAGGTCCAGTGCGGATTCCGAGCAAACCGAAGTACTCAAGACCTAATCTTCACACTCAGACAGCTGAGTGAAAATGCTCTTGAGTATAAGAGTGAGATCCATCTTTGTTTCATAGATCTGGAAAAGGCATTTGACAGGGTCCCCTGGAGCAAACTTTGGGACTGTTTGTCAAGGAAGAATATTCCAGCACCTCTGATTCATGCTATACAGAGCTTCTACAAGTCTTGCAGAAATTATGTGAGGACAGCAAACCATAAGTCAGAAGAGTTCAGGACCACCACTGGTGTAAGACAAGGTGATATCCTATCACCTTATCTCTTCATACTCCTTATGGACGATGTCATCAAGGCATGAAAGGAGAGAACAAGAAAGTATTCAGTGGGGTACTGGAAGATGAGACATGTCTATATTTCGGAGCTGGCATTTGCTGATGATGTTGCCCTGATTGCTAAATCAGAGGCACATCTCCAATCCAACCTGCAAGTCTGGAAGGAAGAGCTGGAGAAGAGAGGGATGGTCATAAGCAGCTCTAAAACAAAATCCATGGTGATATCACGAGAAGAAAGAAAACATCAGATTAAGTTGAGAGAACAGGTCCTGGAGCAGGTCGACCACTTTAAATATCTCGGAGCTATTATAGACCGAAAGGGAGGCATCAAAGAAGAGTTGGCCACTCGAAAAGCAGCGGCTGGGAGACTTTTTCAGGCCATAAATCGTGGATTCCTCAGCATGAAAGAGGTTGGTAAGAAAACGAAGATGGCTGTATACCGCTCCACCTATGTCCCAGTCTTGACATATGGATGCGAGTCGTGGGCAATGACTACAACCCACAAAAGCCAGATCCAAACCTCAGAGATGAGGTATCTGAGGAAAGTGGTTGAAGTAACAAGAAGAGACATGGTCCGCAACCAGACGATCCGTCAAGGCCTAAAATACCATCCGCTGCAGACCCAAATAGAACAGTCCCAACTAAGATGGTTTGGCCATGTCTGCAGAATGGGAGAAGATCGGCTACCACGACAAGCATGGGAAACAAAGAGCCAGGGATCCAGACCTCCAGGACGACCCAGAGTCCGCTGGGAGGACAACATTAGACAATCTTTGAAGGACCGAGGACTAGAATGGAACCAGGCCAGGAAGAAGACAGCTGATAGAATGGTCTGGCGCTCTCTCTTCCAAACCTCTACACCTCACGGTAGAAGGGGAACGACTAAGTAAGTAAGTCTATTGATAACACTGGGTCATAGTAATCCTCTGTAGCCCTCGCTGCCCAGGAAGAGGGGGCACCACCTCGGAGTGGCGTGTCTGTGTCACAATCACTTGTGCTGCTGTCATGCTTGTTGTTTATGTCAGTGGTCATATTGGTGTCACCCAGAGTGGACTGAGGGGACATCTGCGTAATTCTTCTTTTGACTTTAAACTGTTTCGACTTCTCTTTCTTCTGTTTCCTCTTGTTTACAAAAAGTGTAAATTTGTCATTGTTCATATCTTCTGGGTCAGATTCGGGTAAATCCACGTTATTTGTGTCTTGTGGTGCGTCATTGGTTATTTGGGGGTTGTTTTGTATTAATGGTGCAGCTGATGTTGATGGTGCTGATTTTGTAGGTTGTACTTTGTCCGGAACTGTAACTGTGGTTGCTACTTGCGGTTTCCTTTTTGGGCATTGGTTAACCCAATGACTGTCCAAACCACAAATTGCGCAAGGCGTTCGTCTACCGGTCATTGTCACAGAAATTTTTACGTTTGTCTCGTGTCCCTGCGACTGTAGTCTCATGTTGACATAATGCGGGATGTTTCTGGTCGGGTTACTCATGAAGGCCCACTTGTCAGTGGCGTTCTTTAACTGAAAAGCGTCGGCTTCTTTGTCGCCCGTAATGGATGTGACGATTTGCAGAACAGCGTCCTTTTTTATCGTTGGGGGTAGCCAGTGTAGCACCCCCTTGGACTTCTCCTTTTCTTGATGTTCTATGATTATAGACATCTTGGGATTATCCCATTCGAATTTCTTCCCATGAAGCTTCTGATAATGCGTTATATGAGCTGACGTCGTCAGGGTCACATACCATTTTAGAGGGTCTGAGAATCTGTAAAGGGCTGCAATGTTATTTGAGCCCACCCCTGCAGGTCCAGCCAAAATGCTGGCCATCAGCGAGTAAGAGGCTCTCGCGGCTTGTGGTCCGGATGTTGTTAGAACTAGAGTACCGGGTCTGTGCAGCGACCCGCCTTCCAGGGCGTCTTCCATGTTTAGAATAATATCTTGTACTTCCATTTTGGATAGAAAAAAAAAACACACACGCTCACAACAAAGGTAATCCGCACGAAAATCTGTAGTGTCACCTTTTTTTTTTTTTTTTTTTTTTTTTTTTTTTTTTTTTTTTAACACTTTTATTTATCGTTCTTCAACTTTACAAAACAGGTACATTGCATGAAATACCAGGCAAATACATTGTATATTACATATAAAGCCTCATTCGCACTCTCCCAAATAAAGTTAAACAAAATTATTTAAATAAATTGTAATAATAATAATATAATAAAGGATTAAAGAAAAATAAAAATTAAAAATTTTAAGAAAATTAAAAAAAGGATCTATAGTTAATTCAAATTCCTAAACAGTTCATAGTATTTTACATATGTATAAAAAGCTTACACTTGCTCACACTTCCCTTTTTCCTTTTTTAAATTCCTTTTAGAATTTACAAGAGCCCACAAATTTTATAACATATAAAAACCACGCGTACTCTCACTCACTGGCACTCTTGAAAGAAAATTTTCCAAAAAAATCTTCACATATACATTGAACTTGCATCCAGAAAGCCGGAACATGGCTATAATTATTTAAACCTATGTACAGTCAAAATCAGGGTTGAAATTTATTTCCTGCCCCCCCCTCTCCCCACCCTCAATCTCTTCAACTTTTAATATATTGTGTTTTTTGTAAGAATAATTTTAAGAATAAGTGGGCGTTGTACTGTTTTCCTTCAAACACCGCGTAGTTCCTACAAATCCAGACTAAATATTTAAATTCCACTATCAGGCTCAAAAGTTTCAGTTCTACTTGTTGTGTGCACTTTGGTAGGGAATTCAGCATGATAGCTCTATACATGTCTATACTGCGTGGAAAGTAGACCATCAATTCCTTTTTCAAAATTCCTATTGTAGAAGTGACTGTACTACAGTAAAAAAACAAATGATCTTCTGTTTCCTGTGTATTGGTATTACATAATTTGCATTTTGGGAGGTTCTTCCACTGTGCAACAAGTCTTTGCCTAATGAGTGTCATGTTATATAATAATCTAAACGTGACTTCCTTTGCGGGTGGAGCAAGTGGTAACTCGTGTAAGCTCTTAAAAATAGGTTGGTAATCAGTTATAAAATAGTTATACCCACGTTTTATCCTTGTCACTAATGAGGGTTCTTGTGCACTAATAAGACTGTTGTAAATGGAGCGTGTATTTTGTTGTAATAAAGGTGTATTCCCTTGTATGCTTTGTATGCATTGTTTGTAGAACCGTGGTAAAGTGCCAAAGTAATGAGGTTGATTGTTTTTGTAACGGCACACGTTAGATAATCTCAGACCAATATAATAATGAGCCAAAGGGTATTGTTCAGGATTTTTTACTATTTCTCCTATGTACTTGATTCTTAAAGCTTTTATTTTAGTTGCTATATCTTGTAAAGATACTCCCCCTCTATCTTTGGGTTGTATTAACGTTTTATGCTTTATACAGTGTAAGGTGTTGCGGAATAAGAAAGTTCTTATGAGTTTGTTTATTTGTGTAATAATTTCTTGAGGAATGGTTTGAACATTTGCTATGTAAATCAATTTAGGTAAAATAAAAGTGTTGATTAAAACCGATCTTCCAAAAAATTGTAGTAGTTTTATATTTATATCTTTCTAGTCTGTTTTTTTATTTTCTCTAACAAGTTTTTCCACACCTCTGTATTCCTTTGTGTTGGTGTGGCAGTGTATGTAATACCGTAAATTTTTATTTCATTTACTTGTAGCAACTGGAAAGGGAAATCTGATCTGTTTCTCCATTTACCTATTCCCATTAACTTTGATTTCTGAATGTTTAGTTTTGCTTCACTGGCTCGTTCAAACTCCTTAAAGGTATTTAAAATATTTTGAATAGAGGAAATTTTGGTTGGGAAAAAAATCGTATCGTCCGCGTACGCGGCTAATTTCCTTTGACCTTGTCCTGGAATGAAAACCCCCGTGATGTTTGTGTCTTGTCTAATTTTCTCTAACACGGGTTCTATTGACAGTACATATAGCAAAGGCGAGAGTGAACAGCCTTGCCTGACTGACCTAGTTAGAATAAAGGGTTCTGTAATTGTGTGATTAATTAAAAGTCTACTTTCGGGTTTTTTTATATATAATTTCTATCCATTTCCTAAAGTATGGCCCTACATTACAAGCAAGCAGTGTTTTGTGCAAAAAAGAATGGGATACCCTATCGAAGGCTTTTTCTTGGTCCAACGATAGAATAGCGGCCTCGTGCTGCTTGTCTGCCGCGTAGTTAATCAGGTCTCTAAAAAAGTGTGTATGTTTGCTAATATTTCTCTGTGGCACGCTGTTCTGTTGGTCGTCATGAGTTAGGATATGCATGAATGATTTCAATTTATTAGTTAAAGTTTTAGTTAAAATTTTGTAATCAGTATTTAGAAGTGATATGGGTCTATAGTTTTTTAGTAGTTTCCTATCTGTTTGTTCTTTTGGTAAGAGTACTATGTACGACTGGTTTAAACTTTCAGGAAGTTCGCCTTTCTGAAAAGCTTCCTCAAAAACTTTCATCAATAGTGGTCCAAGAACGGGAAAAAAAAAAAATATAGAATTCTGATGTAAGGCCATCTGGGCCAGGGGTCTTATCTCTGTTTAGTGTGTTTACTGCCTCCCTCAAATTTTCGAGTGTTATAACTTGGTCTAAATTTTTATTTTCTTGTTCTGTAAGAGATTTTGTGTACTTTAAAAATTTTTCTTGCGTGTCTGTTCTTGTTTCTTCTTTGGTGTATAAATGTTTATAAAATTCCAAGATGGTCTGACATATGTTTGTGTTGTTTGTTTGCAATTGTCCATTGTTATCTTGTATTTGGCGAATCTGCTTATTTTGTTGAACGTTCTGTTCTATCGCCAAATACTGTTTGTTTGGAGTCTCTTGTGTTGTGTATAACTTCGTTCTCACCATTGCACCTTTGTATATGTGTTGTTTATGCTGTTCTAACTGGTCCTGTAACATCTGAATAACCGGGTCAGTTTTGTCTATCTTTTTTGTCAGTTTGATAGCTTGTTCTAATATCTTTTCTTGTGTTTTGGATGTCCTGTGTATGTAGGTTGCCAGGACCTGTGTCCTGTCTTTTATGGTGTTTTTTAATAGGTCCCAATATCCTGCAATATTTTGTTCAGGGATCTGTTCTGTGTATCCTAATATGAGCTGCATTATTTCCTTTGTGAAGAAATCATGTTTAAGTAAACTGTTATTAAACTTCCAATGTGGAGATCTTTTAGATGTTATAATGGGCGTCCCTATACCTAACACTGTATAAACTGCTTTATGGTCTGTGAAATCGAGTGTGCTGTTAATATGTTGTGTTTTCTGTACCTTGTAAATTTCTGATGTATATATCCTATCTATCCTAGAAGCTCGTCGTAAGCCTGGGTATGTCTTATCTATGAAAGTGTACGATCTATTATTTGGTTCAACACTTCTAAAGGTATCCTTTAGACCATGCTCATCTACAATAGTTTGTAATATCTTCCCCGGAGATGTCTGATTCTTATTCACATGTGTGTTCTGTTCTTGTAAGGTTCGACCAGCACGATCCAAATCAGACGTGACACAATTAAAATCCCCTCCTAAAATTAAGTTCCCTCCTTTGTATTGTGGTGACAAAAAATCAGAGAGCTCTCCATAAAAAACTGGCTGGCTTGCCCTCTGACTGGGAGCGTATACATTGACCAATGTGTATGTGTCTTGTTCGCTTTGTTTATTTTTGATTTGGACACAAACTAATCTACCGCTAGTGTCCGTGTTATGGTGTGTTGGTTCCCAGTCTTCTGATACTTGTAAGATCGCTACACCTGTGTGTGATGTCCCTATACTAAACCACCCGTTTCTTAAGCCTAATTTTGTTGTAATTTGTTTACCACGGAAGTTTGAAATAACTCTGGTTTCTTGCAGAAAAACAAAATCGGGTTGGTATTTTTTAATTAGTATTCCCATATATAGAGGAGCAGATGTGGCATCAGATCACCATCTTCTGATAGCCAAAGTAAAAATGAAACTCAAGAGATATGCAACAATGCAAAACTATAGACAACAGTTTAATGTAGGACAGCTAAGAAATCAAGAAACAAGAGACAAATTTGCGGTCACAGTATCCAACAAATTCCAAGTGCTCCAACAGCTGGAAGATGTAGAGAATACAGAAGACTATTGGCAGCAGGTCAAAACAGTATGGAAGGAGACATGTGAAGAAATACTGGGGAAAAGGGAAAGACAACAAAAAGCATGGATAACAACAGAAACCATCAATAAGATAAAAGACAGAAAAAACAAGAAAGCAGAGTTAAACACAAGCAAAACTAGAAGCTCCAAAGCCAAGGCTCAAGAAGTGTACACAGAAGCAAACAAAGAAGTAAAAAGAAGTATCAAAAGAGACAAGAGGAAGTATATTGAGGAGTTGGCAAGAGAGGCAGAAGATGCTGCAGCCAAAGGAAATATGAGAGAACTGTATAGCAGCACAAAGAAGCTAACAGGGAAATACAAGCAAACAAGTTGCCTCATAAAAGACAAGAATGGGAAACTGCTCAGCAATATACAAGAGCAAATGAAGAGGTGGACAGAATATTTTGGGGACCTTCTCAATAGACCAGCTCCACAAAACCCGCCGGACATCCAGCCAGCAGAAGAAGAGCTACAAATTAACGGTGAAAGACCAACGAAGGAAGAAATAAAGAAAGCCATAAAGCTTCTAAGAGAGGGAAAAGCGTCTGGACCTGATGGCATTCCAGCAGAGGCCATCAAAGCAGATATCGACACGGCTACAGAGATGTTATATAAATTACTTGGTAAAGTCTGGGAAAAGGAAGAGATACCAGCAGAATGGAAGGAAGGATATCTGGTTAAGTTGCCTAAGAAGGGAAATTTACAAGAGTGCACAAATTATAGAGGAATAATGTTACTATCAGTGCCAGGAAAAGTGTTAAACAGGATTATCCTTGAGAGATTAAAAGAGTCCATAGACAAGAAACTGAGAGATGAACAAGTAGGTTTTCGACAAAACAGATCATGTACAGACCAGATAGCCACTTTGAGAATAATAGTTGAACAAAGTCTGGAATGGAATTCACCACTATACATCGGATTTGTGGACTACGAAAAGGCATTTGACAGTGTAGACAGAGAATCACTTTGGAAATTGATGAGGCATTATGGAGTTCCCCTGAAGATCATTAATTTAATAAAGAAAACATATGAAGACATGACATGCAGAGTTCTTCACGAAGGACAGCTTACAGAACCGTTTGGGATAAGAACAGGAGTGCGACAGGGATGCCTCTTGTCTCCATTTCTTTTCTTGCTGGCAATAGATTGGGTTATGAGATCATCGACAACACACAACAGAAATGGAATCCAGTGGACTCTGACTAAGCAGTTGGATGATCTGGATTTTGCTGATGACTTGGCTCTTCTGTCCCATAACCGTAATCAGATGCAGGACAAATTGAAAACACTCAATGAGAGGTCACAGCAATTGGGTCTGAAAATACACAGGGAAAAGACAAAAATAATGAGAATAAATGCAGGTAATGATAACAGGGTTGAACTTGAAGAAACACCAATTCAAGATGTAGAATCATACACATATCTTGGCAGTAATATAGACAAAGTTGGAGGGACAGACAGCGATATCAAAATAAGAATACAAAAGGCAAGAGGAGCTTTCATTGCATTGGGAAATATATGGAGATCAAGAGAAATAGGATCCAACACGAAAATAAGAATCTTCAACTCAAATGTGAAGTCAGTCCTATTGTATGGCTCGGAGACATGGAGAACAACAAAGACAACAACCAAAAAGCTACAGACTTTCATAAATGGGTGCTTGCGTAGAATAGAGGGATTAAAATGGTATGACAAGGTTACCAACGTGGAACTGATGACAAGAACTAGACAAGTGCCAGTGGAACAAGAGATGAGAAGAAGACGATGGCGATGGATAGGACACACACTGAGGAAACCTGTTGATAGCATTACAAGGCAGTCCTTGTTCTGGAACCCCCAGGGCAAGAGAGGCAGAGGAAGACCAAGAAGTACATGGAGAAGAGAGTTGGAAACAGAGGTGAAAATGATGAGGAGAACATGGAAAGAACTTGAGATGATGGCACGGGACAGGAGGACTTGGCATGTGTTTGTTGAAGGCCTATGCTCCTTTGTGAGTGGAGGGTTATGAATGAATGAATGAATTCCCAGAGAGTTTAGTTTATTTGTTAAACCATTTATGTTTAAAGACAACAAGGTTAAACTAAAGGGCGTAGTGTTGGGGTGTAAAACTGTGTGCGCCATGAAAAAACCCAACATTAAACATTATTAAACGTTTACATAAAATAAAACAAAAATAGACAAGACAAACATATGCAGTTCCCTTGTTACTGCATAGAGCAGGTGCAGTCAGTTCTAGGAAAGAGGAAAGGTACTTGAGCATCCGTGTGGGTAAGGAAAAAGGTTGATGGATGAGGAAAAAAATGCCACTCAAGAAAGGAAAAGCCCGAGACTTGGAACACGGATCACAGGATGAAAATTGACAAAAAGGACTATTGGAGGAAAGAGTGTGGTTATGTGGTGAAAAGGATATGAAAAACCAAAAGGCAGAAAAGTAAATAAGTATCAAGATACTACAAAGGGAAAGGATGTCTGGAAAAAGAAGAGAATTATAGCATTGTAAATACATACTTGTGTATCTCCATTTGCACATATATGTATCCACTATGTATCTTGTGTCTCTATCTGTCCTTGAATTCATATTTATATGTATTATTTTAATTACACAGTTCTTAACGTCTTTAATCATCACGAGTTTCCCTTCTGTAACTCTGGGTCGTCTGTGTACGTACGACGCACTCGTGAAAAAGTTCATTTCCATTGTCAGAAGGTTAAGTCCTGTCCCGGTGAGTTACTCTCCAGGTCGATTGATAACACTGGGTCATAATAGTCCTCTGTAGCCGTCGCTGCCTAGGAAGAGGGGGCACCACCTCGGAGTGGTGTATCTGTGTCACAATCACTTGTGCTGCTGTCATGCTTGTTCTTTATGTCAGTGGTCATATTGGTGTCACCCAAAGTGGACTGAGGGGACATCTGCGTAATTCTTCTTTTGACTTTAATCTGTTTCGACTTCTCTTTCTTCTGTTTCCTCTTGTTTACAAAAAGTGTAAATTTGTCATTGTTCATATCTTCTGGGTCAGATTCGGGTAAATCCACGTTATTTGTGTCTTGTGGTGCGTCATTGGTTATCTGGGGGTTGTTTTGTATTAATGGTGCAGCTGATGTTGATGGTGCTGATTTTGTAGGTTGTGCTCTGTCCGGAACTGTAAATGTGGTTGCTACTTGCGGTTTCCTTTTTGGGCATTGGTTAACCCAATGACTGTCCAAACCACAAATCGCGCAAGGGGTTCGTCTACCGGTCATTGTCACAGAAATGTTTACGTTTGTCTCGTGTCCCTGCGACTGTAGTCTCATGTTGACATAGTGCGGGACGTTTCTGGTCGGGTTACTCATGAAGGCCCACTTGTCAGTGGCGTTCTTTAACTGAAAAGCGTCGGCTTCTTTGTCGCCCGTAATGGATGTGACGATTTGTAGAACAGCGTCCTTTTTTATCGTTGGAGGTAGCCAATGTAGCACCCCCTTGGACTTTTCTTTCTCTTGATGTTCTATGATTATAGACATCTTGGGATTATCCCATTCGAATTTCTTCCCATGAAGCTTCTGATAATGGGTTATATGAGCTGACGTCGTCAGGGTCGCATACCATTTTAGAGGGTCTGAAAATCTGTAAAGGGCTGCAATGTTATTTGAGCCCACCCCTGCAGGTCCAGCCAAAATGCTGGCCATCAGCGAGTAAGAGGCTCTCGCGGCTTGTGGTCCGGATATTGTTAAAACTAGAGTACCGGGTCTGTGCAGCGACCCGCCTTCCAGGGCGTCTTCCATGTTTAGAATAATATCTTGTACTTCCATTTTGGATAGAAAAAAAACACACACGCTCACAACAAAGGTAATCCGCACGAAAAACTGTTGAACACTTGTGTCACCTTTTTTTTTTTTTTTCCTCGCTTGAGGTCGCATATTTTTTCCTCGCATGAGGTCGCATTGTCCCCGCCCAAATCCGGCTCTGGTCAAGACCACATGTCCCAACACACGAAGACCCAATGACACCATGTGTCATTGTAGTGGTCTTCTATGTTCTTACACAAAGGACCTCATGACATAAATGTCACTACTGGTCCCTGCGTCTAGACACATGATCCCAGCCAAAAGCCAGGATTTTTTTTTTTTTTCCTCGCTTGAGGTCGCATATTTTTTCCTCGCATGAGGTCGCATTGTCCCCGCCCAAACCCGGCCCTGGTCAAGACCACATGTCCCAACACAAGAAGACCCAATGACAAATTGTGTCACTGTAGTGATCTTCTGTGTTCTCACACAAGAGACCTAATGACACATGAATGTCACTGTACCGGTCCCTGTGTCTAGACACATGATCCCTTCCAAAAGCCAGGATACTTTTTTTTTTTTTTTTTTAATTCCTCGCATGAGGTTGCATATTTTTTCCTCGCATGAGGTTGCATTTGCCCCACCCATACCCAGCCCTGGTCAAGACCACATGTCCCAACACAAGAAGATCCAATGACAACATGTGTCATTGTAGTGATCCTCTGTGTTCTCACACTAGGTACCTCATGACATGAAAGTCACTACTGTTTCCCGTGTGTAGACACATGATCCCAGCCAAAAGCCAGGATACTTTTTTTTTTTTTTTTTTCTTTTTTCCTCGCTTGAGGTCGCATTAGCCCCGCCCAAACCCGGCCCTGGTCAAGACCACATGCCCTAACACAAGAAGACCCAATGACAAAATGTGTCACCTAATGATCTTCTGTGTTCTCACACAAAGGACCTAATGACACATGAATGTCACTGTATCGGTCCCTGTGTCTAGACTTTTTTTTTTTTTTTTTTTTTTTTTTTTTTTTTTCCTCGCTTGAGGTCGCATATTTTTTCCTCGCATGAGGTCGCATTATCCCCGCCCAAACCCGGCCCTGGTCAAGACCACATGTCCCAACACAAGAAGACCCAATGACAACATGTGTCACCGTAGTGATCTTCTGTGTTCTCACACAAGAGACCTAATGACACATGAATGTCACTGTACCGGTCCCTGTGTCTAGACACATGATCCCAGCCAAAAGCCAGATATTAGGCCGTGGGTTGTACAGTGTAAAATACACTGTAGGTTTAAGTCAGTCAAACAGTTATTTGGTGTTAACAAGATGAAAGAGTATATAAAAATGGGTTAGAAAATCAGAATAATTTAAGTGATAAGTTATTTGTTCTTAACATGGGAGATAAAAGAATGAAAATGTAGTGTTTTTTGTAAGGGAGGGAACCTTTTAAGACTTTAAAGTAATCTAGATATATATCATTAGAGTTTACTAAATTTGCATATCAGACTAGTTTTAGTAAAGATATAGAAGGATTAATGAAACTAAGGTTAAAAAGTACTAAGGGGAATAACTATGAATATTAACGCCCTTTACAAGTTTAGTGAGTTAGGATAGGGAAACGCACGTGAAAAAGTGAGCGAAATATAAACAGTTATGTAGCACAGTTCACGGGGTTGACAGCATAGAATTAAGCGTGGCGATAGGTGAGTGAACTGAACAATGGACCAATCGTATTAACTAAAACAACTTTGGACCATCAGATAGGAAATTGAAGGACGAAAAGAGATCAGTCCCACCAGAAACCTTAACAGAGCAAGTCAAGTTTCGCTGGGAGCTCAAGAAATGTGAAACCTGCGGTTTGCAGCAGGTCTACAGAATTAGCTAGATATAGAAAGGTAGTAATAGGAAATTCAGGAGAACACTTAGAATTGATTGATAATTTGTGCTGCTAAACCTAGGATTAGCTCATAGGGGTGATAGTAAGACAGTGATAGGTAACGGACTTCTGTATATTCTGGTAAGAGGTCTTTGACTCTAATTATGCTTGACTTAAGTGAAGAGAGACATGTTTTTTTTTGAAAAACGCTCAACATATTGTCACATGCTAATGAAGCTCATATTTAAGGGAGCGAGCTACAGAAGAGAATATTGAAGCTAAGGCAATATTAAAGCTTTTAAAAAAAATAAAAGTGGATAACTTTTATTATCAGATAGCCAGGATGGGCTGTCATACAAAGAAGATGAGACATTGTTATTAAACAAGAAAATTGCACAGAGTTTTGCAACACTGTCGTATGGTTATGCGCTCTCTCGCCAACGTAAGTATCGAAGCCAGATACTACAACACTTGTCGACGTTGGATTTACAAAATAAGTTGGTTTTGTTTGAGATGCTTCTTAACAGGGTATAAGACTGATCAGGTTGAAACAGATTAGAGGACAGAAGAGTAAATGGTGAATTCGATTACTGAGAAACAACTCATGCGCTCTCTCACTAAAGAGTAAGTATGAATATGCCTCCACAGCTGCACCTGACATTATATAACTTTATATGTAATTTATGAATTGATATTGATGCATGCAATTGAGCCAGGCCAGACAGGTTATAGTACTTTAGTCAAGAGTCTACAGTAAGGAATATAATAATAAAATCTTTGGGAAAATACATAGAGCCTAGGTCTGGATGCCTGGATATAAAATGGAGATTGGAATGTACATTTATGAAAAAGGATTGTGGAACATGTTATGTAAATAAAAGCTATTATGTTTGGAAATTCAGCACTCAAGTTGGTTTAATCAATAAAAGGATGTGGAGTGGGTATGTGAGAAAGAGTTAAACCTATATAACATATATAGCCTTAAAACCACTAGTACGAGCCAGTCGCTATACAACACCTAGGAGAGAAGAACGTGGTCTGGGTTGAAGAAAAAGACGAACCTTATCTCATCCAGCAATCACCATCTCTGGCGAAAGGAGCCAGTTAAAGAGATAGCTCTACTTGGAAGATAGGTCAAGGAAGGAATTTGACCGTTGGAATTAAATACTAGGCCTGCCTCAGTCACCTAGTAGTAATAGTAGTAGTAGCATTGTGATAATAAAAGAAACACCCACGCTGCTACACTACCAAGTAACGGTGAGAGCAGAGGTGAAGCTTTTAAACGAAAGCCTTTCAGTCTGGACAACACGGCAAAGCTAAATTTGATCCATTATTTGCCAGTCATCGTTTACTTGTGTAAAATATTTCATTGATGCGGTAAGATAAATGATTTATTGATGTCATTATTATGTAGAGGCTCAAACATAGATAAGGGCGCCCACAAATTTTGTGTCGTGCGACATTGCAATTATGTAAGCTTATGACATCCTAGGAAGCACATACATGCCTGAAGCAGATTTATGAAGAAAGTAAATAGAATTGTATTTGAGTATTGAATATTATCATAAATCCATATTATAACTGTAAGACCAGGAACCACTGGCAAGCCTCAGTGTTTAATGAACACTTGTAAACATGCCTAGGATGCTGATACAAAAGAAAAGAAAACAATATCATAAGAAAGAGAAGTGTATACTCCATCTGATTGTGTGGAAGCAAATTAGTGTTTAAAACAACAGAGGCGTAGCAGCCATACGGAAGCAGGGTGTAATCACAGTACAAAGTGAAGTCAACTAAACTAGGGGCTGGTGCACTTGTTTTGCACACGAGGCTGACCCCACATCTTATTACATTTAATTAGTTGTGTAAAATATATGCCAGCATATCAAAGGGCGAGGATGCCTTTATTTTGCAGGGTTTTATTTCCTGTTGCCGACTGGTGGCAGGAAACCTGGTGAAACATATTCTGAGGAACATAACGACCTCAGCAGAACTGTATGCTGTACCTGTTAGTCGGAAGAAGTCTCTTGGGCTGACGTTGTTTGCAGTGCAGTATTCTACATCGGAGCATATAAAAATATACAAGGTGAAAGTCCCATAGCTGGGCAACCTGACAATTCATCTTGGAAAAGAACAAGTTTTCCCCAACTTGAATTATAACTATAGTGGGGCGTGATGATAACAACAGCTTCTCACATCAGTGACTTTCACTAATGACACAGTTAGATATCAGACTGTGAATACACCCACAGTAACACTGTAGATTACTAGTGAGGGACAAAGAGTCCTTATTATTTATTTCTTATATGTACACTACTTTTCTTCAGTTTTCAACATTCCTGTCCCAAAAGAGATTTGAGGTACAGGAAATAAATTGTAAAAAATGAATTTCATAACTTTAACAACAGCCTTACTTAAGTTAATTTCATTGAGTTCCAGTTGTGTGGGTGTGTGTCTTTTGTGCACCATATCACTACCTTTGCATAACCCTAGACACGTAGCCATATAATAAACATCACACCAATAAATAAGTAAAATATAGCACAGTGTGAGATCTTAGAGAGGTAGCGATAGGTCACCTGAGAACTTAACATCAACATCAACTATTAGACTCAGGGTCTTACATAGCTTGACCTCACCCTGTGGACACACACATCTATCTTTTTAATATAACACATTTAACATCTCCAATGTAATTCACTACATATTTGGGGTCCTGTTCCGGGATTTATATTAACATCATTATTATTTAGACCCAGGGAATCCCCATTGTTAAATTAGTACAAGAATTAAGTATTTGTGGAAATTGGATGAATTGTCAGAGCCTAGAATAATTTAGTCATACTTGTAATTAAGATAACAAGATTTATAACATTTGTATGACTGATAAGATGGCAGACTTGGCCAAATTTGGATCTGCTGCTGTGCAGACTGCAAGGGAAATGGGAATGGAGGGGCAAGTTCTTATTCAGTATGTGACATCAGAATGTGACAAATTCATTGAGAGGGAGGATAGGAAGTTAGAAGCAGAAAGAAGATTACAGTTAGAATCTGAAGCTAAGAAATTACAATTAGAGGCGGATAGAGTAGCAGAGGAGAAAAGAATTCAATTAGACGATTCTAGGGAGGCTAGGTAATTATAGGCTGATAGGGAGGCTGAGATCAAAAGGCTACAATTAGAAGAAAAGAAATTGGAAACAGAGAAAGAAGAAAGGAGATTGCAGGCTGAAACAGAGAAAGAAGAAAGGAGATTGCAGGCTGAAACAGAGAAAGAAGAGAAATGGTTACAAAGGCAACATGAGATACGACTAAGAGAGTTAGAATTGCAAGGCCGTGCTCCAGAAAATGGTGAAAGCCCATCTACCTGTGATGCTACTGCAAGTCAGGGGGCCTCCAACTCAGCCATGGGGTTTCATTTGGACCCCTTTGTAGAAAAAGAGGATGACATTGAGTCTCTCCTCTCTAGATTTGAAAGACTAGCTACAAATTATGGTTTGGAGAGGGAAAAATGGAGTCTAAAGTTATCCCAAGGGCTTAGGGGAACATCTTATGAGGTGTATTCAAAATTGAGCAGGGACGATCAGGAAGACTATGACATTTTAAAACAGGTTCTCTTAGTTAGATATGAGAAAAATAGTGAATTTTACCGAAAAAAATTTAGAAATGCTAAACTACTTTCCGGGAAGACCTACCACCAGTTCTCTGCACGACTAGATACTTACCTGGAGAAATGGACTGCTCTGGGGAAAACCCAAGATTTAAAGGAAATGATTATGATGGAGCAGTTAAGAGAGTCCATGGCTCCAGATCTGAGAAAATTTCTCACGGAACAATGTGTGGAGAGGCTGGGGAATATTCTTAATGTGGCTGAAAGGTATCAGGCAGCCCAGTCTGAAATACACGGAGTAAAAAAGAATCAGGTAGAAAATAATAAAGCTCCCCAAAACCAGAATAGATTTGACAGTAGAGATCAAGGTAATAGAGGTAAACCAAACTATGATAGGCCAAGATTTGACCCTTGAAATAGAAACCCGCAATTCAATGAAAGGCAACCTTACAGACCAGAAGGAAGATGGTGTAATTTTTGCAAGAGGGACATTCATAACACCAAGGACTGTAAGAAGAAACCTTTTCATCATGCTGCATGTATGAAAACAGGAAACAAGGGACCAATGAAACAACCTACTGGCCAGCAGGAACCTTATCATCCCCCTGTGTGTGAAGATGTAGTATGTAACGGGGCCACCATTAGGTGCCTTTATGATACTGGATTGGATTTTGACTCAGTCGTGAGTTCTCACCTAGTGCACCCAGATCAATATACCACAGAAACAGTGGAGATCCAAAGGGCGACTAAGGAAGTAGCAACCATGACACTTCCCATTGCCGGAATAAGTGTAAAAACTCGCTATGTGGAAGGATTGATTAGAGCAGCAGTGATAAATGAACCAATTTACCCTCTGATACTGGGGTGTAAATATGTGTTCTTGGGAAATCCCAAAAGACCAGTGATCATGGCAGCAGTACAGACCAGGTCACAGTCAAAGAAGGAGGAGGAAAACCCAATAAATACTCATCCAGAGGAGATGAGGAAAGCACAGGCTGAGGATAAGTCACTAAAGCCGTGTTTCAAGAAACTCCCAAAATGCCATACCCCTCCAACCAAAGGAGACTTTTATATGAAGAATAAACTCATGTATAGGAAGGCTGGAACTGGTTCAAATGGTCATGGACAGCTGGACCTTCTCACTTCATATAAGGAAATGGTGATGAGAAGCTCACATGTTGGAACAGACGGTGGACATGAGAAAATAGGTACCACCTGCCAAAGAGCTTCTCAAAAATTCTATTGGCCAGGCGTAGCTGCAGACGTTGCAGAATTTGTGGAGGCCTGCGACCAATGTCACAAGGGAAAACCCACACGATGGGGAAATAATCAGGACCTACAAAAACATTACGGTGAAAACAGGCCTCAAAATAAAAAGAAAAATAAATATGTTAAGGTAGACACGGTGGATAGGAAAACCCCTTTTCACACACAGTCTTCACAAAAACCTAGTAGAATGGCCACTATGCGTATTGAACAAAACGTGACCGCAACCCTGTCCCACCCGACGATCCCTTGGTCGGAATTTCGGGAACTGGATGAAAATAGAAGAGAGGGCAGCCCCCTCAGTTTGCAACTGAAACTGCGGGAAAACCCCAGGAAATAAATTGGTAGTTGACGGTTCGTGTGTGATAGCAAACGGGAGAAAAGTCACCACCACATTACTTCCAATTACATGAAAAATGGGTCGGCCAAATAAAAGGCCCATAAAAGGTCCATTAGAAGCCTTATTGAGTACATGGACAGATGAGAAGGCGGAAGAGATTGTTACCTCTTCAATCAGTATGTGAACGAGCTGACCACTCGTCTAAAAACTGGCTGGAAACTCGCAAATGGTAACCTAAGACAAGCCAGGAAGAAACATGCTGATTATTTTAATAAGAAAGCGAAGGATAGGGAGCTAGCTGTGTGGGAGAAGGTGCTTCTTCTATTACCCGGCAGCAGCAGCAAACTTCAAATTGGATGGCAAGGTCCATACACAGTTTTAGGAAAAGATATCCAGAACTAACTACAAGATAGATAAAAAAGGAAAGGAAAAAGTATATCACGTGAACCTCCTAACGAAATACAATGAAAGAAACAATGTGGAAGGGACACATTTAATGACCTTAGCTATAGCCACTGAGATGAAGAATGAACCGCTTACCTCTTATGAATACCCCCTGAAGCCATGTGAGACTCCTGCACAGTTAAAAATCAGTAAACATTTGACAACAGGGCAGAGGGAGCAGATTCAAAAGGTTCTGGAAAATCATACAGACGTGTTAACGGATAAACCGGGGCACACCAACTTGTTGGAATATGACATGAAACTACTAGACCCAACACCCATCTGTATGAGAGCCTATACTATCCCATTCGCAAAAGAGAAGGCTATGAAAGAGGAGATAGATTATCTGTTACAAGAAGGGATTATTTCTCACAGTGAATCTCCGTATAGCTCCAGTGTGGTATTGTTGAGGAAACCCTCTGGGGAACATAGACTGTGTATAGATTACAGGAAACTGAAAGCTGTCACAGAAAGTCAGATGGATCCATTACCTGATACCAACCAACTATTTGCCAAGTTGTATAAGGCAAAATAATTTTCCATGGTAGATCTCAGCAAAGGATATTACCAAATTCCAGTGAAGCCTGAGATTCGACCTTATCTAGCTTTTAGCACCTCGGAAGGGCACATGTTACCGTTTGGATTGAAGAATGCGAAGAGTGTGTTTTCCAGAATGATGCGAAAACTGTTGGATCCACTGAAAAACCCATGTATTACAAATTTCATGGATGATATCCTCATCGCTACTGAAACATTTGAGGAACACGTTAACTCTTTGAATATGCTATTTGATAGACTCAGAGAGGCAAATTTGACTGCTAGACCAACAACATGTTGTATTGGATGCAAGGAATTAGAATTCTTGGGACATACGGTACATCAGGGTAGCATGATCCCTGATCCCAAGAACCTGGAGAAATTCCAGAGAGCACCCAGACCACAGACAAAAAAGGATGTGCGATTGATAAGCGTCGTTTTGAGGCCATCACATTGATAAAGGCGTTTCTTTGTTGTGATGTTCCTGCTTTCATATGGTCATACTGGACACGTAGTTGGAAGGTCAACTCGTTCCGACACAGTGCTAACATCGAGTGAGAACGTAGATGTAATATAACGCGAATATGTGTGTATAGTTCTGTTGAGTTGACAAGTCACTCACTCAATCATAAGCAGAAGTCAATAAAGGGCAGACTACTGGCGTCGTTTCATACATTTAATATTGGACGTACACTTCGACATCACGAGTACAGTCACTTGCACAGGTTGGCACAAAACTCATCGTATACTTGAAAATGGGTGACAATATCAGATGTACATTCATGCAGTGGCAAATATAATGGAACGATAGTAGACAAGCACTCAATATTCTGGTTGTCTATCGTCTCATGCTTCAACTGACTAATCGCGTCAGTTAAGGTGGTTACATAAACGTCAACAATGGTTCGCTGACAGAACCTTCTCTTGGCTAAGTTTCTTAAGCCGTACATTCATCAAATGTTTATAGCAACAATGTTAAACCACAGTAGTGGGTTTTCATAATATGTAGATCTCTGTACCATCATCAGATAATAAGACCTTTTCTGTTCTCTGACAATGATCCGCTTACAATGGCGGGAATCCAAAATGGCTCTCCTCCGTGAGCTTCGCTCATCCAGGATGAGAAATTATGAAGCAGAATTACTTCAATATATATACGTAAATGTCCTCATTCTGCTTCTCATCAAATCTGCTATCAATAAGGCTGGTTACATCAAGTAATCTAGTGCTGCTAAATAAGACGACATCTTCATATGTAGTCAACAATCCTAGATGTACGATAATACGTCTCCGATCTAGGTTTAGCAAAAAAGTTCAGCAAAAAATGTTTGGTTTTACCTGGCTTCACGAAAACACACACTAGCGAATAACGCACGCCATTCCTAGGCGTTAAAAATGGACATTAGGAGAATCTCTGATAATACGATCATACAGAGAAACAATCTCCTTCCTAGAATAATTCACAGAGATCAATCTACAAAACTTTCTAATCAACCAGCCCATAGCAGCGACGACATGACGGCCTTCTCTGATCACACACCAAACCCGCGAATGCCCAGAAAAGTCTTTCACCCCAGAGTTCAGCTAAAAAAATAGTCCGACACAGAAATACAAAGATACAAAGATATAAGACTGAATCACCTTAAATAGTCAAGGAATAAATATAAATTCAGACGATAATCGTTTTAAGCAGGACAAATCTGTTTCTGGCCATACCAGACGAAAAATGACGTAGATCTAGAATTCATACGCCAGATTGAGACACAAGAACAGATAACCCATAGAACCGAATACAACATCGAACAATCAGGGTTCTGTCCCTTAGACTGAGAATCATTGATTCTCAAATAAATACTTTTCATCAGACAAATAGTGATTACTTTACATCTGTATGCCTACTAAAAGTAATCTGTGCGTCGCACAAAGAATATGTGCGCAACAGACTACCACACCCCCCGGGAAAAAACAATGAAAATCATTTTTTTTTCCATCTGAGAGCAACATACAATAGGCTCACAACGCATAAATAATGCGCAGATGAGAAATATCAGAAATTTATAACGCCAAATCAAGGCAAAGTCGAAATATAGATCGACAGGTGAGAATATATCTCAACATCTCAGAGAAAGTATTTCTCTAAGTATAAATATTTCCAGGGAGGTGTCACATACGCATACTACAATACTGGCACTGACACAATGCATACAATAATTTCAATCACAATTTCATATTAAGAACCATAGGTTCATGATTGACAAAAGAAAATCATCAAATGAGTAGCAGTGAATATACATTAGTGACCCGCATGGTGTTTATACCATCACCATATCATATATTACAAATGTGTACATATTTTGATCTAGAAAAAATAACTGTTGTAAAGCTAGACATATTAGAAAGTCCAAGATTTAACAGTTAGGTGGAATCATGTGGGCATCTAGACAGAATGTCTGCCATCACATTTTCTGAACCACGGATAGCTCGCACCGAGAAATGAAAAGGTTGAAGAGCAATAGCTTATCGAGTTGATCTCGAGCTCTTCAAGTTTTTACTTTGAATAGCCGTAAGAGCTTTCTGGTCAGTTTCCACAATGAAATGCGCGCCAAGAAGGAATCTTTGAAGTTTGAGAATTGACCAAACCATCGCCAAAAGTTCACGGTCTAAAACCGAGTAATTCCTCTCTGCCGCATTAAGTTTTCGTGAGAAATACATTACAGGATGCAGAGTTTCAGAGTACTCTTGCATTAGTGCCGCTCCAATCCCAGTGGATGAAGCGTCACTACGAAGAACAAATGTCTTATCTGTAGTAGGTAACATTAAGATAGGTGGAGTTGAAAACAAATTTTTAATCTTATCCAAAGAGGATTGGCATTCCTGAGACCAGTGGACCAAATTAGGGGACCCTTTCTTTAGTAACGAAGAAAGCGGTGCCATGATAGAGGATAGATTCTGAATGAATCGTCCATAAAATTGTATAAGACCTAATAAACTTCTCACTTGCTTTTTAGTCTTAGGAATAGAGATGTTAAGTATTTTACTGATATTATGGTTCTCTGTCTTTAGGAAACCATGACCGACACGGTGACCTTGAAAAGAAATTTCGCTAAAACCAATACATGCTTTAGAGGGTTTCGCTGTCAACTTATGCTCGCGTAAGGTAGACAGTAATTCACCTTATCCCAAATAGTGATCTTCCCAAGTATCACTGAAAAGACAGATGTCGTCTAAGTACGCAATGACATCTGACCGATGAGATAGGATTCGACGCATCATGCGTACGAATGTAGCCGGGGCGTTCATAAGGCCGAAAGGCATGACATTCCATTGAAACAAACTCCTAGGTGTAGAAAAAACAGTAAGAGGTTTAGCTCGTTCACTTAATGGGACTTGCCAATATCCTTTTGACAAATCAAGTTTAGTGAAGAAATGAGATTTAGAAAGCCTAGTAAGTAGCTCTTCTAGTAAAGGCATAGGTTCAGCATCGAACTTCGTCACATGATTCAATTTGCGATAATCAACGCAAAGACGCATGTTATTGTCTTTTTTTTCGAACAATAACCATCGGCGAAGAATAAGCCGAACTGGACGGTTCGACTATTTTTAATTCTATCATCTCATCCAATTCTTTCTCGACCTGTGTCTGAAAATGTATAGGAATAGGATATGGTCTGACCCTAATAGGATTATGGTCAGTTAGAATAATTTCATGTTCAATGACATTTTTGTGTCCAGGAATGTCAGTAAGGACATCCTGAAATGTTTGTAACATAGAAGAAACCTGTCGATGTTCCTCTAGAGATAAATTAGGAGAAACAGTAACGTTTTTCCATAATTCACTAGAATGAAGTGGAATCACTGGAAGAGGGAGATTTACATCCGAGAAACTTGTTTCTTCATCCTGTATTACTGACAAGGACGAGTAATGACCATGTGGTACTGGAGAATCGTCCGTTGTCTGAAAAATAGGCAGTAAATAATCAAGACGTTCATGGAATTCCGTAAGCGTATTGATGTGAAAGATTTTATGCTTCCCATCAATATCGACAATGACGTCAGCATCGGAAATTTTCGAGATTATATCGAACGGACCTTTCCATGAGATAAGAAGTCTGTTTTCCCTACAAGGTAGCAGAACATACGCTTTGTTCCCAGGACAAAGTTGTCGCAAGGTTCTCTTCTTATTGGCAAATTGCCTTGCCTTCTGTTTGGCAAATTCAGACGAAGTTGCTAATCTGCATGCTTCGATAATCGTGTGTCTAAGCGCGATGACGTATTCGTAAGAAGATTTTGTGTCATCATCAATGTTATCAGCTGTTATAAGATCATGAAGCAAAGACATAGGGCCGCGCGGTCGCGCGCCGAAGACAAGTTCAAAGGGAGAAAATCCTGTATGTTCATTGAGGACCTCTCTATACGCAAAGAGGACCGCGGGCAAAACACTATCCCAATCTTGAGGATGATCCTCAGTTACCTTCCCTAGTAAGTTTTTGAGTGTTCTGTTTAGACGTTCCACCATCCCATTAGACATAGGATGATAGATACTACTCAATGATCTATCTATCTTCAGAGTAGACATCACTTGAGACATGGTATCCGATATCAATTGGGTGCCATGATCTGATAATATTTCTCCTGGGAATCCCAGACGAGAAAATATTAGCCAAATAGCGTCTGCAACATCGGCAGTGGAAATGCTCTTCAGAGGTATAGCCTCTGGCCAACGTGTGCACATGTCCACACACGTTAAGATAAACTGATGTCCTCTGGCAGATTTGATCTTAAACGCACCAATAATGTCTATTGCCATTTTTTAAAACGGCCGAATTGGAATATCTGCAGCCTGAATAGGTGCAGCATGGCGTGGTCCTTTGGATTTGTCCTCTTGACATACCTTACAAGATCGGCAATAAATCCGTATGTCTTTGTTTACGAAAGGCCAAAAGAAAGCCGCAAGAACTCTTGATTTAGTATGGGAAAAACCCATATGTCCAGCACACTGAGAGTCATGAGCGTGCTGCAAAACTTTAACTCTCAAATTCTTGGGGACAAGAATCTGAGAATGCATTGACGTAGTAGAGTCTTGGACCATACGCACAAGTACGCCATTCTTCATTGTAATCCAAGATTTTCGATTTGTATCCTTATTTGGATCACCTTTTGTTGCAAGAGTGAAGATTTCTTTAGAGTGGGATCATCTTCTTGCTGTTTTATAAATGAGTCACGAGAAATTACCAAGGGATCATCTTGGTTATGCACTTCAGTATCTTCAGTAGATGAAGTTTGAGGCATATTGAGAACTTGCGCTCTTGTGACTACTGCATTAGCAGTTTGCATATTTTTTTCTTCCCAAGCAGCAATTTGTTGCGGAGTGCATTCTTTGACTCCGTGAATACGACCAATGATGAGATCAGCGATCGGATAGGCAGAAAACATGCATGCACATCTCCCGTAAAGAAAGAAAGGCGTAGCAATATTGATGATAGCAGTAGAGTACTTCTCTAAGGTGCCGCCAAATGTTACACATTTGACTACTTTGCCTGTGGCATGGGAAGGATCCACGAGTGACTGTCTAACACCAATGGTGGTGCATCCAGAATAAAAAAGAATTGAGACTGGGCTATCATTTACTAGACCTTGATGTAAGACAAGAGATCCTCTTCCATCATGCGCGACTGACGCAGGAAGAGCAGGAAGAGGGTGACCACAACTTAAAGTAGACACCGTAGTTGGTTCGAATAATGTTTTGCATTGGGGGCATTGAGATGCTCTCCCAAAATCAAACGCAGAACATGCCATATTATTAGAGTTTATATTATCATTAGTCTGATTACAAGCTTCATGGGACTCTTGCTGCGCAGAGTTTGCCTGGTAATGTGATTTATGTCCCTTGTATTGTGATCTACCTCGCTTATTATTGCCTCTCCAATTATTATTGTTTCCTCTATTGTAACCCCTATTTGGGTTTGAGTCATAATTCTCATGGTTACAATCATTATGTTCATCATAATGAGTATCTCTGTAATTATGGTCTTGTTGTCTCCATGACGGATGACTTGGATAGTTCCTATAATGACTTCCTCTGCGGAAATTCCTATAATTGTGGTAACCATTGTATCGAGGGCTGTCAGCTCGTCTCCAGTTCTTCGAAGAAGAACTTTTAAATGATTGATTACCTTGATTTTGATAATTATTCGAGTTATTCTATTTATTAAACCTGTTTTGTGGTCCTTGAAACTTGTGTGAGTAATTAGGGTTGTATGGTGTTGCTGAAGCAACTGGCATACTTTCCTTAACCTTAGCATTGCTAATAGCTACGTCCGTATGTGCAGTGACGTATTGGGTACAATATTGTTCCATTTCTTTTAGTGTCTTGGGTTTACGCTCATGTAAAAATTCAAGGAATGGTTTATTTACACTTGACATAATCTTGTCCCTAAGCAACAAGTCCATAAGGTCTTCATATGTCTTTTCTGTTTTGGACAGCTCAATCCAACGATTAAATGTAAGACGTGTCCTTGCAATGAATTCTGAGAATTCTACCCCTGATTCAGGTACCATCCTCTTAAACAACAGACGGTAACCTTCCTCTGTCAATTGATATTTTTTTAATAAGGCTGCCCTGATAACATCATAATTATCATGGTCAGCCTCTTCTACCAAGCTTAAACTAGTCAGAGTGTCACCTTTCAGTATCTCTGATAACTGACTAGCATTTTGTGATCTATCCACGTTATGATTTCGACAAGAACGTTCAAACCTATCTAGCCAAACTGTTATATCGTCACTGGATGGATTAAATGCTGGTAGCTTATTCTTGTAAATAAAAGGTTTACCACTACCACCAGATGACTGATTAACATTACCCATGTTTATCAATTTCACTTTTTCTAACTCAAATGCTAATAGTTTTTCCTCATGTTCACTTTTTGCTTTTCTCTCCTCGGCTTCAGCTTCTAATCTTTTATTTTCAGATTCTCTCTGAAATCTTTTTCTTTCAGCCTCAGCTTCTAATCTTTTATTTTCAGATTCTCTCTGTAATCTTTTTTCTTCAGCCTCAGCTTCTCTTTGTAATCTTTTATCTTCTTTTTCCATTTCCATCTGGAATCTCCTTTCCTCCACCTGCATCTGCAATTTTTGTGCTTTGTCATATTGACTGTTAGCATACTCTTCCAACATATCACCAGTCTTGCCTAGGGATTTCCCTAGCTCAATAAAGTAATCTAATTAGATTTTAATATGATTTTATTGTATTTCATGTTTTTTCTATTGCATCCAGAATGATCTTTTGAACCTCGCATTACAGCAATTAAGCAGCAATTAAGCAGCAGTTAAGCAGCAAGGAAACATCATTTAAGCAGCAATTAAGCAGCAATGAAACATCATTTAAGCAGCCATTTCGCAGCAATAATATATATCTAGAGTCTTGCCGACTCAGTTCGATTACTCCAGTGACTTATGAACATATTTGAAATTTAATCTTTGTGGCGATCCTGTTGGGATCCAGCTATCTGAAGTATACAGAAACAAAGCAAACCCAAAGACTATTTTAAAATCCCAATTCATAAAGTCGTTTTTTTATAATAATCAAACTGGAAGAAGAACAGTCAACAGTAGCAATATTTTACTCACTGCTCTATTCGTGAAGAAGAACATAGATTTCCCTGACACTGTCTGTCAAGCATAATCATTGGATTTTACCAACCCCCTGAAGAACTTACCTCAGTGTTTTTGTAGTTTGTGACATTACTGCAAAAGCAAGTTCTCTCCACCAGCTGTGCCAATCTTAGACACCACACCATTCCTCACACCTAGCCAAGTGCCTGTGCCATTCTTTAGGAACTTTATCTAATAAACAAACAGTACCGTTAAACCTCAACGTCCAGCGATTTCGGGACACTTTGTTAACTTCAACAACCCGCTAATCTGGGGCTGTACACGGAAGAAAATACTTTTTACCTAAGCCAAGGTTAAGTGCTGTTTTTTTATGTATTTCCTATGAAGTGCCAGAATTCACCATTTGGTAAGTCTGTGTGTATGTGACTGTGTGCTGGCCAGCAAAGTGTGTTTTTTTTTAATGAAAAAGGAGATTTAATCTTTTTACCCTTATAATTAGTCCAACCTAGTATTAAGGTGTACTGTATTAACTGTAGGGGATTTCTCCTAGCGGGATTATTTAACTGTGAGCATTCCCCCCTCCCGGGAAAAATTGGTTGATTAAAGGAAAACATTTGATGACCCCTAGCTTTTCCTTTACCCCTTATTACTGTAACCCCCTCAATCAGAGTAATAAATTTACCATTGGGTTAAATTGCCTATCTCTGATCATCATCATCCCCCCCCCCCCCCTTCTCGTCTTTGGAACCCGGTCTTTTCTGTTAGTAAATACAAGCGGAAAAAGGTGCATTGGATACTTCTCCTCAGAAACCCTCCCCCCTGTTATTTTGTGTTTTGTAACCCATGATTTCTGACTGTACATTGATACTTACTTGTAACTTGATTTTATGATAATAAAAGTATTAAAAACTTTATTGGCATTGGTGTCGGCTGGCCCAAAACCCAAACATTTCCCATATTTTGTTATCGTAGTGTGTATTCATGTACGTTGTGCGTCAGAATCACCAAATCGGTGTGTGCGCATGAGCGACTGGAACTGACAAACAACTGTTTGTTCAGAAGAGTGGTAGGAATAGTTTTTGAGAGACAAATATTGTCGTAATAAGAGACTGTCCTTACTCTTCCCCAGCCCTTGTGAATCTACTACCTCACTTTCCTAAATCCTTATTCTCACAGAGCCATCACTATCATTCTACACTCTAAAGGACCAATATCCATCAGAACTCTCTCAGATAAAAATTACGACAGTCACTTTGTGGCTTTTATCAGAAGTACATTAAAAACTTTAACTCTGTGTGTGCTCCTCTGACGGATTTAACCCGTAAAGGAAAACCGAATAAGATTGAATGTTCGGCAGAATACGAGTTGGCATATAATGAGTTAAAGGAAAAACTCACCAGCAAGCCTATTTTGAAATTACCTGATTTGAGTCAGGAATTCGTGGTAAGAACGGACGCTCGTAATTTGGGCCTGGGGGCCACTTTGTTACAAAGGTCACCAGATGGGGAATTGAACCCAGTTGCTTATGCCAGTGGCAAATTAAACAGAGCGGAACAAAACTACTCACCTATTGAAAAAGAATGTTTGGCTTTAGTCTGGGCGATCAAGAAGTTCCGGATTTATCTATATGGTAGAACATTTATGGTACAATCAGATCAACAGCCATTATTATTTTTGGCTCAGGCAAAACATGGTAATGCACGTTTGCTAAGGTGGTCACTCCTCATTCAACCTTATTCGTTTACCATTGACTACATTCCTGGATCGCAGAATGTTGGGGCAGATTTTTTGAGTAGGCACCCACCTGCAGAAACCCAGGAGACTAAAAAAGCCTAGTTGAGTTCATTTGATCGGAGTGGTCAACACGGATTATAAATCTGCATTGGAATGTAGGCTTTTAACAGGGGAGATTTGTAATAAAATGCTCCGTTGTACCCACTCCGCTCAGATATAAAATATTACAGCATTTGATTTTTTCCACTGTTGTCGTGGAAAACCTATAAATAATTCTATATTTTACCTTAGTTGAAGGCCAATACAACTAGATGTTTAAATTATCAAGGGCCACTATACAATCAAACTGTAGAAAGTAAAAATTAACTAACGCATTCTAAGAATCTATTATTAGTTACAACATGTGAAATTTTGCCTAGGCGTCGCTTATTTAAACGCCAGCGCGTGGTGAAGATTTGAATCTTTTGTTAGCAAGCGGGCAACCCCCCCCCCTCCCCTCCCTTTCTGACACACACACGCTTTTGCCTCTATCCGTAATAATTGTTTAAACCAACCGCTAGACAAGTTGGCCGCGGGCAAACGCGGTGTTAGTTTTCTAAGAACGATATAGAGTGGAGAAAAGTGTTGGAATGAATTGAAACAATATTAGTCTACTTGTAACGTAAAGTGAAACTGAAACCTCAAATTGTGCAGAGAGAGAAAATAGAGCAATATTGCTTAAAATAATATCCTATAATAACTTGTATGACCTTAGAAGATTGTTTACATAAATATTTTGTTGAATAAAAGAAAAACCATAAATTAGAGGAAAGGTATAAAAATGCAAACGATGATAAAGAATTATATGAAAGCATGTTGGCTAGATAGAGGACACTGGTACGGTTAATAATCACTTTTAATTTTTTAAATCGCTTCATAAATGACAGAGTTATGGTTAAAATACGAAAATTCAGACAGACGAACACACTGAGAACTGCTCACTTTTGAAAAAACTTTAGTAGTTACATTTGCTAACGCGTCTTGGAAAAATCAAATTGGCTTAACACAATTTCATTGGTTAACGCTGGTATTAGTAAAAGAGAGAGGTGATACTGCCAATTTGCCAGCCTAAAGCGAAACTTATTTCTACATAGTAAAATTAAAATCAGACTGGCAAACGTATTAATAAACACACAAAGAGTTTGGGGTTTTCGGAAGAATCAAAATGTCTGACGCGTTGTCTCATTGGCCAGTATGATTGATATTAGGTAAAGAAGACAAGGGTAGTTGCCATTTGAACACACATTTTCTACCAAGTAACCGTGAGAGCAGAGGTGAAGCTCTTAAACGAAAGCCTTTCAGTCTGGACAACATAGCAAAGCTAAATTTATGCCATTATTTGTCAGTCATCGTTACCTGTGTAAAATATTTCATTGATGCGGTAAGATAATTGATTTATTGATGTTATTACTTTGTAGAGGCTCAACCCTAGATAAGGGCGCCCACAAATTTTGTGTCGTGCGACATTGCAATTATGGAAGCTTATGACATCCTAGGAAGCACATACATGCCTGAAGCAGATTTATGAAGAAAGTAAATAGAATTGTATTTGAGTATTGAATATTATCATAAATCCATATTATAACTGTAAGACCAGGACCACTGGCAAGCCTCAGTGTTTAATGAACACTTGTAAACATGCCTAGGATGCTGATACAAAAGAAAAGAAAACAAGATCATAAGAAGGAGAAGTGTATACTCCATCTGATTGTGTGGAAGCAAATTAGTGTTTAAAACGACAGAGGCGTAGCAGCCATATGGAAGCAGGGTGTAATCACAGTACAAAGTGAAGTCAACTAAACTAGGGGCTGGTGCACTTGTTTTGCACACGAGGCTGACCCCACATCTTATTACATTTGATTAGTTGTGTAAAATATATGCCAGCATATCAAAGGGCGAGGATGCCTTTATTTTGCCGGGTTTTATTTCCTGCTGCCGACTGGTGGCCGGAAAACTGGTGAAACATATTCTGAGGAACATAACGAATTCAGCAGAACTGTATGCTGTACCTGTTAGCCGGAGGAAGTCTCTTGGGCTGACGTTGTTTGCAGTGCAGTATTCTACATCGGAGCATATAAAAATATATATGGTGAAAGTCTTATAGCTGGGCAACCTGACAATTCATCTTGGAAAAGAAAAACTTTTCCCCAACTTGAATTATAACTATAGTGGGGCGTGATGATAACAACAGCTTCTCACATCAGTGACTTTCACTAATGACACAGTTAGATATCAGACTGTGAATACACTCACAGTAACATTGTAGATTACTAGTGAGGGACAAAAAGTCCTTATTATTTATTTCTTATATGTACACTACTTTTCTTCAGTTTAACCCTAGACACGTAGCCATATAATAAACATCACACCAATAAATAAGTAAAATATAGCACAGTGTGAGATCTTAGAGAGGTAGCGATAGGTCCCCTGAGAACTTAACATCAACTATTAGACTCAGGGTCTTACATAGCTTGACCTCACACTGTGGACACACACATCTATCTTTTCAATATAACACCTTTAACCTCTCCAGTGTAATTCACTACAGTCATACATCTTTAGAAAACGTAAAAACAGGTTCAGTGTGTCCGACATCCTACATTTCAGGCATCATATAAAGTATGATGCTTATTGGAACAATACACTGCAATCGGCTGCTTTGCCCAGTTCACCTTCGTCGCTTAGGTATTTGTTAGCCATTATGTTGGTATTTTGCAACGTATCTGATCCACTACCTCTGTGGCTGTCATACAGTGACAGCATGTCAGAAGATATTTTACTCCGAATTAGCCATAAACAGTCCGTAGAACACTTGCCTTACAGCAATGAAATATACAATTCTGCCTTAACTAACCATAAATAACTATAGTACTTAAACAAACCTTACAAGTCTTCTTCAAACAAATGATTAGTGTTCTTCTGCTTCTGACCGACTATATCTGCAAGAAACGACATACGACCAACAGTGGTATTTAAACGTTATACTAAGAGATACAAGGGCAGCCGAATGAGTGATTAAAAAGATCGTTCGTTTCGCCTGACGTTAAAAACCTATCCTTCTCTAAGAATATGCCTGCTCAAATTGTCGGGAACATCGATACGTCTCTCTTTGTAGATTTGTTATTGAAAGTTGGATACGGAGTCTTGCCTGTACATCGAAGGAATATCAGTTTGAATAACACTCAGTTATGTATAGTTGTTGTTGAAAGTTCGACACAGAGACTTGCCTGTACAGGGAGGGAATATCAGTTTGTATAACACTCAGTTATGTAGACTTGATGAGAGTTGGACAGAGAGACTTGCCTGTACAGGAAGGGAATATCAGTTTGAATAACACTCAGCTACGTAGAGTTGTTGTTGAAAGTTGGACACGTGTAGTACGATTTATGAACATTTTATATAATTGTGTTAGGGAAGATAACGTTTTTTCTATTCAAGGGAAACAATTCAATTAATAAACTTGTAAAACATTTAAAGTACGTTTTTTTTTTCTTTTTCTTTTTTAAACCGATTCAATCATGCCTAATTATATTACAAACTTTCATAAGACTAAAAGAGCTTAATTAAATTATTTAGACAGACTGGCTTTTTATGTAACGTTTTGATTTTTTAATTGTAGTTGTTGTTAAACTGTTTAAAGATTTTTACATAATAACACTTGTGAAGAGCAAATACTTATGTGCTCTGTATCCTTTTAATGACAATGTAGTTGGACCTATAATTGCAGAAAATAAACAGTCCCTAATTGCATAAATCTCTTGAGCATGTTTTATTACAAAACATCCCAGACCATGGAACTAGACCAGAGCACATATTATTCGGCAAGAAACACAACAGTTGCAGATAAGAACAAACATAAGAAAGTCTCTGTTTGGATGTACAAGGACTTTACTTACGTGTTTTTGGTAATTTGTGCCTCCAATATACCAAGAGAGGTTAAACCGTCAGATATTAACTTCATTGCTTCATAGACGTTGTGCTGTTCTAACATGAAGAAGCTGATTCTCGACTTAAATAATTAAATTGTGGTCAACATTATAAAAGACACCGTTCATTATGGTTGCATGGTCACATACAAGCAGATTATCATATATAGTTACGTACTGTTAGGTAACAAGATCTGTTGGGACTGGAGTGAAAGGTCAACATCCTTGAACAATTCGGTGTCAGTGTGTGTTGCTCGATTATAGTATTAAATGTGTGAGAAAAGTACACGTTCTGTACTGACACGTGTGGTAGTCTATGCGTATGATTAATGTACCACAGATCGCACAGTCACAAGAGGACTTCAAGATGTTGTTTAGACTAAAAAAGGCTGTTCTTGCTTTGTTCATTCTGTTGTTGATGTCTTTGCTTGCTCCGCCGTCTGGTGTTACTAAGCATCCTAAGTATGTGAAGGTGTCAGTCTGTTCCAGTTGCTGATTACTTACTGATATGGGCTCAGGGTTGCTCACATTAAGTGTCATGACCTCTGACTTCCTTAGATTGATGTTCAAGCCCACCTGCTGGCTATTCTTATTAAGTCTATCCGTTTTTTCCTGGATGTGTTGATGCAAATGTGCTAGTAGTGCAATGTCATCTGCATATTCCAGATCTTCCAATGTACAAAAAGCAGTCCATCTTATTCCTCTTGGACTGCCCTCTGTTGTCTGGTGCATCACTCAGTCTATGACTGGTAAAAATAGAGTGGTTGATAAGTGGCATCCCTGTCGTACTCCTGTCTTCATCTCAAAGGTTAGGTTGCTCTACCCTATGCTACAGGTAAAGTTGGCATAGAGGCTTTTTATGAGTGACACTATGCAGCTTGGAATTCCACAAGCCCTCAGTATTTTCCATAAACTGCGCCTGTGTATACTGTCAAAAGCCTTTTCAAAATCAACGAAATTAATGTACAGCTGTCTTTGCCATTCTGAGCACTGCTCTATAATGTTCCTGAGAGTGAATATATGATCTACACATCTTCTGTTCTTTCTAAATCCTGCTTGTTCTTTCCTCAGTTTCTGGTCTACTGCTTTTAAAATTCTCTGTATAATTATCCTGCCTAGTATTTTGCTGGGAACTGAGAGAAGAGTGATTCCTCTCCAATTATTGCAGTCTTCAAGATCTCCCTTCTTGGTCAATTTGACAATTATTCCTTTGTTCCACTCTGTTGGTGTTGTCCCTGTTTTCCAGACTTGTGCAAATAGTGGTTCTAATAGTTCTACTGCTAGCTCAGGGTCTGTCTTAAATAGCTCTGCATTTAAGTTATCAAGGCCAGGAGCTTTTCCATTCTTTAACCCTTTGATTGCTATGATGATTTCTTCTTTTCGGGGAATGTCTGTATTAATATCTAGATTGTTTTTAGCCTCAGGAACATTCAATTGTGTCTCTGGTGGTTCCTTGTTCAGAGTTTCTATGAAATGTTCTGCCCATCTTGTTTCCTGTCCCTCTGCTGTCGTGATGAGAGTTCCCTGCTTATCTCTTACTAATGTAATATTGTTTGCACCTTGTTTTCCGCTGATGATTTGAGTTATTTTGTATACTGTGCTTTGTTCATTTCTCAGTGCTGCCTCTTCTGCCTGTCTTGCAAGATCGTCTAAGAAATTCATTTTGTTGACTCGGGTTTGGCGTTTAACTTCCTTGTCCAGCTGACTGTACCGTTCGCTATATAGTCGCTTTAACCTGGGGGACTTCGCTTCTGTTTTCTTTCTTTTCATTTCCTTTCTTACCGTTATGGTGTTTAATGTTTCTGGTGTTATCCAGTCTTGCTTCTTCCTCTTCTGGAATCCCAAGCATGATTTGCTACTTTCCTTATATAATGTTGAAATGGTGTTGCATTTCTGGACTATATCATCAGTCAATGTCTTTTCCTGACAATCAACTAATGAGGGATTCATTATCTTAAAATTTAAAAAAAAAATGGTAGTCCAAAAATATATTTCTTTTTTATAGGTCCAGCTTTATAAGATATTGTTACCTTTACCTTCACTAACTCAGTAGCAAACCTGGTACCAATTTACAGCTAGGTAGCCTGGAGCAAAAGACTACCATGTATAAAACCCAGAAACTTTACCTTGAGAAGAAAGTGATGTAACCACTCTACCAATGAGACACTATAATAAAAGATGTTAAGTGAAATATCACAACTGACTAACTAATGTAGATCAGGTAGTTGTCAACTAAACCCATCATAACCACTCTACCAATCAGACACTATAATAAAAGATGTGAAGTGAAATATCATAATTGACTAACTAATGTAGGTGTGGGGAACTTCTAAATACAATATTTAATTTAACATATAACAATATAGTGCATAAAGTCAAAGATACGATAATACTAAAAATTTGCTGCGAGAATCATAGTCGTCGCCTACGCCTTCAGTGTATTATTTGATAACGCATTGGCCGAACCAAAAAAGGGTATCCTATTTTTCAAATTCGACCTTGAGTAAACGTACCACTTTTCCAAGTTCAAATGAAACATTTGCCTGGAATACATTGTAGAAGGGAGGAGAACGGATAGATAACTCAACGCAAATCACGTCTCACATTGTTTCTAAAAATAAAACCAACTTGCTAGCCTTGCCCTTAGGCGGTTTTCAGAATACGAGGAAAACGTTAGAAAATGTGGACACTACGGTCATGAAAACACGCTTAGCTCTTATTGCGAATGACGTAATTCTAGACGTGTTACGAGAGACTCCCGTAATTATCTTGAAATTACATGGAAAAAGAATTGAACAGGAGGTAGTTTAAAAATAAACAACTAACATAGAAAAAAGATAGAATTTTGAACCAAGCCACTTAGCCCCATAGAAATCATATATTCGTGTACCTGAAGACTTGCTGAGCAAGAAAATGTAGGTAGTTATCTAAATAGTCCATTAGATAATCAAATATTGGTAATAATACATAGAGAATCGGAGATACTGTCAGGTCAAGTCATATCTGCTTAGATTGGATAGCATATTTTTGGGGGGAAAAAAATTAGGTGAAAGAAAGGCTAAGATAGTACGATGAAGGGGATTGGATGAAATTTGAAGGAAGCCGAAATATTATTGGCTAACCTAAATATACAAATCTAGTTGGTAATAGTAACGCATATTGGTTTGAGATATTTTTTTAAAAATAGTTCATTCAAAAAATAAAGAGATGCTTGGTCTCATTGGCCAAAGCCTTTTACTTTAACGAAATAGTAAGCTGCTCGCTGCCATTTTTTCAAAATATTCAGAGGAGCAAGAAGCGATGAGCAGACTTGTGCTTTGTTTTAAAATAACTAACAACAGAAAGCAGTCTGAACAGAGGCAGTGATGAAAGTGTGCCATATTCGATTGCCTAATTCATCGTTACTTGTTTATATTTCCTTGATATTTGGGGTTCCTGCTGGCACTTGTCTGGTGCTGGTACTCGATGACAGAGAAATTCAGCACTATTTCTAAGAGTCTCTGGCACCTGCTGGTATTAACAAAGTTCAAGACCAGAGGAGACTGAAGTGTTTAGCCAAACCAACTGCAACTGCTGTGATTCCAGGACCCAGATAAGTGAAATATCTGGCCTGGGACAACTTATCACGACTAAAGAAAAATCTCCTGTATAGACTAAAACGTTCCTCCAAAAGACTAACATAAACAATACTAGTGAAACAAAAGAATGTTGGGATGATGTAAATCCCCAACCTGCTTCCTCGTACCAGTAGTTAAATAGAGTAATTAACTCCCATAGTCAGTTATGACTGAAGGGGCTATTATTGTTAATATCAACTTGAAAATTTGTAACAATGTACTATGGACATATTGTCTGTTGTATGTAAATATCTTTATATATATTTGTAAATATATTTATCCATCTAAATTGATTATCATTGAACTGTAGTCCTGACCAAAACAACTTTAGGCTCAGGACCAATAAAGTTTACAAAAGAAATTTCAAATATAAAATTTAACAGCTGGAGTTAGTTGAGTTTCTCATAGTATTTAGTATATGTTTGTATATGTTTTTGTATTGAGATTCTTTACCAACACTCTTACAATACCCTAGACACTTTATGTAGCTTTCAGTCACGCTAGTCAATAAAAATATAACTTAGAGTGAGATCGTAGGGTGGTAACAAGAAAGGTACTCTGTAACACAGCTGTCCATTGTTTACCTCAGAGACCTTCACAGTTGATCTCACTCAAGTACAACTATATGCACACCATTCTTCTTAACATCTAAACCCACCACAGTAGGTCAGGTAGTTGTCAACTAAACCCATCATAACCACTTTACCAATGGGACACTATAATAAAAGATGTGAAGTGAAATATCACAATTGACTAACTAATGTAGGTAAGGTAGTTGTCAACTAAACCCATCATCAGCGCCGGATTATTCATTAGGCCCACTAGACACGGGCCTTGAGTCCCAGGCTTACAGGGGCCGCCGTGAAATAAACAACGGAGAAATTTTTTTGAGAAAATGTCAGAGCCCCAAAACAAGTTTAAAAAAAATTCACAACACTTATTTATTTCCGATTTTAAAAAAGTAATTAAAGTTCAGTAATACTCAAATAGTATTTAAAAAGCGATAGTTTCAAAAAATATTTTCAGTGCGTTTTGTTCTTTTTTGTTACACACCTAGTGCTATTCAAAACGTTCCAGTTGGCAACACTGTCCCAAATATTAGTTGTTGGCGGTTCTGAAAATCCCAAAGTGCGCGTTTGTGCAATTTTTGTTTGTTTGTTGTTTCGTTTAAAGTAAGGTGATTGATTTGAATTTTACATTTTCGTTATTTAATTACAACACTTCCATATATTTTTTAAATCCTTATTGCAGTTTGGTTCTGTTGAGTGGAAATTTTGTGATGGTAGGTAGTGAACGTGTTAAAAACGCCATATTGAACCATTTTTTTTTCTCTCTAACCAGCGGCACTCGAGCTTTCCAGCCATTTTGGCCCAATGACATGTCATTGCGAGGCTGGGGACACAGTGGACTTTCCTTCCAACCCCATCCCATCCACAGAGGGTTTATCAGGTTATTCAGTCAAATTCCTGGTTGAATGACACTCCTACAAATGCCGGCGCCCGGGCTTGAACCTTGAAAACCTGGTCGCTAGCGCAACGTCTTAACCATTACACCAGCGCGGCTCCCTATTGCATCATTATGTTGGTTGAAATGTACTAGGTGACCTCAAGGTTCGAATCTATAACTAATTTTGTTTTAAATATTTTATTTTACTTTTATTAATTGTTTTTTTTTAATGAAAGATTTTTTTCGACATCAAAGCCAGGTGGATGACATTGTACATAAGATCGTTTGTTTTATTGAAGATAATTTAGAAAAGACACATAATAAACCGTTCTTACTTAAGTGGAGCCTGAACACGTCAAGTGGCAGTGGAGACAAACAAAACAAAAACTGCTGTATCACTTGAGACAATCCCCTAATTGACATTCTATTTTCAAACAAACTCTGAAGCATCATCCTCTCTCACTGATAAGGACATTGTTGAGTCAAGTACCAATTATCAAAGTGATGAAGTAAGGCCTGATGTTCCCGAAAGTGATAAATGTGATAAGGACATTGTTGAGCAAGGAAACTGTAATGAACTGATGAAATAAAACCTGAACTTTCTGACAGCGGTAATCCAGTAATTCAACCTGTCATTAATAATAGGTCAAATGATCCAGAATTGTGGGTTAACTTAGGAGCAGAAGTTGTTTCATACTGGACTGATCACGGACCAGAAAACTGTTAAAATAAGTCAGGTCCATTTGAATTATCGCGTAGATTATACCAAAGTGGCAAAAATAGGAATTGTTAAAAAAAAAGCCTGTTTAACGGCACCAAAGCAATTGGTGAACTGCATGCCCGACACTGGCTACTTTATTCGCGAGCGACGAGATCAGTGTACTGCTTAGTCTGTATTCTTTTTTCTAATGCATAGTCAACCAGATTGACAACGTGTGGATACAATAATTGGAACAATTCAGTTATTGTTATTCAACAAAATTAAAATAGCACACTACACAGATATGTCATGTTGACATTTGGTTTACTTTTTAAGGAATGTCTTCATTGCACACAGACAACTTCATTAGTGCTCCGATCTCCACCCTTAGATCACACAAGGAGAATATCAGCACAGTGCACCAACTCCGTTGCACCGGCAGGAATCCCAATGTGTGTAGATAAGAATCACACATTCTATAAATATTGTTGTTGTGGGTAGGTTTCTAATTATTAAATTTTGCCAGTGAAGCGGCCGTATTGCCTATTCTTTACGATTTTCAACTGCGGTGGAATTTTTATCGTGCGCAACTTGCACACGGGGCCTTCTATTTGTTTCAACCTTATCCGAGAAGGCTATGAATCCGATGTCACTACCCAGGAGACCAGGGTGGGGGAGTATGACATCATTAGGACCACTGATTCTGAAAAATGTTTCCATAAAGTATATTCCCTCAACTGGGAATCGAACCCGACACCTCTAGAAAACGAGGTGGACGCCATACCTCTTAGCCCCTCTGACACCCCCCCCCCCCCCCCATGTTAACATATTTAAGTCGAAGACAAGTCAATCAAAATTATGTAATTAGTAATCGGTCAAACATAACGTCGTCCTATAGATTTTAATAACATAATAACAAAAAAAAAATTGCAATACAAAAATAAAGAAAACGGTTAGTATAAAAATGTCTCTATGACATTCTGATGTTTGTATGGATTTATACATTGTTTTATACTTATTATTACATGTTATTCCCACTGTCACGGATTTCCTCCCCTTAGATCTGCAGTAGTGGTCCAACAGTGAAAAAAACTCAGGAGTAACAAATGTAGGTCTTCAAAGGTGTCTACCTTTGCACAAGATTACTCTTGGCAGAGTTGTAGATAGAAGGATAATGATGCTTCTACCTCAAGGGAGTGTCACTAGATGTTTTGAAAGCGAGAAGGATGCTGCATGAGCTGAGCAAATTTTAACTATAGTATCTGCCGCCAACGTTTGTGGAGATTTATGTAATAATTAATGTTAACTCGTTCAAGCCCCCAGCTGAGTTAATTCAGCGAAATTCGTGTGATCATTATTTTCATTGGTTATCAGGTATGGATAGAACTATATATATTAGAATGGGAACTGACACATGTGCCTTACGCTCTGTAATAATTAAAGCTGCAATAATAAAGCTAGCAAGGAGTAAAGTTTATTGACAATCAGTGACAGTCCGGCTAACAGTTTACCAGCACTACGTGGAGGCCAGTTAGCAGTGGTGGTCCAAGTCAATCAGCTGTTTGCTTCTGGTTCATTAGGCACAATTTCAAGTATACTCAATCTTCCACTAGCTTATCGAGAATAGCGACAGCGTCATACACAAGATATACATCAACCAACAATATATGCATCCTAATGTTTAAGGTTGTGTTTTTCTATAACGAATGTCCCTCCTCCTTTGTAATATTTATGTCTGTGCGTATAAATAAGAGCGCATGTCGTAAACATACTTGTCTGGAATATCTTTTTTTAAAAATGTAAAACATTATGTTCCTGATTTGACGAAGAGCACTTTTCAGCACTGATGACATATTTTGGTGCGTAAATCTACGATATCAGTGAGAGGGTAACTTTATACTAGCATTTAGAGTGACAGGCCATATAAGTATTTACTACTTTATAACTCGTAGCGGGTGGAAATGTTTTTTTTTTTTTAAATATATTGATAAAATACAATAAAAAACATTCAAATGTTATAACATACAAATGATGTACATGATGAACTTATATTATTTGTGAGTAAATAAATTTTGATTTATTTCGACTTTGACTCATCGCTATGGGACGCCATTGAGACAATTTTTCATTGTTTGACCGATTCTTTCAGCGGAGAGTTTTATAGCAGGACATTTTAGTAGTATAGAAGGGCGGAAACGATTATTATTGTGGTGGCGCATTGTGGTGTTGCGTGACTTGTATATAAGGAAAATGTGGTGGTGCATTGTGGTGGCGCGTGCCTTTTTTATAAGGAAATGTGGTGGCACGGTGTGGTGGCACGTGCCTTTTTATATAAGGAAATGTGGGGGCGGGGCATAACTTTTTATATAGCAATATATTAGTACGATAATGTCGGGTGTGTTGTTATGTGTTGTTTATTTTACAAAATAGTTATACATATATATATATATATATATATATATATATATATATATATATATATATATATATATATATATATATATATATATTACAATATATATTACAACAGTTAGACTATATATTATATATAAAAGAAAAAACACTAGATACATTTTATAAATTTATTGACAAAGAGGCGTTAGCTGGTCTATGGGTGGTGTAGGGTGACGTCTAACCTCACTACTACGGTCGTGCCGGCCATAAAGCTACAGTGTATAAGCGGTGTGGTGTGGGTGGTATTGCTTTTGGTTTGCTTGTTGTTGTGTGTTGTTATATTGGACTGGTAGTGTGTTGGTAGACAATGGACATTAAAAAATCGATAAAAACCTGCAATATTGAGTTAAAGAGGAAAATATAAAAAATCGATAAATTCGCTTATGTATGCTTTTTATAGAGAAAGATGCCTAATGACCGAGGTGTGGTGCTGCTTTTCAGTGCGCGGGGTGGGTATTGGTTTTGGCTGGCGTGGGTGACGACGTATGTGTGTATTGTGGTGTAGCAGGCAGGGGTACCAGCATCTAGAGGTGGGAGTGAGGTGTTAGAGACTTTACTAGGTCTAGCATTGAGAGGCGGGAGTTAAGTGTTAGAGACGTGACTATACAAGTTCTAGCATGAAGAGGTGGGAGTGAAGTGTTAGAGACATGACTAGAACTATCATGAAGAGGTGGGAGTGAAGTGTTAGAGCAGTGTGGTGTGGGTGGTATTGCTTTTGGTTTGCTTGTTGTTATGTGTTGTTATATTGGACTGGTAGTGTGTTGGTGTGTTTGTTTATATATATATATATATATATATATATATATATATATATGTATATATATATATATATATATATATATATATATATATATATATATATATATATATATATATATATATATATATATATATATATATATATATATATATATATATATATATATATATAGACAATTTACAGAAACAATCGATAAAAACCTGCAATATTGAGTTAAAGAGGAAAATATAAAAAAAATCGATAATGGTTGGTTAGTAGGTTACTAAGGGGGTTTTTGAAGCGAGTGGAGTGTGTTTGTGCTGGCGAGGGTGACGACGCATGGGTGTATTGTGGTGTAGCGGGCGGGTGTAGGTTAGGGGGGATTTTTGTGTGATGTTGTATTGTGCCGTTGGTGTGTTTGTTTAAGGCGGATGTGCCAGCAGCGAGAGGTGGGAGTGAAGTGTTAGAGACTTTACTAGGGCCAGCATCGAGAGGTGGGAGTGACGTGTTAGAGACTACACCAGGGACAGCATCGAGAGGTGGGAGTGAAGTGTTAGAGACTTTACTAGGTCTAGCATTGAGAGGAGGAAATAAAGGTTTACAGACGTCACTATAGCAGGTCTAGCAGCTAGAGGTGGGAGTGAAGAGTTAGAGACTTTACTAGGACCAGCATCAAGTAGTGGGAGTGAAGTGTTAGAGACTTGACTAGGACCAGCGTCGAGAGTTGTGAGTGAAGTGTTAGAGACTATACCAGGGACAGCAGCGAGAGGTGGGAGTGAAGTGTTAGAGACTTGGCTATAACAGGTCCAGCAGATAGTGGTGCTAGTGAAGTGTTAAAGGTCTAGAGGTGGGAGTGAAAGAGACGTGTCACTATACTAGGGCCAGCGCCTAGAGGTGGGAGTGAAGTGTTAGAGACGTGACTATACCATTTTTCGTGTAGGTATTTTAATTGTTATGTGTTGTTGTATTGTGTGTTGGTGTGTTTGTTTATACATATATACATACAATATATATAAAAATATAAAAAATCAATAATGGCGGAAAATATAAAAAATCGGTAATGGCGGGCTAGTAGATTACTAAGGGCTTTTTTAAGTGAGAGTGTGGGGGGTTATTGATTTTTACTGGTTGGGGTGATGACTCATAGATGTGTTGAGGTGTAGCGCTAGAGTAAGACAATGTAAAAGCGGTGGGGTATAGGTGGTATGGGTTTTGTTCTTGTCTAGTTATTTTGTGTGTAGGTATTGTAATTGTTGTGTGATGTAGTGTAACTTGTGGGTTTGGGTTTTTGGGTGGTTGTGTTGTGTATGAGTCGGCCTTGTGTTGGCGAGTACAGATAAAAGACTAGCTTATTGTGATGTTTTTTGAGACCATTAGTACATTTTTTCCGCCCCGCGTTTGTTGTGTAATGAGAACCTCCAAAAAAAAGTGTGTTTGTCTGGTGGTTTGTGTGCAGGTATTGGTGTCTTCTTCTTCGATCCTTAACCACCGACCGTCAAAGCAGTCAGTTACCATCACGCCTAGTGGCGTCTTGTAGGGCAACAACAAATTGATTCCACTTTGCACGGTCGGTGGCCATCCTTCGTACAGTGCCCCAACTCTGGTTCATTCTTTGCATCTCAGCCTCCACAGTCCTCCGCCAAGTTGTTTTTGGTCGGCCTCTCTTTCGCTTTCCTTCAGGGGTCCTGTAAAGGGCAATTTTTACTATCTTGCAATATAATACATTTATATACTTATTATGTTCGCAAATATTTTGGTAAACAAAGTGTTTCCTTTTTAAGTGCTTAAGGAGAAGTCATTTTTGAGTTACTTCCCTTGAAGGCAGTTCCGTCATCTTCGATCGGACTCCGCGGACGAATTTAGGCCTACTGCGATTTATTCTTTGGCTGGGTAGGAATAGATTATTCTTGCTTCAGTATATCTATGGCCTGAATTTATACGTAGTGTTTGTATGAGTAGGACGAGTCTGTCTTATATATGGATATCTTTACATTTCTAAGTCGAACTATGTTGGTTGTCGCTAGAAAAGGTCAAAGGCTATGCAGCGGAAGTATCGCTAGCAAGGGGTGTGATCCATGGCCGTCATCCTGTCTGGATGTAGAATTTTGATGTAGCCGGCCTATCGCCGAAAAAGTGATCTATAAGTAGATGGGGAAAAGTGATAGTCATTTAGACATGTTGTATGTACTTTACCCCAGTGTTTATTCTCTTTTGCCAAGGAATGGCAAAGTTATATTTCGCATAGAAAGGTAAAACCACAATTTATTATGAACTTGGGCTTCGCCATCGTTGTCGATAAACAGATGCACAGTGGTACTTTTGAAAAGAATATTTATTCAAAGGAAGATGACATTCCTATGTATCAGCACTAGATTATATGATATTATTCAATTACCTCTATGACAGAAGTTATGAAGAAATGAGGACATTTAACGAATGACCAATTTTGGTCTATATCCTATAGTGAGTGAAACTCACGAGAGAAGAACAGCCATGTTGAAATTCATATACTTTGTATTTATCGAGTGAGAAAAAGGGATGCCTGTACTATCGCTCGATGAACCAAGAGATCACTGCTACATGTGAGAACCCATGTCTGGGATTCCTATATCTTTATGGAAAAAAATATATATATATTGAACTTTACGTGAAGGGATATTCGCTAGACGAGATTAGGTCTAGGAGCCTTCCTATATATTGGTTATGGTCTGACGTGCCCAGTCAGTAAAGCCAGATGATTTACATGATGGAACTCTGAATGCTTATTTACGAATGCTCCATTATGATATTTGCCAAGCATGAATGCTAACTTAAGATGATATGCCTGTGATCAACATTATGCTGTCTATGTCGACATTTGTTCCTGTAACCATACACGTACTGTCCAAGTGTGCGTCTCATTAAATGTTATAAAAAGACCACCGTAGTTCCAGTACTTCTTGAATTCGAACAGTGTGAGTATGAGTGATGTACTACCAACTTGTCAACTCTATCGAATCATTCTACCATTCGCGTTCTGACATTCATATACACACTCATTGTCTACACTCACATTCTTGTCGGAGCCTCATCACGTTCCAGGACAAGATGACCTGTATGACCAAAACTGTGCTGGGTTTAATGAGTTGACAATCGTTACACTTTACTACACCAGTCCCAACATCTACATTTATCAACTGGTGGACATTCACGTCATTTAACAAATAAAGCGTGATTCAACAACTAGTAGCCAGTATGAGTTAACAACAACAATACAGAGTTTATCAACTGGTGTGCCAGCTTCCTGGGTCAACCTGCACAGTGACCATATTGAGAAGTAAACTTCTGAGACCAGACGTTCCTTGGGGTCTGTTACGACACACAAATACATCAACAGTACAACTCTACAGTGATGTCAGCGTGACCTGTCCTGTCGAGAGTATGCGGTAACTAGGTCAGCGTTTGTTGACATTTGGTTCGTTGGACATTTGCCATACAACTGACAGTGTTACACAGCAAGCTTGGTTGAAACATAGAACATTACACATCAGGACTGGAGAATATTTGACAGTGTTTGCGAAAGGAAATGTTATTGAACTGAGAAGTCCTACATCGATTGTTATCATTCACATCAACGATGGAACTTCTATTTCTGTGTTGAATTTAAAATAATTAGACCAGAAGTATTTGTTTAATAAAGTACCACAGTACTGTACTATTAGGCAGTGTAACTGAGCCTTCTTTACAACACATTCTTTCTGCAACACTCTATTTACATCATATTGCCATACTATTTATGCATTTATGTATTTATGTTTAAATATTTATATGTGATATTTGTCACACAACAGAGTATCCCACGTAATAGAGGGTCTGATGTGTGCGTTTCTATAGGTGCAATTTTCTTGATTGAAAATTTGCTGCGACAGCTGTTGCTATTAGTGTTAGCTGTGAAGACTGTACTCATTGTTGTTTTTGTAATATTCCTCTGTTCTTTAGTTTGTTTTGATTTGTTTGTAATTTGTTGGTCTACCCTATTCTATCTTTCAGTTCTATTCTCAATTTATATTTATATACTGTGGCGTTATTTGTATTTGTTATCCTCTTGCGGGTTATCTTTTATTGTTTTTCCCATTTGATTTATGTCATTTCCGCAAATGTTTTCATGTTCTTCTGTATAACTGTTTTGTTTTGTGCCTGATCGACATACACTATTTAAAATATAGTTGATCATATAAATTGATGTACAAGAATCAACTGATAGTTAATTGCTATTACTAAAGGTACACAGTTGATGATATAAAACACTATTTCTGGTGCACTGCACTTATATTATAAAGTGAACCAGCAACTTATAGCTGTTATTATATAAGGATTTATACAAGACCTTTGTAAGGCTTGTTTCCCACAGTGATTGGGATAGTTAAGTACTATTTTCCACAGGTTAAAAAGTTATCATACAAGGTCTTTGATTAAGACTAAGAAAGTGAATTTATTTACTTTTGCAAATTACTGATCTTATTAGACAACATGTCTACATTAGATTATTTTATCACACAAGGCAGGGCTCTTGATAAGACTGGTCAGCAATTAGAAGAATGGGCAGTTGCTCAATATGACAAAGCATTAGCTGCTGCTGCTGAAGAAAGAAAAGCATTGATTGAAGAAAAGAAATTAGCAGCTGAGGAGAAAAGATTAGAAGCTGAGGAAAAAAAATTACAAAGAGAGGATGAACAAAAGAAATTGCAGATACAGACTGATGAAAAAAGATTCCAGATGGAAATGGAAAAAGAGAGAAGAAAAGATGAAGCTGCTGCAGAAGAGAGAAAATTACAAGCTGAAGCTCAAGAGAAAAAAGCAATAAGAGAACATGAACACCAAAAAGAACTTTTAGCATTTGAGTTAGAAAAGTTAAAGTTAACAAACATAAGTGATGGTAATCAAGCATCTGGTGGTAATGGTAAACCCTTTACTTACAAGGTCAAGGTACCAGCGTTCAACCCTTCCAGTGATGACATAACATTCTGGCTAAATAGATTTGAACGCTCGTGTCGAGCCCATAATGTGGACAAATCACAATATGCTAACCAGTTATCAGAAAATCTGAAAGGTGATTCTCTGACTAGTTTAAGTTTGGTTGAAGAGGCTGACAAAGATAACTATGATGTTATTAGGGCAGCCTTATTAAAGAAGTATCAGTTGTCTGAAGAGGGTTATCGGAAGTTGTTTAAGACAATGGTGCCTGAGGCAGGTGTAGAATTCTCAGAATTCATTGCAAGGACACGTCTTACATTTGATCGTTGGATTGAGCTATCCAAAACAGAAAAGACTTATGAAGCCCTTATGGACTTGATACTCAGAGACAAGATTATGTCAAGTATAAATAAACCTTTCCTCGAATTCTTACATGAGCGTAAACCTAAGTCTCTAAAAGAAATGGAACAGTATTGTACCCAATACGTCACTGCACATCCGGACGTAGCTATTAGCAACAGTAAGGTTAAAGAAGGTATGCCAGTTGCTTCTGCAACACCATACAACCCTAATCACTCTCACAAATTCCAAGGACCTCAAAATAGGTTTAATAAAAAAGGTAACTATTACAGTTATCAGAACCAAGGTAACCAATCATTTCAGGGTTCTTCTTCGAATACCTGGAGAAGAGCTGACAGCCCTCGATTCAGGGGTGGTCATAATTACAGGAACTTCCGCAAAGGAAGTCATTCTAGAAACTATCCAAGTTTTCCTTCATGGAGACAACAGGATCATAATTACCGAGATACTCATTATAATGAATATGATGATAGTAACCAAAGGAGCTATGATTCAAACCCGAGTAGGGGTTATAATAGTGGAAACAATGATAAGTACAGAGGCAATAATAACAGAGGTAGAGCACAATTCAAAAAACATAAAGCTCATTACCAGGCGAACTCTGCACAGCAAGAGTCCCACGAAGCCTATAAACAAAATAAAGATAATGATGACTCTAATAATATGGCATGTGCCGCTTTTGATTTTGGGAGAGCATCTCAGTGCCCCCAATGCAAAACATTATTTGAGCCAACCACAGTGTCTACTTTAAGCTGTGGGCATCCTCTTCCCGCTCTTCCTGCGTCAATCGCGCATGATGGGAGAGGTTCTCTTGTCTTACACAAAGGTTTAGTAAATGACAATCCAGTCTCAGTACTTTTTGATTCTGGATGCACAACTATTGGGGTTAGGCAGTCACTCATAGATCCTTCTCATTCTACAGGCAAAGTAGTCAAATGCGTAACATTTGGCGGCACCATAGAGAAATACTCTACCGCTATAATTAGGATTGCTACTCCTTTCTTCACAGGAGATGTACACGCATGTCTTTTGCCGAATCCGATCGCTGATCTTATCATCGGTCGCATTCACGGAGTCAAAGAATGCACTCCGGAGCAATTTCCGTTTGGGAAAATCAAAATATGCAATCTGCTAATGCGGTAGTCACTAGAGCTCAAGCTCTCAATATGCCTGAAACTTCATCTGTTGAAGATAATGAAGTGCATAACCAAGATGATCCCTTGGTAATTTCTCGTGACTCGTTTATAAAACAACAAGAAGAAGATCCGACTCTTAAGAAATTCTTCACTCTTGTAACGAAAGGTGATCCGAATAAAGATTCAAATTGTAAATCTTGGATTACAATGAAGAATGGCGTACTTGTACGTATGGTGCAAGACTCCACTAAGTCAAGTCATTCTCAGATTCTTGTACCCAAGAATTTGAGAGTTAAAATCTTACAACATGCACACGACTCTCAGTGTGCTGGTCACATGGGTTTTTCCCGTACAAAGTCAAGAGTTCTTGCGGCTTTCTTTTGGCCTTTTGTGAACAAGGACATACGGATCTATTGTCGATCCTGTAAAGTATGTCAAGAAGTCAAATCCAAAGGTCCTCGTCATGCTGCGCCTATTCAGGCTGCAGATATTCCTATTCGTCCATTCCAGAAAATGGCGATAGACATCATTGGTCCATTCAAGATCAAATCTGCTAGAGGACATCAGTTTATCTTAACGTGTGTAGACATGTGCACACGTTGGCCAGAGGCTATCCCTCTAAAGAGCATTACTACCGCTGACATTGCAGATGCTCTTTGGCTTATATTTTCTCGGCTGGGATTCCCCGGAGAAATATTATCAGATCATGGCACCCAACTGATATCGGATACCATGTCTCAAGTAATGTCTACTCTACAGATAGAGAGATCTTTGAGTAGCATCTATCATCCTATGTCCAATGGGATGGTCGAGCGACTAAATAGAACACTTAAGAACTTATTAGGGAAGATAACTGAGGATCATCCTCAAGATTGGGATAGGGTTTTACCCGCGGCCCTCTTCGCGTACAGAGAGGTCCCCAATGAACATACAGGGTTTTCGCCCTTTGAACTTGTCTTTGGCCGCGCGACCGCGCGGCCCAATGTCTTTGCTGCATGATCTTATAACAGCTGACAATATTGACGATGACACAAAATCTTCTTACGAGTATGTCATCGCGCTGAGACAGAAGATTATCGAAGCATGCAAATTGGCAACGTCCTCTTCTGAATTTGCTAAGCAGAAGGCAAGACAATTTGCTAATAAGAAGAGAACTTTACGACAACTTTGTCCTGGTGACAAAGCATTTGTTTTGCTACCTTGTCGTGAAAATAGACTCCTTATTAGTTGGAAAGGTCCGTACGATATAATATCGAAAATTTCAGATGTTGACTACATCGTCGATATCAACGGGAAGCATAAAACCTTCCACATCAATATGCTTACGGAGTTCCATGAACGTCCTGACTATCTACAGCCTATTTTCCAGGCAACGGACGATTCTCATGTCAAACATGGTCATTACTCATCACTGTCTGTAATACAGGATGAGGAAACAAGTTTTTCGGATGTTAATCTTCCGCTTCCAATGATCCCACTTCATTCTAGTGAATCATGGAAAGACGTTACTGTTTCTCCTGATTTGTCTCTAGGAGAACGGCGACAAGTTTCGGTTATGTTACAAACATTTCAGGATGTCCTCACTGACATCCCTGGACAAACTCATGTCATTGAGCATGACATTGTTCTAACTGAACATACTCCAATTAGGGTTAGACCTTATCCTATCCCTATACATTTCCAAACACAGGTTGAAAAGGAGTTGGATGAAATGATAGATTTACAAATAATCGAACCATCCACTTCTGCATATTCTTCGCCGATGGTTATTGTTCGGAAAAAAGACAATAACATACGTCTTTGCGTTGACTATCGCAAATTGAATCAAGTTACGAAGTTCGATGCTGAACCTATGCCTTTACTAGAAGAGTTACTTACTCGTCTTTCTAAATCGCATTTTTTCACTAAACTTGATTTGTCTAAAGGATATTGGCAAGTTCCATTATCCGAACGCGCCAAACCTCTTACCGCTTTCTCTACTCCCAGAGGCCTTTTCCAATGGAATTTTATGCCTTTCGGCCTTATGAACGCACCAGCTACATTTGTACGCATGATGCGTCGAATCCTATCGTATCGGTCAGATGTCATTGCTTATCTAGACGACATCTGTCTTTTCAGCGATACTTGGGAAGATCACTATTCAGGGTTAGTTGAATTATTATCAACTCTGCGTGAGTATAACCTGACAGCAAAACCATCTAAAGCTTGTATTGGCTTTAGCGAAATTGCTTTCTTAGGCCATCGAGTAGGTCACGGTTTCTTGAAGACAGAAGACCATAATATCACTAAGATACTTAACATCTCTATCCCTAGGACTAAAAAGCAAGTGCGAAGTCTTTTAGGTCTCATACAATTTTATGGACGTTTCATTCCGAATCTGTCCTCTATCATGGCACCTCTCTCTACACTATTAAAGAAAGGGTCGCCTAACATGGTTCACTGGTCTCATGAATGCCAATCCTCACTAGAGAAGATCAAAACTATGTTTTCATCACCACCTATTTTAGTGTTACCTACAACAGATAAGACATTTGTTCTTCGTAGTGACGCTTCATCCACTGGGATTGGAGCGGCACTAATGCAAGAGTACTCTGGAACTCTGCATCCTGTAATGTATATATCCAGAAAACTTAATGCTGCAGAAAGGAATTACTCGGTTTTAGACCGTGAATTATTGGCAATGGTTTGGTCAATTCTCAAACTCCAAAGATTCCTTCTGGGCGCGCATTTCGTAGTGGAAACTGACCAAAAAGCTCTTACGGCTATCCAAAGTAAGAACTTGAAGAGCTCGAGATCAACTCGATACGCAATCGCTCTTCAACCTTTTCATTTTTCGGTACGAGCTATCCGTGGTTCAGAAAATGTGATGGCGGACATTCTGTCCAGATGCCCACATGATGCCACTTAACTGTTAAATATTGGATTTTTTAATATGTATAACTGCATCTGCGCAGTATTCTTGCGTTTTGAGCCTATTGTATGGTGCTCCTAGATGTATTTAAAAAAAAAAAATTTTTTTTTTTTTCCCGGGAGGTGTGGTAAGACTGTAAAGGGCAATTTTTACTATCTTGCAATATAATACATTTATATACTTATTATGTTCGCAAATATTTTGGTAAACAAAGTGTTTCCTTTTTAAGTGCTTAAGGAGAAGTCATTTTTGAGTTACTTCCCTTGAAGGCAGTTCCGTCATCTTCGATCGGACTCCGCGGACGAATTTAGGCCTACTGCGATTTATTCTTTGGCTGGGTAGGAATAGATTATTCTTGCTTCAGTATATCTATGGCCTGAATTTATACGTAGTGTTTGTATGAGTAGGACGAGTCTGTCTTATATATGGATATCTTTACATTTCTAAGTCGAACTATGTTGGTTGTCGCTAGAAAAGGTCAAAGGCTATGCAGCGGAAGTATCGCTAGCAAGGGGTGTGATTCATGGCCGTCATCCTGTCTGGATGTAGAATTTTGATGCAGCCGGCCTATCGCCGAAAAAGTGATCTATAAGTAGATGGGGAAAAGTGATAGTCATTTAGACATGTTGTATGTACTTTACCCCAGTGTTTATTCTCTTTTGCCAAGGAATGGCAAAGTTATATTTCGCATAGAAAGGTAAAACCACAATTTATTATGAACTTGGGCTTCGCCATCGTTGTCGATAAACAGATGCACAGTGGTACTTTTGAAAAGAATATTTATTCAAAGGAAGATGACATTCCTATGTATCAGCACTAGATTATATGATATTATTCAATTACCTCTATGACAGAAGTTATGAAGAAATGAGGACATTTAACGAATGACCAATTTTGGTCTGGATCCTATAGTGAGTGAAACTCACGAGAGAAGAACAGCCATGTTGAAATTCATATACTTTGTATTTATCGAGTGAGAAAAAGGGATGCCTGTACTATCGCTCGATGAACCAAGAGATCACTGCTACATGTGAGAACCCATGTCTGGGATTCCTATATCTTTATGAAAAATATATATATTGAACTTTACGTGAAGGGATATTCGCTAGACGAGATTAGGTCTAGGAGCCTTCCTATATATTGGTTATGGTCTGACGTGCCCAGTCAGTAAAGCCAGATGATTTACATGATGGAACTCTGAATGCTTATTTACGAATGCTCCATTATGATATTTGCCAAGCATGAATGCTAACTTAAGATGATATGCCTGTGATCAACATTATGCTGTCTATGTCGACATTTGTTCCTGTAACCATACACGTACTGTCCAAGTGTGCGTCTCATTAAATGTTATAAAAAGACCACCGTAGTTCCAGTACTTCTTGAATTCGAACAGTGTGAGTATGAGTGATGTACTACCAACTTGTCAACTCTATCGAATCATTCTACCATTCGCGTTCTGACATTCATATACACACTCATTGTCTACACTCACATTCTTGTCGGAGCCTCATCACGTTCCAGGACAAGATGACCTGTATGACCAAAACTGTGCTGGGTTTAATGAGTTGACAATCGTTACACTTTACTACACCAGTCCCAACATCTACATTTATCAACTGGTGGACATTCACGTCATTTAACAAATAAAGCGTGATTCAACAACTAGTAGCCAGTATGAGTTAACAACAACAATACAGAGGTTATCAGGTCCAAAGCATAGCTGTTCTTGTGATGGCATCGGGGTCTCTTCTGAGGACATGACCAACCCAGCTCCAGCGTCTGCCAGCTATGATGGTGTGCATGTCCTCTTGCTTGCTACGAGTAAGCAGATCTTGGTTGGTGATGGTATTCGGCCAAAAGATTCGGTGAATTTTTCTTAGGCATGTTCTGTGAAAAGAGGACAATTTTGACATTTCCTTCTCTGTGACTCTCCAGCATTCCGCACCATAGAGAAGCACAGAAAGCATGCAACTCTGGTATAATCTTAATTTTGTGCTTGTGCTGTATTGGGAGGACTTCCAGATGTTATTTAGGCTAAAGAAGGCTGTTCTTGCCTTATTCATTCTGATGTTGATGTCTTTGCCTGCCCCACCGTCTGGTGTTACCATGCTTCCTAGATATGTGAAGGTATCTGTCTGTACCAGTTGCTGATTCCTTACTGATATGGGCTCAGGGTTGCTCACATTGAGCGTCATGACCTCAGACTTCTTTAAATTGATGTTCAAGCCCACCTGCTGGCTAAATTTATTAAGTCTATCCGTTTTTTTTTTCCTGGATGTGTTGATGTGAATGTGCCAGCAGTGCAATGTCATCTGCATATTCCAGATCTTCCAATGTAGAAAATGTAGTCCATCTTATTCCTCTTGGACTGCCCTCTGTTGTCTGGCGCATCACCCAGTCTATGACTGTTAAAAATAGAGTGGTTGATAAGGGGCATCCCTGTCGTACTCCTGTCTTCACCTCGAAGGTTAGGTTGCTCTGCCCAACACTACACGTAAAGTTGGCATACAGGCTTTTTATGATTGACACTATGCAGCTTGGAATTCCATAAGCCCTCAGTATTTTCCATAAACTGTCCCTATGTATGCTGTCAAAAGCCTTTTCAAAATCAACAAAATTTATGTAAAGCTGTCTTTGCCATTCTGAGCACTGCTCTATAATGTTCCTGAAAGTGAATATATGGTCTACACATCTTCTGTTCTTTCTAAATCCTGCTTGTTCTTTTCTCAGTTTGTAGTCTACTGCCTTTGAAATTCTCTGTATAATTATCCTGCCTAGTATTTTGCTGGGAACTGAGAGAAGAGTGATTCCTCTCCAATTATTGCAGTCTGAAAGATCTCCCTTCTTGGGCAATTTGACAATTATTCCTTTGTTCCACTCTGATGGTGTTGTCCCCGTTTTCCACACTTGTGCAAATAGTGGTTCTAATAGTTCTAGCGTTGCTTGTAGGTTCATTTAACATTAAACCTACAAGCGTTGCTTGTAGGTTCATTTAATTGGGATGTTACTTACTTACTTAGTCGTTCCCCTTCTACCGTGAGGTGTAGAGGTTTGGAAGAGAAAGGGCCAGACTATCCTATCGACTGTCTTCCTCCTAGCCTGGTTCCATTCTAGTCCTCGGTCCTTCAAAGATTGTCTAATGTTGTCCTCCCAGCGGATTCTGGGTCGTCCTGGGGGTCTGGATCCTTGGCTCTTTGTTTCCCATGCTTGTCGTGGTAGCCGATCTTCTCCCATTCTGCAGACATGGCCAAACCATCTTAGTTGAGACTGTTCTACTTGGGTCTGCAGGGGGTGGGATTTAAGGCCTTGACGTATCGTCTGGTTGCGTACCATGTCTCTTCTTGTTACTTCAACCACCTTCCTCAGATACCGGTTTGGGATGTTTTGTAATAAAAAATATTCGATAGAATGATGAAGAGCGTTCTTTTGCGACAAGAGTTTTTTTTTTTGTTTTTTTTTCCTCGCACGAGGTCGCATTATTTTTTCCTCGCATGAGGTTGCATTGGAACACGCCCTAAACCCCCGGCCCTGTTCAAGACACATGTCCCAACACAAAAAGACCCCATGACTCCTGTGTCACTGTAGTGATCTTCTGTGTTCTCACACAAAGGACCTAATGACACATGAATGTCACTGTACTGATCCCTTGTGTCCAGACACATGATCTTAGCCAAAGGTCGGTTATATTAGGGCGCATGTCCAAATATAAAAGACCCCTAGGTCTGGGATATTAATCCCTTTTTTTTATTTTTCCTCGCATGAGGTCGCATATTTTGTTCCTCGCATATTTTTTTCCTCGCATGAGGTTGCATTGGCACACGCCCAACCCCGGCCCTGGTCAAGACACATGTCCGAACACAAAAAGACCCAATGACGCTGTGTCACTGTAGTGATCTTCTGTGTTCTCAGACAAAGGACCTAATGACACATGAATGTCACTGTACTGATCCCTTGTGTTAAGACACATTGATCCTAGCCAAAGGCCGGTTATATTAGGACGCACGTCCAAATATAAAAGACCCCTAGGTCTGGGATACTCTCTTCAGACCTGATATTTTGTATCATTTTCTCATACTCTGACATATCTGACTTCTAATGTTCCTTGATACATTATAATTTGAAGTCTACCCAAGAGTGTTATACATCAGATTGTTTGTAATTGAACAGACTACCATATTTAGATGTAAAATTAATATTTTAAAAATTTATATTGATGTGAGTTTTAAAAGATTGAAGGAAAGTCAACAGGAAAAATACACAAAAATTATAAACATGATATTTCACAAAGAAGAAAAAAATAAAGTATTATCAGAACAATTAACAACAGTCATATTTTATTGTAGTCTGACCATTTCTGCATTATATGTTACATTTCCAAAGTAATTCAACATTAAATAATAAAATTATGCAAATTTTTAAAATGTTACATAACTATGCTTTTCAAAAACAAAAAAATTTTTTTAAACCTTCCACTGAATACATTACAGTCATAAAAACATTTTTTAAAAATATCACAAACATTACATTTAACTTTTTATTTTTTTTTTCAATCTTTACAATCTGATATCAAAGCTTACAACTTCTTTTTGTTTCTGTACCTTTGGGGTCCATGGTGTGCCGAGAAAAAACTGGTGGCTTTGAAGCGAGTAGTGCATCATACAAATTTATGTTCCCCAATTCCGGATTAGTTCTTCTGTAAAATCTAGCTGACCATATCTAGCTGGTCTTCCACATCTGGGTGTTTTTTTCTGCTAGTCTTGAAATAAAATGTAAGCATCTACCATAGCAATATACAGAAAATGAAAAAAGAGTTATCCAATATTTATTGGTCTTTCTCAAAACATTGTACTTGTTAATAGGCTGGTCACTCTTGTCCTCTACTTTCATAACTAACTACAGTATAAGCTAAACCAAATGGTCCATTTGCAGTGATCCTACCTAAATAAACATTAAAGTATATCCACTAACAGCATCAGCAAGAACCCATAATTTCATCCCCCATTTTGTTGGCTTGTCTCTAACATACTGTCAAAAAGAAAACACCCTTTTTTTATATATTTTCTTATATTCTTTCATAAAATTACAGTTTGAAGAAGTCAATGGGTCTCAAAAACTGCTTTGTATTTTCTCTGGTGCTTACCTCTGACAGTTGCAGACTGGAACCCTCTCAGGCGAAAAAGGTGGAGGGTTGGAAGGTGGGACTTCATCAAGTCCATCACAACCAAAACATCTGCAAGAAGAACAATTTAAAATTAATTTTTACAGATCAACAATAGAATTCAAAGTTACAGTTTAGTGTACACACGAAAATTGACACACATTACATTTTCCGTACAAAGGAATACTGTCAATCATAAAGTCATATGATGTAAATAATAATTTTTAAAAGCAGAGACACAGGGCAAATGAGGTCAGAAAAATCAGCTGATTCAGAAGTTACGTCAGATTCACTTTATAGTTATTTCCTGGTGCCATGAGTTCTTTGTTAACTGTTTGAAATTTGAAATATTTGTTTCTTTTTTTCAAAAACAAAGAGAAAGCAGCTATACTGACTACAATAGCCCACTAAAACGACTGTTTTACTACTTTTCAAAATCAGCTGTCATTTCGTTAACATTACCTTTACATGTACGGCTGGTGATCTGAGTTGTTCTGAGCTGTATTTTCGCCATCCAACTCATCAGACGTTTCCAAGTCCTCTGAATAATCATCAAAACAGGAATCTACATCACTAGATGCATTGTAGTCATTTTCAGACTGCATTTTGTTTACGACCTGTTAAGTCGAGTTGATCGGAAAAAATCCAAAATGGCGGACGGACAAATTCAGTGTTTACGTTTTTCTGCGTGTAATTTCAAAGTCAAAATAAGTGAAAGCTGTATATTTTTTAGCACAAATATAATTTGTAACATGTATTCTTAATATAAAACATAGATTTGAAGTCAAAATTAAAAAAATAAATGTCCTTTTTTTTACTTCAAAAGTCATCGTTCCGCTTGAAACGATTTTTGATATATCCGGTCTGAAGAGTGATAAACATAAAATATATTTAACAAAGAGTCTATAAATTATATTACAATGTTAAAATAGACAGTGTTCTAACAGCTGGAAGATGTAGAGAATACAGAAGACTATTGGCAGCAAATCAAAACTGTATGGAATGAGACCTGTGAAGAAATACTGGGGAAAAGAAAACGACAACAAAAATCATGGATAACAACAGAATCCATCAATAAGATAAAAGACAGAAAAAACAAGAAATTAGATTTATACACAAGCAAAACCAGAAGTTCCAAAGCCAAGGCTCAAGAAGTGTACACAGAAGCAAACAAAGAAGTAAACAGAAATATCAAAAGAGACAAGAGGAAGTAAATTGAGGAGTTGGCAAGAGAAGCAGAAGATGCTGCAGCCAAAGATAACTGTATAACAGCACAAAGAAGCTAACAGGGAAATACAAGCAAACAAGTTGCCCCATAAAATACAAGAATGGAAAACTGCTCAGCAATATACAAGAGCAAAAGAATAGGTGGACAGAATATTTTGAAGACATTCTCAACAGACCAGCTGAACAAAACCGCCGAAATTCCAGTCAGAGGCCATTAAAGCAGATACCGACACGGCTACAGTCTCTTCAAACGTAATAGCAATGAGAATAAATATGATCATTATAAGCGAAAGATGACACATCTGGTCAGATTGGACGGGCCATCGGAAATAATGTAAAAAGATACTTAACCACATTATGCTAATAGAAACACTGGAGCGTGGGAAGAAACAACTGACTCTTGTCACGGACGACATAAATATTTTACATAATTATCTCCCCGTCATCAAAGACTAGTAAGGGGAGGTAGGGTGTTTGCTTTCCAAGGGAAAGAATTAAATTATGAACAAAATATCAGACTGAATAGAAGATTTTAATACTTTAAAAATTGTATAAATTTATTATAAACAATTGCATTTGACATAACAGTTTGTTTCGAGTGCAATATTTGCTATTTTCTCTGTTTTAAATTTTCTTTTTTTCTATGCCCATTGTCAAAAAATGTAAAAGATTGTCAACTTAATGCTCATTTTAAGGTATTGAGCACTTAGCTGTTCTACCACTCTTAATAACAATTTCTAGATTTTATTGTTGATTATGCAGTCGTCAATGTGCACAACAAAATGTTTCATCAACACTAACTATGGATGGGTTTGAAAAAAAAAATCGAAAAAAGGTGATTCGTCTTACGAGGACAAAAGACAAAGAAATTGTCTACGTTACGGCCACAAGGCCTTCGTCAGGAAAGGAAAGAAAGTGAAGGCTAGATAGGACACATAAAAACTAAATAAAATAAAAACTGGGTACTTCCCTGAAGGCAACACTAACTAGCAGTGTTGCCACAATCAATCAATAACCTTTAGCTCCCCAAGGAGCATAGACCTTCAACAAATACATGCCAACTCTTCCTGTCCCGTGCCATCTGCTCAAGTTCTTTCCATGTTTTACTCATCATTTTCACCTCTGTTTCCAGTTCTCTTCTTCATGTGTTTTTTGGTCTACCTCTGCCTCTCTTTCCCTGTGGATTCCAGAACAAGGACTGCCTTGTAATGCTATCAACAGGTTACCTCAATGTGTGTCCTATCCATCGCCAGCGTCTTCTTCTCAACCCTTGTTTCACTGGTACTTGTCTGGTTCTTGTCATCAATTCCACATTTGTGACTTTATCATACAATTTCAGTCCTTCTATTCTACGCAAGCACCCGTTTATAAAAGTCTGTAGCTTTAAGGTTGTTGTTTTTGTTGTTTTCCATGTCTCAGAGCCATACAATAGGACTGACTTCACATTTGAGTTGAAGATTCTTATTTTCATGTTGGACTTGATTTCTCTTGTTCTTCATATGTTTCCCAATGCAATGAAAGCTCCTCTTGCTTTTAGTATTCTTATGTTGATATCACTGTCTGTCCCTCCAACGTCGTCTATATTACTTCCAAGATATGTGTAAGATTCTACATCCGTTAGTGGTGTTTCTTCAGGTTCAACATTGTTATCATTTCTTGCATTTATGCTCATAATCTTTGTCTTTTCCCTTTGTACTTTCAGGCCCACTTGTTGTGCCCTCTCATCGAGAATTTTCATTTTCTCTTGCATCTGAATATGGTTATGGGACAGAAGAGCCAAGTCATCTACAAAATCCAGATATTCAAGCTGGTCAGTCAGATTCCACTGGATTCCATTTCTGTTGTGTGATGTCGATGTTTTCATAACCAAATCTATTGCTAGTAAGAAAAGAAATGGAGACAAGAGGCATCCCTGTCTCACTCCCGTTTTAATCCTAAACGGTTCTGTAAGTTGTCCTTCATGAAGAACTCTGCATGTCATAACTTCATAGGTCTTCTTTATTAAGTTAATGATCTTCATCGGAACTCCATAATGCAACATCAATTTCCAAAGCGATTCTCTGTCTACACTGTCAAATGCCTTTTCATAGTCCACGAATCCGATGTATAGCGGTAATTCCATTCTAGACTTTGTTCAACTATTATTCTCAATGTGCCTGTCTGTTCTGTACAGGATCTATTTTGTCGAAAACCTGCTTGTTCATCTCTCAGTTGCTTGTCTATGGACTCTTTAAATCTCTCTAGGATAATTCTGTTTAATACTTTTCCTGGCACTGACAGTAACATTATTCCTCTATAATTTGTGCACAGCTGTAAGTTTGTCTTCTTAAGCAACTTGACCAGATAACCATCCTTCCATTCTGCTGGTATTTTCTCTCTCTCCCAGACTTTGCCAAGTAGTTTGTATAATATCTCTGTAGAGGTATCAATATCTGTTTTGATGGCCTCTACTGGAATGCAATCTGGACCAGCTACCTTTCCATCCTTCAGAAGCTTTATGGCTTTTTTTATTTCTTCTCTACTTGGTCGTTCACAGCTGTAGCAAAGTTTGATTTGCGAGGGAGGTTATAATGGTATCCTAAAAAGAGTGAAATCGGTGTCTGCAATAACCGTGTGAGGTCAAGCACATGTAGGCCCCAGACTCTAAAAGATGATGATGAAATATTTGCAGGGAACCTAACGCTACCTCCCTAGATCTCACACGGTCACTATTTTGGCTCTAGTGTCTGGTGTATGATGTACCTAGTGTCTAGGGGAGAAATGAAATGATGGTACACAACACAAAACACTTTAATTTTCTATGAGGAAGTGAATAAAACCAATGGTTAAGTTTTTCTTTAAAAATGAATGTTTTTTCTGTACAATTTAATCTGCCTGTCCCGCCATATCTTTTGGACAGGTCTTTGAAAATGAGGACAAGATAGTTTACAGAAAAGATCAACTAAAAATATCTGGACTCTTTGTCCACTAACTAAAAAGTTAATATATATATCTTTCCTGTTGGAATGTTCACAGCTTACACTTTATTCATCTAAGAGGGACAGTCACTGTGTATGAGGGGCTGTAGTTTCATCATACCCCATAAACTTCCTGAGTATGATTTTGAAATACTAGAGTTTATTCAATCGAAAGTGTCAGATATACCCAGATGCTTAACACATCACCTGGGATTCCTTGTAGAATGATAATACAGTATGAAGTTGCAGAAAATCTCGATCTCTCAAAATGCTCAAGCTCCTCCCGTTATCTTTTGACAGCATAAACGAATGGTCGGAGACTTGATGGCTTTATTCTCACTCAGCAGGTTTCCTGTTACCAGCTGGCAACAGGAAATAAAACCTCTGCAACAAAAGGACACCCTGGCCTTTTATCTCTGATAACTTATTATATGTATTATTTTCCTACGGTGATATGGGGTCAGCCTCGCGTGCATTACAGGTTCACTCGCCCCAATTTTACATGACTCACACCTTGCTGTGACCACACCTCAGGTCCCTATGGCAGATACGCCACTGTACGTTTACATAGTTTTCCTCAATAAAATAATGCGGAATAACCACATTTCCTTTTGTAGGATTTTCTCTTCTTTTCCTTTTTAAATATAAATGCTTCAGGCATGTTGAACAGTGTTCATGGAACACGGAGGCTTACTAATATATTCTAATGCAATAATATTAAAACACAATCATGACAACATACATCAGTTAGATACAGTTCAATGTGAGGACTCAACAATGTCTGCTCCAGGCACGTCCTTCACTTTTCCCAATAGCAGTATCTAACTTTGTCAGTGGGATTAAACATATTAATTCATAAAGCATTCTTACCATAAATTTCAAGAAATATAAACAAATGACGCTGACTTGCAAAGAAATGGCCTCAGTTTCTTCTGCTCTGTCCAGACTGTGAATACTTCTTTTTCTAATTTTAAAATTAACACAGCTGATCTCAGCGTATTTGAATGAAAAGTTTTGTTCAACTGGCACTGAGCAGCGAAAGCTTTTTGCTAATATCTATTAGCACTGACCAATTGAAAGCTTGCGACTACCAGAATTCAAATGTAGTTTTGGAAAAACAAAATAATTCCAAACAAACTCTGCGTCTTGTAGTCGATTGGCCAGTCTGCTTTAGTTATGCCAATACAAAAAGATGTTTAGTTTTGGATTACATTTTTCCTACCGCTCCCCTTTCCTCTTATACTCTTGTTACCCAAGCAAATTTGAATTTACCTCAATGCCTCTTTTCTAAGCTGGCGTCCCCACTAACGTTATGGAAAAAAACAAGCAGGAACAACAGTCTGTCTGGTCGCGCCTCTGTAGACATTTAGTTATTTCTCAATAACTTGACTAATACTTGGACTACCATATTATTTAAAACACATTCTTGCTCAGTGGACTCTAAGCTATACTACCATATGATTTTTATGATCAGTTTCATTATGGTTTTAGATTTCCAATTTTGTCACGGTCAATCGTCAAATAAAAATTTTACACAAGACGGCCATCTTTCCCCCCTTTCTCATCTCTCGCTAGCATGTATTTTCAAATAACTACTTGTTTTAGTGACGTCAGAAATGCTACCGCGAGGAGGAAATAAAATTGTCTGCGTGTTTGCCTCTGTTGCCTTTGCCACAGCGTGTATATATGCAAGGCACAACGTGTTAAGCGAAGCGGGGTTTTGCGCGGCGGGGTAAGAATTTGCGTTAATTATAACTGTTGTTTCGTGTTACACTACCAAATTTGTAAGGATTACTACTAATTACAAGCGTTAAAGTCAAAATATTACGTTAATTCACACAGCAGTTTGGCGGCACACTTCCGCAAAATCGTTAATTATAAGTCTTGCCACAGTCTCTATCAGATCGGGCAAAATGTTAAAAATGTACGTCACAAGAAAAGCGAGGGGGTTTTAAACGGTGGGATCGGTTCTAAGCCTTTCCATTGCACAAAATTCAGCGTTATGCTGGCGTGTGAGAGTATCACCGTCAGACACAATAGGGCGGGTTTATTTATTATCATTTTATGACTAAAATCTTACTAAAATGAGCGATTATTCTCGCAGATTTTACTACAACAGCTGATTTGTAGCTCCTCTTCTATTGGCTGGATGTCTGGGAGATAAGTTGGAGATGGTCTAATTAGAGGTGCTTCAAAATGTTATGTAGGATTGCCTATGAACATAGAGGGGCTTACATGACAACAACATCCAGCATGAGAATGAAGTTAGAGGCAGCCTCAAAGTGGCTGTCTGAAACTTAATTAACAAGGGCAGTTATTGAGTCAGAACCTCGGCCCAAGCTTTGAAAGGTCCAAAATGGATGGCTACGACATGAATTGAAAACTTCCATAGATGATTCGAATCGTTATGAACTGGTATGGATCTACTGACCTGGTCATGCGGCAACGACGGATCTGACAGAGACGCTTCAAGAGCACTTAGATTGGGTTCATTGGAAATGGACAAAGAAGAGATACTGAGGACTATTAATAATCGCCTATTAGAGAATGGCACTGCAATAGATCAATCATCAAGTCTCAGATTGCTGGAGTTTGACATTAGCTGTAAGACAGGCAGTGATGCATCCGGCGTGTATACAACCAGCGCCAAACAGGAAAAATCAACATTGCTTCCTCTCATACATCTATCTCCTTAAGCAAATGTCGAAGCTGAGAGTGAGCACATATGGGTTTGCCCGGATTGCAATGACGTCTATTCTGAATAATAATAATAATAATAATAATAGGAAGAAGGCGAATAAGAAGGAGAAGAAGAAGAAGAAGAAGAAGAAGAAGAAGAAGAAGAACGTATACATATTGCATATTCACAGTATTATGTATTCAAATATCAAATACATCAGCCATTGAATTATGTGTCTTCTTTTTTTATCCTTAACCGCCGACTGTAAAAGCAGTTAGTGTTTAGAACTGTTTCTGGGTGTGAAGTAGCTTGGACATTTTGATTATTTTGCACCTCGAAACACCCTCTCAACTATGAATACATGTTCACACCATTGTTTATGATGATTGTTGATGTTTTAACACACACGAGAAGGACTCATATAAGTGTTCACAAACAGTCACGACAAGACGGCTCACGAAGTCGTGGTTTAAAGACTGTTCACAACGATCGTGTATCCTTTTTGATGACGTTGGTAGAACAAAGGAACAGTCAGTGTGATTTTCGCTTTTGAGCAAACTAGAAACGTTCTGCCCTCTGGGTGTGTTTGTGTGTGGCCCATGCAATTCTATTCATGTATGTGGAATCATTATTGATTATGTATATCTCAACGTGAGAATTCTATTGGAGTTTGATATATTCGTGGTTTAAAGACTGTTCACAACGATCGTGTATCCTTTTTGATGACGTTGGTAGAACAAAGGAACAGTCAGTGTGATTTTCGCTTTTGAGCAAACTAGAAACGTTCTGCCCTCTGGGTGTGTTTGTGTGTGGCCCATGCAATTCTATTCATGTATGTGGAATCATTATTGATTATGTATATCTCAACGTGAGAATTCTATTGGAGTTTGATATATTCATGTAAGCTCAAGGCAGGAGCTGTGTAACTCGCTCAGTGAAGGCTGATTGCAGTATGTCTGTTCGTTAGAGAACAGTTATACATAAACGAAGTACGTTATCTTCATAGAAACTTCGGTTTCTAATAGCATGGATTGTGTCTGGTGACCGTCCAATAAACTACGACAGCGTATTTGCACATGAACAGAGGCTCAAGTAGCCAATTTGTTATTTACAAGTCACTGAAAGACTTACGTGTTCTATCCGCACAAAATTCATTACATTTCTTATTAGAAATCACTATAGTGCGTTTCAAAAAGGTCGGTCGACGATTAACTTCAAATATCTCGATATTCCTTGCACTGATAAACATGATTTATTGCATGTGGTCTTATACTTGTATTTTCAATGTCCTAAAGATTTTATAAAATTCAATGTGGCAGGTTGTATTCTTTTCTTGCAACGGCTAATTCCTTTCATCTTTTTTAAAGAAGTAATTATTTTGTACTGAAAGAAAATAATTTACCGTAAATGAAGGAAGTTGCATATTTTCGGCATAGGCGTCTATACAATTTGAATGTTAGAGGGGTTTGTTAACTGATTACTTCATGAGGTCCTTTTTTTATTTTTTTGAAATATTTGAGTGAAAAATAACGCCTATTCGTTGTTAATGTTACTTTTTATACTAAAACGTGAATTGATGCATGAAGAGGTGAAAGCACTGTGTATGTTAAAAATAGTAGTGAAATCGCGGAGATAAAAAGGAAATGAATTGGTTTATATATACACATAGATGAAGGAGAAAACATATAAAACATATAAGGTATTTACACACGTATTCTGAGTCAGACGAGTCTAACATATTGATGACTATTCTCGGCTTAACGAACGACAGTCCATCTTTTTTTCCAATAGTCATTTTCCTTATTTAAGACATGGTCTTCACATTTACACCAATAATCGTTGTCTATCTGCGAGAGGGCGGCATATGTTAGTTCTTTCATATTGCATAGTTTGGAAGTTTTATTTTCAGCTGCCACCTGTCCTTTAACTTTTGCCCAAACGAGTTCAATTGGGTATAAATGTGAATGATAAGGTGGCAGTCTCAAACACATATGACCATGCTGTTGAATCAACTTGTCTATATGGAATATCTTGGTCTTTTGTGATTTCTTAACAAGGAACAGTAATTCGGGTTTCAGAAACCCTTCGTTAAATGGAATGTCTTCTTTTCTGAGCCAAATCTCTAGCATCTTTTGTACTCGAAGATGTCGGGATTTTGTGTTCTTCTGCCACAGCGTTGTGGTGTGATGCATTGTCCATTATCAGACAGGATGGTCTGTCTAGGGACGGAGAGTATTTTCAATCCATCTCTCTAAAAATATGTTACCGTTCATCTCGATATGATAGTCCCGGTTGTCCGTATAATTGGAAGTGAAAATAAGTTCAGCATTTTTCAGTAGCCCATTATGTCTGCTGCCTGCATGTGCCATTATCAGACGTTGTCCTTTTCCACTGGGTACACATCTTTTAATCGTTCCATCTGATAACTGCCATTCCTTTTCACTTGTGTGGTGAACATTGATCCAAGTTTCATTCACATACACAATATCATAATCTTGATTACGCATTTCCCGTACTTCACGTAAATATTTACTTCTCATAGATACTAAGTGCGGCTTCTCGCAGATGACGTTTCTTCCACTAGCGTACTACCTAATCGTAAAGCCAATGCTTCTAACAGTTCTCCATAATGTTGATTTCGACACATCAATGTCATTGTGTGTTCTCAGCCGCATTTTCAGTTTTCTTAGTGTCACAATTTCTTTGGAATTGAACATTCTACAAATCTCTCTTCTAATCACATCCCTGTCAAAACTATCTACTACTTCCTTTCTTCCTTGCGTCCTGGTATTGATTGAACTGAAAATTTCATTAGCTTTGAGTAATTTATGAAATGAGCGTTTACTTAAACCCACAGCGTGAATAGTTCTCTTTTCAGAATTTGAAAGACTCCGATACAGTTTACCACTCTTAGCCTCTCTGCAGAAATATTTATACATCTTCACTGTCATTATATGCAGTGTAAGGAACTTGACTTTCATACCCATTGTATTACAGACCTAGAATACCGCAAGATACGCCTATGCACTGAAATACACAATCAGTAGAACGGTAACTGAACACACCGGCAGGATCAACGTAATGTTCAAAAAGTGCGGTAGTGAGCTGAAACACGGGGAAAATCACGTGAAATACGTTCAAGATGTTAAATCGAAATAGCTCACAAATATGAAGGGGTAAGCCCTGTCAATACACGGTTGGACTAAGTTTGTTAACGAGGAAAAAAATGTCACCCTCGGGACATGGCGATCATTAGGTCATATGCAAAGTTGCAACAAAGACGATCAAGTTGCAGAGACATTGAATATTAAACAGCGGCAAACATTGTGAAACGCACTATAGCAGGATTTCTGAAGTGCCAAGCGTTAATATTGGCTAACATTGACGTATATATTGTATACTGATTGTGAACAGTAATGTGTCGTATAATGGAATATCATGTATGTGATAAACGAGCGCAAAGGCCTTATTGCTCTATCTTTTCCTACATCTTTCGTATTGTATTTTCTCCGACATTTGCTCTTTCATCTCATATTTGTGATCCACATTTGCTATTTCATTGTTGTGATTACTCGCGACCGGTATCTAGAGAACCACATTTGTTTCTTTCATATTGAGTCCACATGCCTGACATTATCGTTTGAAGCCCACATTGCATCGTGATAAATCTGGTAAAAACACATATGGTCATCCGAAACACATCTGGGCACGCTGTAATTTCTGTGACACCACATTGGACGCCCAGATTGGCCAGGGGAAAACGTCTCATGCTGTAATGGTGTTATCTTGGGTCGGCCGCGGTTCAGACAAGCGTTGGTTTACCACATTGGACGCCCAGCTTGGCCAGGTGACTTCCAGAAATATATAATACCGCATAAACTACTAGAGTGAGGCAGTCCAGTTTTTTTTACCTTGTGAGGAAGGGATTAAACCCAAAAACGCATAGCCTAATACACGTGTTTATTCAGAGTGGATGATAATTCAGTTCTGTGATTAATTGGGTTCTTAAAGGATTTTGCGAAGGGAAAAGAAGTTCATCAGAAGTCTGAGTCTACACGCAACGTGTCTGACGTCTAACCAGAAATAAGTTATTAAAAACGGACATTTGGCTAGCAGAATTCGCCATAGGACATCTTTCATTCCTCAATTAAAAGGAATATTGTCTCACCCACAAGTCAGAAGGTGGACGCAGCATTTTTCGTCACCATATACTGCTTGCTCACAAGTTCAATACAGAGTCATCATAAATTCAAACCACTCGAAAGATCATTATTATCTGAAGTCAAGCAAAAGAGCTCAAAAGAGGAATCGCATATTTATACCACGTGCAACACACTCTTAAGCGCATTTTATGAAGCAGACTCGAAAGTATATGAATCACGACTACATACGCAAGATTATGAGTCTACATATCACTAACATTTCGTGAAGATATCCAGTCTGACCAGTACCGTCGGGAGATTAGACAACAGACTTTTTGTTCATATGACAACTATTAACTGTTGATCCACACTACAGAGATATACTCAAACAGTGAAGGAATATACATAGATATATCTCGTCAGCGTTCTCCGAACGACAACAGAATACATCAGACCGTCCACGCCTCAGAGATAACCCACTCGGCGTAACGCATAACAACATGGTACAGTTTATGCATACATGTGAATCCTCATAGCTAGGAGAAGCAATTAGAGACACATGGACTGTGTAGAGTACTCACCAAATTTGGTAACACGTATCATATCACATCATCATTTCACTTTACACCAGTTCATTCTTAATTAACTATTACTAAATTAACTGTAATTTTATTATCTCATCTGTGTGTTTTGTGTGAAGAGACCTTATATCTAATATCTCATAGACTATTCCTGGCAAAAACTACTGTTGTAGTTGCCCCAGTACTCACCACACGACAATGTATTACGTCAATAAATTGGAGAAGTCGTCTAATCCAGGCGTCCGAGAACATTTGATTTAAATGTGGTGTTCCAGAAGTGTTGTGCAGTCTGTAATATTGTGGGCATTGCCTAGTTTCACATAACACCAAAACATTCAACATTAAAAGTTAGTAAAGAACCCCGCGACATTAGTGGAGATACTCTATCGCATTAATCTTGGGATGTTTGTTTCTGTAGTTAAACGTTCGCCAAACCAGCTCTGAGTGGATCTGCGTCTCTTTGAGCCAATGTTCAGTCCGCAGTTGACTAAGCATGTGACAGTCTTGCATGATATGTTTGGCTGTCTGTGCTGCCTGTGCTGCCTGTCCACACGTGCATAGAGGTGATGGGACCAATCTCAGTCTGTATAAGTGACTATTCAGTCTGTTATGTCTTGTTCTAAGACGGAACAGGATCACATGTTTTGCTCGTTCAAGATAGTGATAATTGTCCCTTTGTTAGTGGACGTGCCTAATGGCTTTGATAAGGGTCTTCTTTTCCTGGAAGGTGATTGTTTGTTCTTTTTGTTCCCGTGTTGCACCCTCTTTTGCTAAATTATCTGCTGTCTCGTTTCATGTTTTTTACAGTGTGATGGTATCCACTGTAGAACCACCCTTCTTTTGATATTAACTTCGCATAGAGCTTTTTTTAACTCTGGCAGTTTATCACTGTTGAGGGTTTGCAGAACTGACATTGCATCGGTGAGGAATACAATCTCCTGACATTCCTCCCTCCCTCCCCCCGTATCTACAACGAGACGTTCGTCAAGAAATAATCCACACTAGAATTAATGCAAACAGTCCGGACGTCATGCTTAAACCATTCACTGTAGAAGAGTTATAAAAAGCCTTGTAGAAACATACAGACAGGAAATCACCAGGCCCGGATGGTATAACCAACGAAATGATCAAGCACCTCGGATATACAGCAATGAGCAAACTATTGCAGATATACAACTGCAGTTGGATGATAGGCAGTGTGCCACAGACATGAAGAGAGGCGCTCATGTGCCCCATCATAAAGAAAGGAAAAGACAACAGGAAAGCCACCAGCTACAGATCAATACGCCAAATTAGCTATGTATGTAAGAGAATGGAGAGGATGGTCAACAGAAGACTGAAATGGTACTTGGAATCCGAGAAAATGTTAGTGCTGGAACAAACAGGGTTTAGAGAGTGCAGCAATACAGAAGACCAAATCATATAACCGTTCCAGATCGTTGAAGATGTCTTCCAAGAAAAGAAAAAAGTCTTTACCCTATGGATAGTTCTCCAAAAATCTTTTGACAAAGTATGGAAAGACGGGTTGATAGTATAACTGTGAAGAAACGGAATCACGGGTAACACGAGAAAATGGATCCAGTCGTTCCTACACAATGGGAAAGCAAGTGTCACCATGGATGCACACAACAGCAAGAAAATCCTCCTAAAAAGTGTTCCTCAAGGCTCAGCATTGTCTCCCACCCAATAATTATACGTTCTTCTTCTTCTTCTCCTTCTTCCTATTATTATTATTATTATTATTATTATTATTATTATTATTATTATTCAGAATAGACGTCATTGCAATCCGGGCAAACCCCTATGTGCTCACTCTCAGCTTCGACATTTGCTTAAGGAGATGGATGTATGAGAGGATGCAATGTTGATTGTTCCTCTACTTCATTCTCATGCTGGATGTTGTTGTCGTGTAAGCCCCTCTATGTTCATCGGCAATCCTGCCCTTAATACTAGCCGCAAAGTCCCATCCGGATTTCTCACCACGGAGTACAGACCCATCAAAGTACATAATTAAATAATCAAACATTGCAGATGTTCCCAGACTTACTAGAAACAATAACGTCGTACTTTATAAGATTGGTATAATTGTTCTATTAAAATTGGCATAGTTTAGAGAAAAGAAAATATGTATTTACATTTTTAGTTACATTTAAAAAAAATTGTTTACTTTTCAACAAGCTGACACCCCGTAAGAAATCAATGGTCAAGTATGAAGTCATCTTTGTGTGCTGTAGTCATAAAAACCCCCAGAGGCCCCCCTCAAGTTCATGTCATATTTATATGTTTCACGCCCATATATTTTCGATGTGCGAGCTCCAACGAGTACGCCAGCCTACGTGACTGCGCGAGGGCCACAATAAAGCCCCAGCCGACGTGACTGCGCGAGCCCTCATCGCTGGCGTGTAAAAAGTCTGACGCAGGAAAAGCGATCTGTTTGGTGAGATTCGCAGTAGAGGCAAGATATGAGACACCCAGAGTAAGCAGAACTTTGCACAGGATATGAGAACATGTTTGGTTTTAAGGTAGATTATGTTATTTCCTAGTGAAATTACTATTATTTCCAAGTAGCTGAATTATATTCAGCGTGAGTCCGTTCTAATGTTTGAGAAAATAGATATCTGTGTTTCCTAAGGAGACTTCTTTTAGGACATTATAATTTAGTTTTGAAATGATAGAGTAGTGGGAATAATGTGTGGATAGGTTTTACTAGGCGTTTTAAGTACAGATCACGGCTGTTAGAATATAGGCGGAACCTATTTCATACATGGAACTGGACAGAGATCATATCAGGGACTGAAATTTGGATATTATTAAATGTTGGCAAGATGGCAGCCATGGCCACGTGTTAAATGTGCATACAGATGACGCATGTGAGCGACAATAACATTTTTAGTTACCACGTGCCTAATGATGTTAAGCTATTTATTATTTGAGAGCGAAGTGTGCCAATTATAACGTTTGTTAGCTTTGTTATCGAGGAAGTGGAGGGGAACTGCGGTAAGACGTGGAATACAATGGATGGGTTTGAAAAAAAATCGAAAAAAGGTGATTCGTCTTACGAGGACAAAAGACAAAGAAAATAGTCTACGTTACGGCCACAAGGCCTTCGTCAGAAAAGGAAAGAAAGTGAAGGCTAGATAGGACACATAAAAACTAAATAAAATAAAAACTGGGTACTTCCCTGAAGGCAAGAACCGAAATTCTATCAAAATCGCTGTCTGTTGATGAGCGCGTGGCTGAACAGAAAGTGACTTCCGCCGCCGGATGTACACAATGCATACTAAGAAACTAAAAAAGTTTTTTAGTTTCTTAGTATGCATTGTGTACATCCGGCGGCGGAAGTCACTTTCTGTTCAGCCACGCGCTCATCAACAGACAGCGATTTTGATAGAATTTCGGTTCTTGCCTTCAGGGAAGTACCCAGTTTTTATTTTATTTAGTTTTTATGTGTCCTATCTAGCCTTCACTTTCTTTCCTTTCCTGACGAAGGCCTTGTGGCCGTAACGTAGACTATTTTCTTTGTCTTTTGTCCTCGTAAGACGAATCACCTTTTTTCGATTTTTTTTCAAACCCATCCATTAGCTTTGTTAGTGCAAGAGTTATTTTAATTTATTATTTACTGCGAAGGTAATTATTTAGTACATTTTACAATGATTGATTATAATTTTACTGTAAATTTTTAGTGGGTTAAACATGTTTATTATTGTTGGATAAAAATTGAGTTATAATAAGAGGTGCTATTTTAGAAGTACAAGATTAATGTAATTTTCTCCTTTCATGCCAAGATAGTTTATTATAGTGGAACCCGAAGTAAGTTAACGAATAATTGTATGGTGTTACTTTGAGATTAGTTTAATTACATCTGATGTGTACACAGTTTTGTAGTGCTAAAGTTCCCTTTGAGAAGATGAATCTAGCTTTAGGTATTAAGATTTCTTGTGGGCGTAATGCTACTCCTTTGTGCGTAAGGCACTTTGAGACATAAGTGTTTCTCTGTTTGCTCCGTGCGGAGCATGGTGACACCAGTGTGGCTGGGTCCATCAGAAGCCTGCGCGAAACATTTATATGCTATGGCAATGGTAAGTTTCTGTAACGATGCGATTAATATGATGAGGTTCCCAGTTTTATCAGTGGTCAAATACGACACGCTTGTTGTCAGGTGCGCCAGTCGTCACATACGACATGCTTCACAATGTAGGAAAGTATATTGATAGGGATAAATTGCGAGGTGGTAGTTATTCTCGTTAAGGAGAATAGTTGTTGTACATAGCGTTTAATACTGTATGATGCTCATTTTAGTGTTATTTAATTATGTGTAGAATGGTTTATGAGATCACGTGGGTTCACTTGGAGATATATATTTCTCTTCTAGCTCCTTGTGGAGCATAGGGCCACGAATGTGGCTGGCCTCCACATGAAGCATTCATATGCTCTTGGAATAGTGGTGTCGGTAGCGATCTGTGTTACATGGTGACTTTGTCAGCCTCATGCACAACATCACAGTATGTGAGACATGTACGAGAGTGGATGTGTGTGCAAAAGTGGGATGTTTCAGGTAGCGTTGAAGAACGGACTGTTTGGCAGGTGAGAGCACGGTATTTCTCATTAATTATTTATTATGATTTTAACTAGTCAGTGCTTTGTTTGTGTTTCATGTTAGCAATTGAGCACTGGCTGGGTGTTTTGTTTTGTTTATTTGCTTACTTGTTTAATGTTTGTTCATTAGTTTGCTATGTTGGGTTTGGGTCATTGACAGGGTTGTATGAATAAATACAGCCCCTGCCTCAGAGATTTATTGTTATTCGGGTCGGTTTGAGTGTGCAAGAAAGTGATCACATATCACAACAGCATCATCATCTCTCGCCCACCCTATCACATTTTAATATACTTATTTTGTTGGCGACCAGTGTCTGTGAGCGTCGTGAAATTTTTCTTCCCCGTCTGCTGTGTTTCGGCATTTGGAACGCTTTTATATGCCGTAGACAATACATATACTTGTATGTATATATATATATATATATATATATATATATATATATATATATATATATATATATATATATATATATATATATATATATATATATATCCTTGTAATCTAGAGAACTTCCCGCAGGAAAGATACTTCACGGTACAAATAAACAATGATAGATCTGAGGTGTATGAGCAACAGAATGGAATCGCAGAGGGATCAGTAATATCACCATCTATCTTTACGATTATGGTCAACGACCTAGGCGACGAGTTTAAAGATGTAAAAAACAACTTATCCCAGTTTGAAGATGACGCTGCGATATGGAGAACGGGAAGAAATCTCCCATTCCTCTATAAAACAGTGTAACCGCGTATACCGTGAGTTTTCAGATATAGACTATATTAACATAAAATAAATTTTTATAGAAACAGAAGATAAAAGAAAATCTTAACGCAGATGTTCAATTAGGCCAGTTTTAGCTTGGAAACGCCACGCATTATTTTAGGCCAAGTTTAGCGTGTATAGTTGCGTTGGTCACGTGGTTTCCAACCAATGGTTAGGCTCACTTTTTTTTTCCCAGAAATGAACGGGAGACGAAGCCGTGTTTTTAGGCAGTATTGAACTGAAAGCGGGAAAGCAAGGACATGCTTTGTCTAATCAGTGTAGATTTCAGTTGAGGACATCAACTTCAGACACAGTTGTGTATATTTAATTAATTCTTGGAAGTGTTTGTGAAATTCTAAAGTCTGTAAGTACTATCCATTAACAATGCTCAAACAGTTAGAGCTGACGGTCATAACCCAAGTAGGGCTATGTTCCAAGATGTGCAACAATGAAAACAAGCTAGGCATATAATTGACAGATATGCTTACAAAGGAAGATCCTGATGTTGGGAAAAAGGAATGTTGCATCCTAGAAATAATATATTGAACCTTCATGCTGGTTTATAAATGTCGACATGCTATTGTGAGAGTTTGATGTAGTTACCATTTGACTTAACTCAGTTCTTGTTGAAAGTTAAATAAAACAGTTGTTTCATTGAACACAAAGGCTGTTGACGAATCATATGTTTTGCAAGTGGCCATCATACAAATTACTAAAGTATCATACCA